>CM060863.1:9669113-10263670 GCA_030737845.1 Acorus calamus | reverse complement strand
TGGCCTCACAAAGATATGGCAAACCCTAGTCATTTTAAGTGGAGAATATGACTAGGGTGCGTTTGAAAAATAGATATTCATTTTAAAGTGATTATTGAAAATAGTTTTTCCAAAAAACATATTTTTATCAGATTTTTAAAAAGTTGTGTTCCACTTTCTAAAAAGATGTGATTGTAAGAACATTAAACATGATTCATGCAAAAGCAAAATCCCAAAAACTACCCAAACTTATTTTCCAACTTTAATCAAGTCCAAAAAAACTTCATCCAAAAACAACCTCCTAATTTAGGATTAAATCTTCTCTACATTATTTACAAAATGTGATGTCTTTAAAATACTTCTCTTATAGAAACTAGGAAACAAAATAACTTAAAAAACATTTAGGGTTTTGACAAAGGAATAAATGTTGAGATAAAGGATAACTACGAGGATAAGTGAGTGGAAAGACAGCTTATCCCCGTTTCGTATAAAAAAATAATTGAGATAAATTACAAACAGTTGTTCTAATTTTGAAATGAAAATAAAAATATTTTGTTCCACCTAAAGGCTGAGATATCATTTATCACCACTTTTTATCTTAATTTTAACAAATATAAATATGAACAAAATTAATGAATTTTTTATCCCCTCAAATTAGGACAACTTATTCTCAAAACCTTATCCCTTTACCAAACTAACCCTGAGAAACTCCAGCTAATGACATCTTAATTCAGGCGGATCTCTATCTGGATTATATCTGTTTTTGTTTTCTATTGACATATCAGTCCCCAACGAGGGCCAGAAATCAGTCCTGATCAGATCTCATTTATCAAGAATTAGGGTTACAATAAGGTTGATCAGATGGTAGGTCTTATGAAAGCCTTTCAAAGTACATAATGAACAATCCATACAACATCCAACAATGTCCATGCACCAGGCATGGATCAAAGTAATTCTGCAAATCTTCTATGTGATTTTTATGTTTGTTAAAAAGTTAGTACTCACTTCTAGCAGGCCAGTCAGTGAGAACTTAAGTTCTTCAACAAAATAGATCAAACGTAAAAACAGAAAGGATTCTTCATGGAAATCCAGAGATTCAAGCTTCATTACCACACAAAAACAAACCCACATAATGTCTGAAGCATTTGAAGGACATCAACAAGGCTGACACATAACATAAAGTTGTTCTTTTCAAAAAACACAGAGAGAAGTCATAGTTAAGCCTCTGTGGGCGTGACAGTCTACCAGGATGACTAACAATACTTTATAGAGGTTCTTAAGCTTAATTTATACGTCTTTTTTTCTCAAAATGCAACGAGAATCTACCTCTCTTAACTTCACACAAAAGACCAATTAACAAACATGAAACAGATGCAGTGGGCATTCTCTTCTTCATTCAAAACCTTCCATGCGACTGCTCTCTCATAAGACACAGGCCTTCCCATGCTCGATAAACAGACCCCGCCTTGAAGGCACGCAAATCCCTGGTCAAACAATGGAAAGAATCAAACGGAGGGGCAGGGTGCTGTGAAACTTGAAGTAGAGAATTATATGCATGGTTAAGAGATGGATTTAGTGAAATAATGCCAAATATCTTGATCAATGTGTGATGTTATACAAATTATAGACTCATGTACACTACTATGTCAATATAATATACTCTACTAAGAAATTTTAAAAATGTATGCAGTGTGTACTACAGTTTTTTTGTGAATGCATGTACTTTATTAAACAAAGTATATACTTCAAAACAATATAAAAAAAATCAAAACAACTTTGTCTAAAAAAAGTGACTATATGAATGACTAAGTGTAACATTTCCCTTTTATGCTTGTGTAGAGAGATGGATTTGGTGAGATAATGTTAATTATCTTACACAATGCAATGCAATAAAATTTATTGCAATTATTCCAACTCTATTTCTTGAAAGTTATAGAGTACCTGCTGCATTATCTGTGGGAATTCATTGCAAAGTGTCTTCCGCCCATGATCATCGAATATCTTCTCCAGAGTTATGTCTTGCAATGCGACCAATGTTGTCTCCAGCATGTCCAGACCTGCTTGGTTTGCAAAGGTGAACACAGGCAACACCTACATGAAAAAAAAAACCAAAAATGAACATCAGCAAACAAAGCATAAAAACTCGAATTTTTTATAGGGGTATACTTTTCTCATAAGTTTTCTTTGTTTCAAAGTGACTTGTCAGGATGTGTTTCATATTATAGTGAAGTGTACAAGGGCAACATGTCCAACCCTATGAAAGGTTCATTGAGGATGCCATCGACAACATTGGATATCAATTAAGTATGCATATGTAATTAACAATTGATGTTTGGTCCTTCAAGAAACATAAGCATGCAAAAAAAAGTCTACAAGCAGAACCTTCAAGGAGCAGCACATGATGGCGTCTGAGTGATGCCAAAGTGTTTTGAGAATAGATTCTCCGCCTTCATTACTTGGCTTGAGAAGCTCTGCACCCAAATGGCACCTGTGGACAAAACAAGCATTAAATACAAAACAAACAAATTATCATCAAAAAATCCTCTCCATAGCTGAAGTTACATTAAACTATATTATCATACTATTATAGCACATCCCCCCAAATAAACTTGGTAGAGTTACTTAAGGATTGCCCATAGAACATACTTGGTTCAGTAGAACTGCAGTACAGTAAATATGTTGTTTTATCGCTTAGTGCACATACTCATTATTTTCATATTTAGAAGAAAAGTCAACCTTACTCCAAACAATGATAATAGGGCACAAGTTGTGCACAAATTTTAATTTATATTCATACATGATACAATATGTAAACTTTACAATTACTTTCCATACAGACAAATCTATTCATATTCCAAGACCATACAGAACTATTGAGAATATGCGCAATGAATGTTTTCCTTTATTTTTTTATATAAAAACATGGAAGGCACACCTGTAACTACAGCATATCCAACGAGCCAGAGTGAGTGCTTCAGGACTCCCAAGTGGTGGACAAAATCCAGGAGATGAACCAAGGCGTGAGGGAGAGAGTGCCAACGCCACCCTTTGAACAGATGATATAATGCTTCTGATGTATTGCCGAGCCATGGATGCAACATTTTCTTGCATCTGGTTCTCAAAAGCAAACTGGAATGCAATAGTCATCACGGACCTCATGTTCCCACCATTTCCCGAACTATCACCAGAAATTCTATTTCCATTCGACCCAACTTCAAGTGCAGAAGCAAGGTCCAGTGTGCGATTTGGACTTGATGGATCCTGAATGGAATGATGGAATCATCAGCACATGAAAGATTTTGCCAACTTTAACAATGAAATTTATGTTATTATGTCACATGAAAACACAATATTTTTGTTTAAAATGATTTTGGATCACCATGAAGTAAATTGTACTCACCGAACCAATGTCGAGGGGGATGATGCGGAAACCAGAAGGTAGAAGTGGTGCATCATCGGCAAAAGATGCATCGATGGGAGCAAATATGAGTTCAGCACAGGTGCCAACAGCATTCTCATCTACTCCACTGCAAAGCTACAAGACCAGTAGAACAAAAACGGGCAATCAGCGTGTATGAGAAACATAGTCATCTGCCAACAATCCACATGTATCATACCAATCTTTCTTCCTATTTATAATTCAAAAAGAATAAGCACAGAAACAGTAAGCCCCCATTTGGAAAACGGAATGGGCGAGTATAAAGATAGTATAAGAATGGATAGGAAAAATGATTGTTTGTTTGTAGGGTATAACTTGGTATTATTAAGCTAGTTTAAATGAGTATAAAAGAGTATAACAATTCTATGTAACCCCTAAGATAAACTATACTCAATTTATTTATTCTCGTGGACCTACATGTCAAATCAACTTTTTACATCTTATCACATCAAATCACCTATCAATACCTCTTATACATCAAAGGGTCCACATGTCAAATCAACTTTTTTACATTTTATTTATATTTTATTCTTTATCAACCAAACAACTCAACTTTTATTCTTACGTTTTCCAATGAGAATAAAAAAACACAACCAAACAGAAAATCTCTTATTCCTGTAGATTTGTTATCTATACTAGCATAGTTATCTATCCAGAATAACTCAATTCCGCTATCCAAACGGGGACTAAAATATTACAGATGGATAAAAATCTGAATGCACAAAATAAGGCCCACATGATGCTAAATTTTAAAATTGGGAAATGGTAAGACTCAGTCACATTCACCAACCAAAACTCAAACCTCACATGTTTTCATTTTTTCTTAAATAGTAAACATCATCTAACGAGGTATATATTTTTATAAAAAGTGCATATCGCTCCATTTCGAGTTGAATGAACTCATTTTTAGTAAGTATAAGAAAATATTTAATGAGATATATACAACATTTAACGAGGTATATGCGAACGAGGTATATGGAACTGTGTTTTAGACTGAGAAAAAAATGAATGTAACACCACTCTTTAAAATTAGAAACCACCCCCCCCCCCCACCAAAAAAAAAAAATTGTCTTATTGATATGACAAGATATGTTTTAAAAAATCACATTTATTAAACATGCATTTACTTTTTAGAGAATAGCAGAAATATTTTTTCTGGTGGTTCATCACTATTAATGATTTATATAGAATCTCACAGTGTTGTACATGAAATTAAATATGAATTAACTTTTCTTAGCTGACGGTTCTTATTTCAAATTCAGATTGCTGGAGGAAAGCTATGTGTAGTCTAAGATTGACCCAACATTTTCTTGTTAAAGCTTAAAGCTTTCCAAAGAATTTTCAAGTCATACGCACAGGATTTAGATTTTAAGAAAGAACCAAGTGACACCTATCATTGTCATATGTTAAATCTTTAAGATAACCCTATTTACTTCTTTCAGATATAAGAAAATGACGTAACTAAAAATAATACTTACTTGAAGGAGAAAGAGATCCCTAGGCACAATGGTATCTTGAAAATGGCTGATGTTCTCCAATTTAAGCACTTCTAAAAACTGTATTAAGTGCAAAGTTGTAGCAAAAGTCATCATTAGTCTAAACAAAAAAAAAAGATTAAATCTAATAATATTAATAATGAATGAAAATACAAGAGAGGAAAATCACCTCTTCATGCTCGAGGGTATGAGCCAGAGGAAGAACAACCTGCCCCCCAAAGCTTCCAATTCTAGAGCCTGGTAAAGTACAGGGAATGGATTGGACCACTGAAGCTGAGTAAGCATCTATGTTACAGTCTGCCCATTCTGACCGGTGCTCCCGCAGGAACCTAACTAGCACCGCTGGAGGTACATTCTGCAAGATAAAAATATGGAGGTCGATGGCAGACTAAATTCAGAAATATGGATGTTGATGGCAGACTGAATTCTAAGATAACAATATTAGAATCAAATATCCTGAGGATAATACAAATTACTTCACCTAGCTCATATTTGAAAATAAATCACCTCATCTATTGCGTAGATGAATACAATTTAACCAAACTTTATTCCAATCTGAGACATACTTAGAATGCTTTACATGATTCACTTCAGGCATTTAACAAATGAATGACGAACTATTGGCAATCTTACTGTTTACATGCAGCCAAATATTTTCAATTAAATTCGTGAAAAAATAGAGATACTAATCTAATAAACACAAGAGGTTCATCAAAGTAAGTTTTGCAGCAATTCGAAGTATAAGTTTCAATCTTTGAAATTCTACATTAATTTTCATGAGGATTTAATTTTCAATAAAACCGTAATTTACAAACCTGAAGAAGCATGGACGCCTTGGCACACAGGACAGAAGTATTCACCGTTGGAAATCCATTAGCAAAAGCAAGATTCACTCCCAACATCTTGCTAGGAGATGAGTTGACAAGAATAGTGACATCATCTATCCCATCATTTCCCATCAGAGACCAACCCTCATCGGTGAACCCATTGAGTGCCTCGTTAAATCCCCTGCAAGCTTTCATATGTCAGACACCTTAAGAGGATTAACAAGCCCAATAAGATAACTTAAAACTGCTTCTATCATGTTCACCTGCTAAGCCTCTGACTCAGTGCTCTTAGAGCCACAGGTTGCCTACCCCAGCCAGTGTTGTTGGAATGTGTAACTTCATGTGAAATTTGCCTAAGGTGGCGTAAGGCCTATACAAAACAATAAAATATATGAATGATTGGCTGTAAAAAATGTTCTGCTCAATCCTTTTTGCAGCCCCGTTTGCAGGGGGCACATGTTTTGATTTTTTTGAAGTATATACTTGGCTAATAAAGTACATTCTTTTACAGAATGAAGTACATATATGAAACTAAATGCATAATTATTTTTTTGTATTTTTACAATATAGTATATCCAGACATAGTAGGTTAGGCAATTTCAAATATTGCATTGGTGAAGTAATGACTGTAAAATGTGACAGTCAATGCGCCCTGGTTTGTAAAACGGAATGAGTGTATATATGCCCTGGTTTGTTATCTTTGTTATACAGCAGATTATGTGACAGTCAATGTTCTTAATGAGATAATAAATCTCTACCAACCATTTCTTTAAAATTAATTATAAAAACTATTGCAACCCAAGCTTTATATAGTCGGTCACTACTTCCTACTCAAAAGGATCAGGGACTAGGTGTGAGTACGCGACATTTATTTTTGAAAAATTATGAAATGTAATTTCTACTCAACCAAAATAAATAAATATTAAAAAAAGTTGCTCACGGCCATTGTTGTCTTCTGAGCAAGCACAGTGGATGATTCATAGAGAGGACGCAAGACTTCAGGCACACTCCATGGCTGGTTCACATTAGTAATGAGAAATTAGCACATCAATAAGGCTGAACATGTGTATAAACTAATGCTTATGATTTCCAATATATCTACTATACCTCCAAATCCATATGATCAACAATATGTATTATTGATCCACCCCCTTCACATGGGCGTATGAGATATCCACTCGGAAGCATTTCGGCTCTTGCAAAAGGCTGCACCAATGGCATGCTCGGACCTCCCTGTGTGTTGCTAAGTGATCTTTCGCATACCTACATGTGACAAAAAAAGTTTCAAATGTGAGAATACTCTATGAAACATATAACATGAAGCCCTTTGATCGCTATGAACAATGAAAATATTACATACCACAAGACTACCATCATCTAGAATGGAAGTATATCGGAGCAACCAGAAGTCACGGGCAGGAGCTAATGTTGTTGGAGCATATATCTAGGTCCCAAAAAAACAGAAATAGCATGTCAAATTCATGTATGATATTCACCTTGCTCCTGGGACAGCTCCGACAAATTTACAATGCATTCCAAAAGAAAAAAACTGTCACCTGCATGTAAAGCAACTCAATGGTTCCACCATTGGCAGTGGGTAGCACGTTGATAACATCCACAGAACGGCAATCACGAAACCATGATGGCCTATCTTTGAGGATTTCTGCGACCTGACATACATAGAAATAGTACACTAAAACGGATTCAATATAATTCGAAGTCTAATATACAGGGAAAGATCAAAGAAAAGAACAAGAATGAACTTACCTTGGCCGGTTCAAGACCTACCAAACCGCAAGCTCGTGCTGCTACTCCAGGGCAACCATGTGAGATAGCAATGATTCCAATGGAATCCGGACCAGGCTGCATAAAGCAAGATAAGATCAAATGAGCATCAATAGAGAGAAATTTCAATTGTGGAGAAAAAAAAAACTGACGCATTTTTTATCAGGCAAAAATGTTGGAAACCTAAGGCTGGTACTTCTCCAAAATCAGCTTTCGAATAATTTCCAAAACAGGTGTTTTTAAATTTTAGCTTTTGATTTTAAATTTTGGTTTTCATGTGAGCTTTTATGAAAATCTAGTTCAAAGCAACTTTCAATAAAAAGTTGTTTGAGAGCGGTTTTTATGAAAAAGGTGTTTTTGAGAGACATGGAAGAACAGCCATGACCCAAAAAAAAATGATGCCCACCCAATGTCCTCTAGCATAAGATCTCTCATAAATTAAATTCTTGATCAATAATTAAGTCCTCAATCAGATAATTAAACACACACTGGAATGGGCTCACCTTCATCCCAGGCATTTGGACCCACTCGACAGCGGTTCCGGTCGCCTTTGAAAGAAACTCTGCTAAAGTCTCTTCTGCAATGGACATGAGTCTACAAAGAAACACAAGCAAAAGAACCTCATAAGCTACCCAATTCTTCCCAAAAAGAATGACATTTCAAGATAAAAGATAAATAAAAAAAATCACTCATACCCAGCAGGACTAGCATCCCTCGGCGGATGCTGAGGCGTCAAATGGTGCTGACCGCTCGTCACCACCGACTCACAGCTTGTATCGGTGGTGGCTAATGCCGTCTGCAAGACCCATCACAAGATAACAAATTCAGACACCAAATAATATCCCAAGTAAGCAAAAAATGAACAAAAAATATAGAAACCCAATCTCACATTCTGTGTTTGTTGGCGAAAGTATCCATTCTCATACACCAATTGCGAGACCTGCTTCTGCAGCCGATCATTCTCTTCCATCAACAGCTTGTTCATCGCCGTTAGCTTTCTATTCACCGCTTGGAGGCGCGATGCTTCCTTCCTCTGCTTCTCTCTGCACCTGAAACAAACAAACAAGAAAAACTTCAGCTTTTCACACCCAAAGAAGGTAAACCCAATTGGAGAATGTCATGATTGAAATACCTCCTGTTCTGAAACCAGACTTTGATCTGCTTGGGCTCGATGTTGGACAATATCGGGCAATCCCGGATGAGCTGTTGGCGACGGATCGAACTCGGCTTCGGACACTCATGATAGAGCCTCTCCAAGGCCTCGACTTGCTCCGGCGTGTACCGGACATACTTGCCATTGTCCAACCCACCCTTCCCTTCCTTGCAAGATGTCACCGCCATCATCGCTTACCGGAGATCACTCACAGAGCCAAAGAAGGAGAACTAACAATTGGGTTCTTCAGAAAACCCACCAAAGAAGTGATTTTTGGGAGACCCAAACAACTACTGAAGCAGATATGAGGATTGGGCCCTTCAAAAATTATCCAAATAAGCGATTTTCAAACTCTCCTGGCTTCAGATCCCAACTACGAATGAACCCATTGAATCCAAACAACGGAAACCTCGAAGTAAACGAAGGAGGGATTTAAAAGAGATGGGTTTCACGGATTCCCAAAATGCCTCTCATGTTCCTCAAATGCAAACCAGACAGCACAAGACACTAAGAACAGACTCTCAGGGGATTTTCGAGATCGGAACCTATGATAATAAATTCATTAAAACCCCACAAAACCCTAATTTTGCTTCGATCTCAGCGAAAACAACGAAAAAAGGACGCTTTATTTCATGCTTTTTCAAACTAATAAAAGAGAGGGAGAGACGACGAGAAGCAAGTGATTCTCAAACCGGCCTCGGAACCCGAACCGATCAGTCTCGATCGGACGGCGGAGATCGCCTGATCTCCTCCTCCGCTTTTTGGCTTGTCTTCCGTCCGTCAGTCCGTACTGTCCGGGGCATGTCGGGGGCTCTTCTCTTTAATGAGGGGTTTAAATAAAAATCGAGTCTTTTTTACCCCCTTCGATCGATCTCGAACTTGGAATCGCTTGAAAAATCGAAAACCGAAGAGGGGGTGGTGATTTGGAACTTTTTATTGTAAAAGCTTTGGTGGTGCTTCTACTGTTGAAGCTCTCTCTCTCTCTCTCTATCACTGTGAATCTGTACAGCCTGTACTGTTGTGGAGAAAAAGCGCGGTTGGGGTTTATATAGACTTCTTTTTATGACAAAAATGACCCTCTCTGTTGCTTTATTGACAGGAGGTCCTAAGAGGGGAGGATTGGGGAAATGACATTGTTGCCCCCTTATGGAATTTATATTCATGAGGTGTTTGGTTTTGGGTTTGAAAAGTTTTTGCATATGAAGAAAGGTGGTTTTATAATCATACCACCAAACAATTTTGCAATCGTAACTATCTGCAAGCAGATTTTAGAAAAATAGTATCCAAAAGCTGTGATTGAAGAAAACTGAGAAGACAGTTTCCTGCATAATCAATTTTAAACTCAATATTTACAGATAACGGATGAATTATGATTATTATTAGTAAAACAGAATGGTATGAACCCAAAATAGATTATGGATCAAAGCTCTTATGATAATAAAATAAAAAAAATGATTGAAACCATTTTTCTTCACCTTCTATATACATGTATCGAACAGAAGACCTCTAGAAAGAATAATATCATCTTTACCCGGCGTTCAAGGATATTTGTGTGAGATTGGATTTAATCAGTGTTGGATCTCATCTATTTATGTTTAATCTCGCTTGGTGACACGCATTCCTCTCATATGTTAAATATATGATGAGAACATAAAAATATACACATTAATTTTCTATGTTCTATTATATTAGTGTACATAATGTCACAAAAAAAATATCTGTATATATATATGAACAAAAGCAGGGACAAAAAATATTAACATAATTTTTTCTTTTATAAATTCTGAATGCTCGTTGTGTGGTGTGAGACTCGGCATTTGGATAAAAAAAAGACGGTAAAGAAACAATGTTTCGATAGCTTCTCAAGAGCGAAAAAAACTATCCTATAACTCTCAATTTTTTTTGAAAACACAAACACTATATTCTTGTTTGGATCCACATTGACGACGACATGCCCTAAAACCAAGTGGGGTCCATGAGGGGAAGCATGCTCACTTGGTAAGAGGGGGTATTGTAGGTAATGAAAAAATGGAAAGGGCAAAGGATGCGTGTGAAGTAATTAAAATATAAGAGGGGCAAAAAGTAAAAAAAGAAGGGAGAGTGGGGAGGCGTGGCGAGGGTTGCGTGGGTCAGAGAGGACATAATCATAACCTCTTTGCATGCGTCTCGATATTACTTCCCCCACCACTTTTTTTCTCTCTCTCTCTAATAATTTAAATAATATATATATATATGATATACATTATTATAACAGTCTTTTCTTATACCCAAAATAAATCACCATACTCATGTCACGCATCAACATAACATCCATCATAACATGCATACATAAATGGATTTAACGTCATGCTGTCATGGTCATGGCTTGTCAAAGTTTTTTCTTTATTTCTGGGAGGGGAAGTAATATGATTTTTTTTACATCTGTTTTTGAACCACATAAAAGATGCAGATATATTTTTATAAATAAATATTTAAAAATAAATTTTATCATAATATATGGAGAGACAGCTTTATATAAATTCAATTTTTCAAAAAAAAAAATTAATTCTCAAATCCACGTCCAAATACCCCCCTAAAATTAAAATCAGGTAATATTTATCACATCAAAGATTGAGTGGGATCATGTGTGTAGGTTTAATTGATACAAAAAAATGATGTTTTTTTATTTCTTTAGTCCTCGTTTAAATAGCGGAATTGAGTTATTCTGAATAGATAACTATGCCAATATAGATAACAAATCTACATGAATAAAAGATTTTCTATTTGGTTTTGTTTTTTTTATTCTCATTGGAAAACGCAATAATAAAGGTTGAGTTGTTTGGTTAATAAAGAATAAAATATAAATAAAGTGTAAAAAAATTAATTTGACTTGTGGGCCCTTTGATGTATAAGAGGTGTTGATAGTTGATTTGATGTGATAAGATATAAAAAGTTGATTTGACATGTGGGTCCATGAGAATAGATAAAGTGAATATAGTTTATCTTATAGATTACTTAGAATTGTTATACTCTCTTATACTTGTTTAAACTGCCTTAGTAATACCAAGTTATACCATGCAAACAAACAACTATTTTTTATATCCATTCTTATATCATCTTTATACCACCCTTATACTCGCTTATTCCATTTCTCAATCAGACGCTTAGTGAACATGACAAAATATCAACCAAACATAAAAAACAAATTATTTATTTTCATAATAATCATATAAAAGGAGAAAGTGTTTCCTTTCAGGGAAAAATCCAAATAAATTTCATAAACTATATGAAATCTATACCCCTCCTTGATTTTTTCTAAAATCCATATAATCCTTTGAAAATACATATGAAAATACAAATACCCCTGATGTAAATCTAAATAACTCACTGAGTTAAATTTTCATTGACAAATTAAGAATATTA
Organism: Acorus calamus; assembly: GCA_030737845.1. Taxonomy (NCBI): domain Eukaryota; kingdom Viridiplantae; phylum Streptophyta; class Magnoliopsida; order Acorales; family Acoraceae; genus Acorus; species Acorus calamus. The sequence goes on along the minus strand of CM060863.1, from coordinate 10,251,589 downwards.
TGTAAATATTTTATTTATTTAATCCTTGTTGAAAATACAATATGCTAAAAATCATCTACAATGTGTTAAAAATATAAAAAAATTATTTGTAAATGATGATTTTATCCATCTGAATATATTATAAAACTCTATCCGAAGGAATAAAATCATTATTTACAGATGATTTTTTACAAGATTTTTGATATACTATTTTCTTAGTCAAGGATAACCAAATAGAATATTCACATAATATTCTTCATCTATCAATAAAAATTTAATTCAGAGAACTGTTTGAATTAATATAAATGTTTTCAGAGGGTTATAAAAACTTCATGAAAATGCAAGGGGTTATATAGATTTTAGACAATTTATAGGGGGCTATATGGATTTTGTCCCTTCCTTTTAATATTACACACATCGGTAGAATGATAAGGTTTATCTCATCTTTTATAATAAATATAATAAATAGAATCACTTACTAAATGATGTCTTAAAAAGATAAAAATGAGAAAATGGACTCACACACCCACAAGTGTGGGTTGTAATACCCATTTTAGGTATTCCTTTTACCAATGAATTAAATTGGATGGAATAATAGAATTTTAAAAAAATCTAAAATACAAGTTTATTCTAATTAATTATATCCAGATTGCAAATAAACAAAAATTTGAATTTATTCACATACATTTAATTTAATTTTTCTTATTTTTTTTTACCAAAACAGATCATGGAGTGATGAAGAACTCAATCCTTCAGTCTAAAAATTTTCATTGTAAATTATTTTAGTAAAAAATACATATAGCCCCCTAAAACATTGTTTATATCTATATAACTCCTCTTTTTGTCGAAAATCTATATAATGCCCTGATTATTTGGGTTATATATCGACATACCACTGCCGTTAACATCTTGAAAACTGGAGTGTAGTTAACTTAAGCACACATTGTTAAATTATATTTTTACACTCATCACTTTCACCCGTACCTAAAAAGAAGAAAAATGAATATAACCCCATTAAAATTTGTAAAAATCCATATCGACCTCTCATTTTTCTGAATATCTATGACCCATTATATATTCTTATAGATAAGCACCTAAATTCATTTTTTGTTAAATTTTAATGAATATTCTTAGCAAATCATATCCATCTAAAGGTGCTGCAAATGCATTTATCCAAATAGGCTCATGGGATTTAAGAAAAATTTAATATAAACTCTCAAAATAACCTAAATATGCCCTCTATCAAAAAAATAGGATACTATGTTTCTTCTTCAATTTGTTAAAAATAAATTATTGTATATTGTTAAGTTAACCACACACAAGTTTTAACTAGGTAACTGAAGAGTTATTTTTTCGTTCAGTCAACTTTATCGGTCGAAGTCTCCTTCTCGAATCCGGACCCGATTAAACATGGAACCTGCACTCAAAAGGTAATCAAGGGGACACCGATGTGGTGCCATCCAAAAGAACTCCGAAGAGATGTATCTGTAAGGGAATTTAAATGTCTATTTCACTAATTATGTGGCTTCATAAAAAGTTAACTCATATAAATTTGGTTACTTCTGTTTGTTGTTAGCCTTCCCTTTTATATGGTTGATGGGCCAGATAGCTATTGGCACTGGCCTCATGGCCGTTGCAACAACTTTCCATTAAGGGCTATTTAGTTGGCGAGTTTTATGATAACCACCTTGCTTTTTGTAAGTAAATATGCTCTTAGTTACCCATGTTTTATGAGTGGGCCTTAGTCATTTACCTAACAGTTACAGGTGTTATGGGTGTCAGTCCGTTTCTGAGACCCTCCTCTTGGTCATGGTTTGGTCGATATATTGAGTCCTGCTTGACGTGTACCTAGTCATTCGCCCACGAGGTGTAAGACCGTACAACCAGATCTGACAATCGAGTTGTGTCTCACATTCTCGGGATGGCATTCGCCCTTGAGGTGTAAAACCATCCGACTAGACATAGTTCAATATGATTGTGTCTCACGTACTCGACAGTGTTTGCTCAATATTCCACTTGTAGGTTCGGATTTTTAGATGTCGGATATGATAACCCATACCCGTCTAAAATTCGACATGTGTCATCTTTTAACACGATGCAGATTTTTTCATCCATAGAAATGATAGAGAGATATGAATTAAACGAGTAATTTAAAGGGGTTATTTGGATATTTAAAAAAATGAGGGGTTAATATGTATATTCGCAATCTTTCAAATGATTATATGAATATATATTTCATAGTGATGTTAAGTAATAGAATATTTCATGAATATTTTTTCTAAATTAATGACAATTTAACTCAAGATTTTTTTGCTTAACCAAGACAATCTTCGGATGTTATATTGATTTTTAAAAGAAGAAAAAAAGAAAAAAAAAGGGAGGGGGTGTGGATATTAGTGAACTTTCAGGGCTGATTTGATAAGGGATCAAGATTATGATAATAAATTATCATAATTTTTAAAAATAAAATGTCCATTAATTTTGTCTTTATTCACTTTTTTTTAGGGGAAAGATAATTGTTACCTCAATTTCATTGATCGATTTCAAAGTTACAACATTTGAAGACACTGGAAGTAAGAATGTGAATAAAGAAACATAAAAAGAAAGACAAAGTGCCATACGCTGTATAGGGGGAGAACTACAAAAGAGTTCTCATTCTCTCTCAAATAAATAATACCGACACTCATTCACATTTATTAAAATTAAAATAAATGTTACTTCATCTATTTTTATTTTAAAATTAAGACAATTATTACTTTATTTCAATTTTTTTTTATCAAACAGCTCATTTTTTTTAATTATCCCAATCAATCTTATCACTTATCCATTTTCAAATCAGTCATATTATAGTATATACATTTTTCCTATTATTTTAAAAGAATAGAGGATACATGAGGGACCCCATGCGTAGATAAGATGGCATGCATGATAAAACCCCACCATGGACACGGAATCTACATGACGGCGTCACATCGTCCTCATAAAATAAGAGAGAGAGAGAGAAAGAGAGAGAGAGTCGTGATGTCGACAGTCATAGATTGCTCTTTCCCCTCCGTGGGCTCCACTTTGCGGGCGGCGGGGACACCGATCCTGGGCCCCCCACACATGACCTGTCCGATGACGTGGCACTCCCCGATCCACACACATACATTTTTAAAATTCTTGGTATTTTTGTTACGGGATCGGGTGTCCAACGTTGACCGTTCAACGCATTCATGGTCATCTAATTTTATAATTTTAAGATACACAAATTAATTGAATCTTAAATATAAATATTTTAAAATGTAATTGCATTCTAAGTTTCATTTTAAAATCTTATAAAATATTTCAATCATAATAAATTAAAAAGATCGGACGGTCACAAATACGTTAAAAAATCAAATTATCTGTATCTAACTTGATTCTTGTTATTACACGAGACAAATCCAAATTTATGTACCCATCTGAATTAACTTTCCATTCATAGATGAAAAAGATTCTATGAATATTCTACTTCATCAACTTTGATATGAAAACACAATATATTAAAACTCTCTACGATAGATTAAAAATATAAAAAAATCATCTATAAATAATGATTTTACCTCTTAAAATATATTATAAAATTTATCTGAATAGATAAAATCATCATTTACATATGATTTTTATATTTTATTTGATATATTTAGTTTTCAATCAAAGTTAATCAAATAAAATATTCATAAAATATTACTCATTAATATAAAAAATTAACTCATGGTACAATTTGGATTTATACAAGTGTTTTTAGGGGGCTATATGAATTTCAGATAATTTACGAGGGGGTTATATGGATTTTCCTTATTAATACATTTTTTTTGCTGCTTTGCAGGAGGTTTGTAGGGCAATAGATAGGCGTGCAAATGAGATTTTCATAGATTTGGATTAATCTTTATTATTTTATTAGGTTATAAAATGAAATGTGCATATGAGGCGTGCATATTTTTATTTATAAAATTCAAAAATACTGGGACCATGACTATTATCTCACTATAAATAGAGTATAAGTCATTTTCAATTTGATTTTGTTATTTTTTTTTATGAGAAATGTAATAATGTAATTTTGTGGTTTACTTAATTATGAATATGTTGTGAATAAAATGCAAATAGCACATGAATAAAAATTATAAAATGTGAAACAATTGATATAATCCATGGTTCTCTTGATTTATAAAAGAAGATAATGAGTTATTTGGCATGTAAACCCTTATACTAGTGAAATAAATTAAGTGAATAACATAATCCAAATGGACATTGAATATCAATACTATTTTTTTTTCCATCTATTTTGACATGGTCACACACTCTTTCCTTGCAAACAAATATGTTTGGGCGCCGATATTTCCACCCACAGAGTTCTTCAACCCACCCCTTTCAAAAAAATAAAAATGTGATTTTTTTAAGAGGTGAACACACCCCGATCCATTCAACTTTTTAAAGTCATTCATTATGTCACAAGTCGATATCACAGAGTCGAACTGGTCACAGAGACGTAATGCCCTCTCTACTACCCATTCGACTTTGTGTAGTCGTCAGTTATATATTCTGTTCTACATCACAGAGTCGAACAGGTCACAGAAACCTAAGACTCTCATGTGACTCATTTGACTTGGTGAAGTCATCAATTATGCAGAGTTTTAAAACTCAACCTCACATGCCTGATTGAACTAGTTAAACATTCACCCGCTTTGAATTTCGGTTTGATTTACCCATATAACCCGATGATATAAAAAATTGGTAAAACTCAATCAACCCACCGATTGAACTAACAGTTTTTGTGAACCGGTTGCAGGTTGATTTTATCGAAGGATTCTTTATTCATAAAAATTGTGATTAATCACTTGTTAAAATATGAAATGTAATAAAAAGTTTAGATTTTATATACTAAAATCATGTTATTATGTTAAGTAAAACCTTTATGCAAAGATTTTTAAAATATTTTATATTTTTATTTAGTAATGATAATTAAAAAAATTATTATATTATAGTTATGTCACGGTTCAAATCCGGTTGACCCAACGGTTGAGCCAGTGACCCTTGACTCGTTCATTTTTCTGGTTTATTGAACTGTTCGATTTTTAAAACATTGTCATTATATCACAGGTTGACATCACATAGTCGAACTGGTCCCAGAGACTTAAGATTCACAAAGAGATATCCAAACACTACATTAAGTGATCTGCCTTTCATGATACTGAACAACACACCATTGTTTGAAGATATCATTTCATTGAGAATGTCATAACACGTGAACACATTGTTCAAAACACAAAGTCGAATGGGTCATAGAGAGAGCCTTAGGTCTCTGTGATCAGTTCGACTCTGTGATGTCAACCTGTGAAATAATGAACAACTTCACAAAGTCGAATGGGTCACAGAGAAGACATTAGGTTTCTGTGACATGTTCGACTATGTGATGTTAAACAAACGGAGTATATAATTGATGACTACACAAAATCAAATGGACCACAGAGATGACTTTAGGTCTCTGTGACCAATTCGACTCCGTGATGTCGACCTGAGACATATTGAACAATTTCACAAAATCGAATGGGTTGGGGTGAGTTCACTCCTTAAAAAAATCACATTCTAATTTTTTGAGAGGGGTGAGGTGAATAGCTATGTGGATGAAATATCGGTGCCCAATATGTTTCTGGGTATATATACCACCACATTCCCCACCTATTCCTCTGCCTAAAAAGAGGATTAGGATCTTCAAAAATTAATTTAGATCAAATATGATTCTTATATAAAAAAATTAAAATATGTCCAAACTCATTTTCAATGCCTTATTTATTTTTATTTTGAAATAGTTTTCAATATCTTAACTTGAATTGACAATTTTAATGTTATCTGACCTATAATTTTCGTAATATGATTTTTATCCACAAGGTCATCTAAACATCAATCATAGTTTTTTTGGAATTAATCAAGAGAGCCTGTTCTCCAACCATGCAAAATATATACATCAGCAATTTCTTTTTCAAGAATACATCAACTTTCTGTTGCTGAGAAAAGGCAATCTTAAATATTCTTGGGAGATGATTTTTTTTTTTTAGTTCTTATTCCATTGACAGATAAAGCTAAAATAACGTTTCTACTTCTACCTGATCTTTTTGGAGGTGCTCTAATGGAAGGTCCTTTATTGGAAGGTAAGAAATGACATAAATGATGAAGAATATTATACCACAACATTGAATAACAAAACTGTGATGAAATCACTGTCAACCCCTGTTTGATCCGCAGATAGTTTATCAAGACAAAAAAATAGTTACGGTTTATTTAATCTAACTCATCAAAGTTCATACTAAACAAACATGTTGTTTTAACATATTCTTTCCTTATTCACACTTGAGGACCCCATTTGGGGTGCAAAATATTTTACACTTGCTCATTCTTGGAGTCACTTTTACATGAGAAACATGTTTCTAAAATATGTACTTGTTCAAAAGCTAACGATTTCAAAAAAGAGAAGTATATACATTGAATTGAATGCACACTTTTGTATGATTCTAGTAATAGAGTATACTCTCTAATGGAGATTTCATGTACTAAGATAGTGTATGAGTTTTTCAACTCCCTAAAAAGAACACACATATTTAGCTATTGGAATAATAATCCTAGACTGTAATTTTACTTAAAAATTGTGCATGTGCCCGCCCAAAAACACACAAATAGTGTGCACATTCAGCATAGCATAACCTTTATCAACTCCCTTTTGTATAAATTATTAAATTGTATGCCCCAGTTTGGATCCGATATGATCTAGTGTTCCAACAAAAAGTAGGATAAAGAAGTTCTGACCAATCATATATCACCAAAAATTTAAATTGATCATCTTTAGTAGTTATCAAAATGAAGTGATTATATGGAAATTGGGATATAAAAGTTTTTTTTGAAGATTGTTGCCCCAGGGTTTGATCGCTTGACCTCCTTTATAGAGAGGGAGTGCTAGCCGACTTTTACAAAACTCAGTTCGCAAAAATTAAACGAATAATTCAAGCTTTCACCCTAGTAAAAATTTGTAGGGGTTTATATGGGAATTGGGACAGGGATAATTTTCCTACAACCAAAACAAAACTAATTAAGATATCTATCTCCAATCCTATTTTTGTTTGGAGTTTATTCCAAAACCAAATAGAGCTATGTGATTGATATAACAAATTACATGACCTTTCTGCCTCAATTTTGGGTGTGATGTTATCCTCTATGGGGTGATGCTATCCTACCAATGTCCACATTCCACTCTAGAGTTGCGTTTGGAAATTGGACACTTTTGGAGTTTCTATTTTGTAGAAATCACACTTAATCCAAACTTGTTTCCAAACGTCCTCCAACAGTCGGAGCTTTTGAAGAACGCAAAAAACAGTTTCCAGTTTTTTTAAAAAAAACAGCTTTTCGTGAATATAACAAAAATATGTTTTCTAGAAAGTTACTTTTTAAAGTTTTTTTTAAATGAAAAGTTGTTTTCCAAACACTACCTAAGAAGCACATCTCTTGGTCAAACACCTATAATGTTGATAAGAAAAAGTCTTATGAGATGATATCAATATATCGTATGAATGACATCAACCTTACCATATTCAACCAAATGACTCAGCAAAGTCTCATAATAATTCTAATAGACTCCAGAATTTGGTGATCTCCAAAATAGACTTGCCTCATTCTACTCTATACTGCGTATGCCTCACTTTCCACACTACTAACACTAGGTGTTTTCTAATGTATTGGCTAGGTATGTAACATAAATGTGGGTCATTGTTTGAACATCAGAGGCAGCATGATGTGCTCATGTAATGGAAATTGTGTATGCAGGGACATCATTTTACATTTCAAAATAAAATTGCATACCAAAATAGTTATATTTCACAAAGCCAAGTATCATAGCTCAGAGCTCAAAGAGTGTGTGGAAAGCAGTATGGATGAAGTTTACTTGCCAGATACGTATTCAATAAGTCGGCGATCAAGCTCAAAATATCGACAAAGAATGCTCTGCAATATCAGAAACCATATCAATTCATGGCCCAAAAAATGAAAAAAAAAAGAAGGGAACATTAATTCCAAATATTTTTATTCAACCCCTTATAGTTTAGGTCCCTAGACTTTTTTAGCATATTAAAAACAAAACCGAAGTTAGTAGTTACATTTTTTTCTAGGTCCTTCCCTCTCTTTTACATCACTTACCCCGATTGGATTTCTTTTATACTCTTTATGTGCATTAGCGTGCACACTGTTAAGTAACCTGCACATACGGCTGGTATTTGGACAAAAGGAGATGAAAAAATATATTGCTAAATTGAGGGTATTATCATATGCTACAAAAGTTGATGGACCTAAAAAATAAGGGATTAAAAAATACTTGGAATTAACCCCCCCCCCAAACAAATAAAATGGGTACTCTCAAAACGATCAATCCTGTATGCGAAATTAATTGGAAGAAAACTAAGCTTCAGTAAACAAACCTTGGTTATAGTTGGACTAGAAGATCTTGCATCAAAACTGATCTCTGGGAAGCGAGCGACTTCTACCGCGTTGTCAAATAAGATATATGTTGGAAGCTGACCTACACTTACATCAGGATCAAAATTAGATGGACCACAGAGAGATAAGATTACCAGTTCCGAAAGTTATATGAGAAATCAGTGGCCTACATTGCATGCATACAAGTGAAATACCTAAAATGCATGGTAAGAAACTGAAGATGGAAACCTACTTGGTAAAGATATTCCAAAGTATTCTGCGACATTAGAGAAGCGTCCAAGATCCACTATTCCAAAAGATAAATTTTTATTTGAGTACCTGCCAGCAAAGGTTATGGTTATTTTCATTGACATATTCAAATTTTTATTTGAATACCTGCCAGTAAAGGTTATGGTTATTTTGATTTACAGATATTACAAGTTCAGAACCAAAACTTGAAATGTACCATGAGAGTGAGGACAGTTAATTATATGCAGTGCAAAGTTGCCAACTGGATTAATAGTAAGGATGTGGGGTGATCAACTTACGTAATTGAAAGTTCAGGGATAAAGGAACTCGTTCGTATACATTTGGAAGAATATGAAGCTCGAAATTCAACCTGCCAAACATCAACATTGCAATCAGAAAAAAAAAACCCTGATTTGCTGCATAGAATTCTACATTTGTACCTAACTATTGCACATAGACAATGATTTCAATCCAATATTTCTATGGTTGATGTAAAACTAAAGAGTGATTATCTTAATAAAAATCTCAAGAAAAGCTAAGCCATAACAAAATATATTCCAGATTGTGAAAAAACAACTATATAGGAAATGAGCAGAAATTTAAAAGCAGCACACACATAAGATCTGAATCTTCCCAGAAGTATAATCATGAGAGAATAGAATAATCCTGTCTAGACTCTAGACCAAATTAATTAGGCACATGGTGGCTTTTCATCTTCAAAGTTTAGGTCCACAATAAATGAAAGAGGGATCATCAGTTACTTTTACTATGATCTTTGTCCGCTCCCAATTTTGTAGTTAAGTAAATTTGCAACAATTAATGTACATATAACTAATACAGCACTCCCCCTACACATTGTAGAATTAGGGGTAGTTGAAAAGTAGTATTCTCCTCATTTTATATAGTGCAAAGTAAGAACCACCAAAAAAAAGAAAGTAAAGGAAAAGAAAAGAAAATGCTATGTAAATCCTTCAATTGTGCAACTATTTTTCTCACTCAATCAGATAATTATTTTGGATGCTAATCCAATTGTTCAAGTTAGTTGGTCCACATCACAAACCCTTATGTGAATTCCACGTTAGATGTTCAGTTCACAAGCCAGATGACAATGCTCATTGGATGTGACGTCCATAATTGAGTCATTGTAGGTCCTGTGTGAATAATGCAACTTGACAAGCTGAAATCTATAAAACCAGATAACTGATAACAAGTCACAGGAACCAACCAGCCAGAACCTAGATGTGTTTCCTTCAGTAAGCAATGTTTCCAACTGCAGTGGGGTCAAGTGACTGAAATTACCTTAGAAGAGTAAATAAACATATCAGATTCTAGGACCAAGATATGACGTGGAACAGCATATTATGAGCAATAGTGATATTTGTGAATGGCAATGATCAAAGTTCAAAAAGATAATGAACAACATGTACAAGCAATTCTCTTATCAAACAGATTGGTAAATTGACTGATACCTACTACTTGTATGGAAACATCTGACATGACCAAAGAGTTAAAAAATGATTATTTTTTAACTGCAAATGTAACCAGGAATGATGAAAACAACTCATACTTGTCATGATTGAAGTATGGATCAGACTAATTAGTTGCCCTTATCAGTCTTCACTCAGTTGTGCAGAATCTCTTTCATCACGGGTTTACTTTCAGGCACAATGGTGCATTAATGCGCTAATTGTCCAGTTGCTCATGACAGCATTAGAATATATAATTCTTGCAATATGTGATCATTTAAGCTTCACATCTCAAATCAGTCACTTTCATATTAATAACAATATGCTTTCATACCATTAAGTAGATATATACGGCAGCTCTTCTGCTAATGAGCTCTTGGAGAAAATTCAATTTATTTCACTTGTGGATTTTGCATTTTCAATTTCATGTCATTTTTTAAAATTTGAGCAATTTGGGTGGAGATATTATTTATATTTTACTAAAACAAATGGACCACGTTTAGATATGTTATTATGAGGGAAAACCACCTTTCTTTGTTTCTTGTTTTTTTTCTTCTTATGAGAAGGGAAATCAATCCTATGAATGCATTAAAAAAGAGTGCATGTTCAGGAGCAGAACCCCCATATAAATGGATCAAATAGATAGGTACGCATACCAAGACCATCAGAAGCTGGTTGCCGAGTCAGAACATGTATTACTGCAACACATAAACAGACGGGATATATTAAATTAGGCCTATATATTCTCCAATCCAGAAGGTGCCAACAAAGAACATTTTGGTCACATAACCCACAATCACCTGCTTCTGATAAGATATTCATTTATGATTTAAATAGGCAAATATTAGATAACAACAATCATATGCCAAACCATGATATTTTGAACACTTACATGCCACATAATGGCAACATTGTTCAATACAAATTTCTCAAATTTCCAGCTTCTCCTAGTTGTTCGCTATTTTGTTGCCCCTGCTTTTTTATGCACAAATAAATCTGTTTATTCTCCCAAAGTTCAGGTAGTGTAAATACAGTTATAATTTACATCCTAATTCCTTAACCCCTGTTTGAGTAGAAGAATTAATGTGGAATAGGGTGGAATTTGGATATATACGCTCAAAAAGCATGTTTCAACCGAACTATTCCATTGATATAAGGGAGACACACATGTCAAATAGCTTGTCAGCACCACTTCTAAAGCAATGAGCTGACATGTCAAATCATTTTTCCACCATTTACAAATCATTATCCACATCTTATTCACATTTTATCCACAATTTATTAATGATCAACCATACAACAAAATTTTCATCATTATATTTCCCAAGGATAATAACAAAAAATACATCCAAACTGAAAATGATTTATTCCACTTGTATAGTTATTTATACTAGAATGATTATTTATACCAATATCGCTTATATCGCTACCCAAACAAGGTCTTAATGTTTAGATGATACACGTCTCCTCAAACATGGTATGAGTTATTACTCATTTTGGTCGAGGTTTAAAAGAGCATATCAAGCAAAGCGATGTGTCAACCTATTTGACAAACCCAACAAGCAAGGATATGCATATATTTTGCTTAAGCAATTGCTGTTTCTACAATTTTACATAGGCTCTTTTGGACTCATATAGGAACCTCAAGAAAATATATTAGCTAGTGTAGCGAAACTTGTGAACCCAGACCATTAAAAATATACTATCAATGAATGTTTGGTAGTTGTTTGTGACTCTTGGTATGTAAAAGGATTAATTCCAACATATCTGGATATGTCAAGGGATTCTCTAAAGAAAACATATATGCACATCCAAACCCATACAGAAATCTTTTAAAGCCATTCCATTGCTATATTTCTGTTATCTCATCAGCTTGTATATTTCCTCTTAAATCTGACCCATATACAGAAACAGTGTCCATGGTTATTAGGTAATTGTTTATTACACCTAGTATTAAAAAACAAGTAGTTCTAAACATTCATGGGTATTTCAAGGGATTCTGTAATTGATAACAGAACAAGATACACATATATACATGCAAATATGTTGTAAAATCTTTAAAATTCCTTACAATTTGTTATTCTCTAATCCGTTTAAATACCTTTTACAATCGACCAATGTTTTAATAATGGAAATGACAAAGAGACCTAAAAATCGCATTGCACATGTATACACAGGAAATGATGCATGTACCATGGTAAGGAAACTTTTTGGGGCTGCCTCTAGCATCATTTTTTTAATCCATTCACAGCATCCAAAAGGCAGTGACACTTATCTAACACTTAGAAGCATATATCAATATACTAAAAAATAAAATGTCAAATACCGAAATCATAAAACCTCAAGAACAAGCATCATATATTATAATAATAAGCAAAGGCAGCTCATGGTAGAGGCTCGTTCGGAACCAATTGTCAAACTAATTCTATTTCTATAAAAACAGTTTTCAGATTACCAGTTCCCAAAGATTTTTTTTACTTAAGCTATTGGTTTCAAATTTTGATTTCGAGTGTTAAAAAGTCAATAAAACAGCTTTTATGAAAAAAAAACTAATCAAAAGCATCTTTGATAAAAAATAAAAAAAAAACATATTTTCAATAAAGGGTTCCAAATATACGTCTCCGATGCAATATACCAACCAATAAGCACCTAACAAACTCAATTGGAAACAATACTTACCTAAGAAACCAATGACATAGCAGAGCGCCAACCGGTAATCTATGACTAAAGCCATCACAAAAAGGAAACCCTGAAAATTGAATTAAATAAAATACAAAATCATTCAAGAACTAACACATACGAATAACAATAACATAGTTGTTGTGTCAATCATCACGGCAGCGATGACAACAATAATACCTTCGCATAAAACAGGGTATCGGCGATGAATCCCTCCCATGTCTCCTCTTTCACCAGCTGTTCAAAACAAACAAACAAAAAAGTCAAAAAAGGAAGCCAATTTGAAATTATTGACCAAAAACAACAAAATGTACTAAGAAAAGAAGCACGGATTGGATGAACATAACAGATTCAGCAGTGATAACCGCGGATGGCGTTACCTTCACGGCTATGAATGCCAAGAACAGCAGAATCGCCTGGATTTCCTGAAAAGAAGATCAAACAATGTAAAACGAACAGATCTGAATTGATTGAGAGAGAGAGAGAGAGAGAGAGTACGAGTTGGAGGAGGCGATCGGAGGAGGGGCGGGCGGCGAAGTAGGAGAAGAAGGAGAGGAGGTGGAGGAGGTAGTAGGGCTCCGTCGACGCCAGGTCCAGCCACTTCAACGGACGGTTCTGATTCTTCCTCGGCGCGGGAGATTCCATCTCAACCGTTCCTTCTCTCGCTCTCTCTCGGGTTTCTCGAACAGTGGTTCCTCTTTTGTTGGGGGGGTTGGTCTGTGTGTAAACTGACGTGCTGCTTGGATACTGTTTGGATGCGGGGATTAGAACGGGATTGAATTATCAGTATTGATTGAGATATAACAAAAATATATATATTTATGTCATTGATAAATATGATTGTATCAGATCTAGCACGATTGGGTCGGATTTCGCTTTTTGAAAAGCTAAAATCCTAAAATCATGCTGCCAAACGGGTCGGATTCCGGCGGAATCAAAAGCTGAATTCCTTTTAATTTCTCTCTCGAAATCCGTGTTTTTAAAAGTTGGTCGGACCCGCGATCGATTTTTTGAATTGAAAAACGGCCCACGACTTTTTCGCGACCAAACATTAAACTCCTTCCACATATTGATCATCGGCTGAATTAAAAAAAAGCATCCCAAAAAAATCAAGGTCTAAAATCATCTTAAAAAACAGCTTTATTTCAAAATCTACTTTTCAATATGTGTTTCCAAACGGAGCCTTAATTTGAAATCAAGACTTTATCCGGTAGATAATAAAAAATGGAAAATGATGTGTTCAGCCTGCTTTTAAATTTTTAAAAAAATGTACGTTAAATTACATTACTTTATAAAAAATGATATACATAACTGAATGCATATTTTTTTATATTTTTATAGTAAAACATCTGTTAAAGAAATAATGGATTATAGACTATGTTATGCGTTTTCATACATTGTGTTAGTCGCTTGGTATGGGACTTGTAAAACAAACATATGGTTCATTCGGAAGAGCGGTAGAGACACCCGCATTCCAAAAGTTAAGGGGTGACAACATCACAATAGAAAATGCGGTGTTTTGTTTTTTAAACTTTTTAAATACGAGCCAAAGATGGTTTTGTACGTGAGGGAATGAGCAATGCCACTGCGGAAGTGGCAAAGCTATTTGGATCCGCGGTGATGTTTTTGCAGCTTTTTCACCGTGAAATTCATCCGAATCTGGATTCAAATGGGGCCTCAGAATCTGTTTGGACCCACGTTCTTGAAATCTAGGGATTTAAAACCCAAAATGAAAAAGCATTGTTTCGAATGTGTTTGACAATGTAGGAAAATTAGGCATGACGCAGTGTTATTCAATGGTGTGGAACAGTGTGAACATAGAAACCAAAAATGTGTTTGAATATACGATAACATTTTTTCAGTTTTCCCCACCGTCAAATTTGTCCCATCGTGAATCCAAATGGACCCTTGGTACTTCAACGCCCAAAAAAATAAAATTACATCTCTTTTTATTATTTTGTTTTCCCTCAAATATTTCTTTTTTTTTGGACTTTTTTTTAATGTGCATATTGAGTGACATGCATACTGAGCCACTCGTATAGTGGTACTAGTCTCATGTAAAGGTCCCTAAAAGGCTCAGGACCCGAAAGCCAGGACCGCCCAGCCCGCTTGAAATGGGCCGGTTCGGGCTGGCCCGCAGGCCCATCCACGGGCGGCCTGTAGGCCCATAGGGGACAATACAAAAAATAAGTCACATGCAATTTTATGTAATTTTTATTCTGATTACTTTGTTTGAATCGTTGTAGATAATTATTGACATTTATATAGGTGTCAACCTAGTTAGATACATACAGCTATTTAGTTTTTCAAGTAATTAATTCATTTAATATTTTTATTTTTAAAAATTCAATAGATGTAAATATATTTTTTTAACAATATACTTTCAATTTTATGTTATTTTAACATTTATATACAAATAAACAACTTAGACTTAAAAAAATAAAATGTTTAAAATCTGGGCCCCGCCCGTCAAGCCCGGGCCTATGGGTAGGGCCTAGGCTTTTTTTTGCTGTGGGCCTGAGCCCAGGCCTGGCCTGGGCCTAGTTTCAGCGTGCCGGCCCGATCTGTTGCCGATGCTTAGTCTCATGAGCTATTGGATTTGAAATTCTAACTACCAAATGGGTCTTGTGGGCTCTCATGGGTTCATTATAGAGTTGTTAAATGTGGATACACTCAATGCTGTTGTACAGTCATATTTGATATTTGCAGTAGTCACAAAAGATGGATGACATCGAATTGAAATAACAAAGACTGTTAATATATTTAATGTGTTTTTACAGTTCTGTCTGTAGTAGTTCTGTCTGCAGTCTCATTATATTATGATTATGCAATAAATGTTTGCGTTATCAGAGCGTATGGAATAAAAAAAATTTATTTTATTTTTAAAAAGTATTATTATATTTTAATGTATACTTCATTTCGTATAACAACATATATTTCAATGAAAAAGTGTATGATTAAAAAATATGTGCGAACTGTGAAAAGAGCTGGAATAGGGCTGGACATATCATTTTTCAATAAAACATGTATATTAATTAAATTTTATGTATCTAATTAAAGGTTTACATTAATTATACTTAATACCCCTATCATCACAAAGTATCTCCACTCATCCCCTCATCAACAGAAAATTTTTATATCATTACGTACTGATATAATTTTCGTCATTAAATGTCTAGACTAGATGAACAACATGCGTCAATCAAATAGTACAAAATATTTCATTCATTAAAAAATTATTTATATAAATCTCATTAATACATTTTTATTAGATATGTGTCACTCATCCAACTAAGACACTGATGAGAAAAATTTTCCTCATCAGCCCCATAGGTCCACTCATCCCCCTAGACATCAAATCAACACGCGCATCCCCGCGCGCGCGCGCGCACACACACCCAAAATGCAAACACGGACCCCCTAAAACCCCCAAACGCGAGTCTGACCAAAACCCTCCCTCGTGACCAAACCATGATCACCGCGCGCGCGACCACCACCAACTCCGTAATCGCGTGGAACACCATCATCCGCTCCCACGTAAGACTCGGCGACCATGAGACCGCCCTCTCCGTCTACCTCCGCATGATCCGCGCCGCCCACCTCCCTGACTCCTACACCCTCCCACTCGCCCTCAAAGCCTCCGCCGCCCTCTACGACTCCTCCTTCTCCCGCCAACTCCACTCCACCGCGTCGAAGCTCGGCCTCGCCTCGCACGAGTTCGTTGAGTCCGCCCTCATCAGCTCCTACGCCAAGCTCGGCCACCTTGACTTCGCGTCCCAACTGTTCGACGAAAATCCAAGACCAAGGCTTGGCTCCTTCAACGCCCTCATCAGCGGATTCGCTCAAGTGGGTCGATCGAAAGACGCGATCTTGACGTTCGTGAGGCTAGTAAACCGAGGATTGACCCCCGATGACGTGACCATGGTGAGCGTCGCCTCTGCGTGTGGCGGTTTGGGCGATCTCGATTTGGCTTCGCAGGTAAAGCCGTCAACAGAACGGATACGTTAATATCCATGTCTTCTCCTAATTATTCAAATAGAATATTGATATTTTTTGGATAATTGACATGTTCAAATATTAAAACTAATTTGAATAATTATGTGATACATTAGAGAGATGCGAATATTAACATTAAAATTTTAAGGTTTCTTATCTCTTTCAGATTTCATTTAATAGTGATATATAATATATTATAATTATGATTAATTATATAAAATAATACATATGAACAATATATAATAACTTCATATATAATTATATAATATATGTAAGATTTAAATATTTAGATATACTTATATTCATATTTATATTTTGAATATTTCTGATTTTTTGAATACAAATATGTTAATTGATAGGCTCATTCGCAGATCCACAAATGGGTGATTCCGTTGAGACCCACAACGTATTTGTCGAATTCACTCGTCGACATGTACAGCAAGTGCGGCCGCACGGACCTTGCGCGGAGGGTGTTCGACGAAACGATGAACCGTGACGTCTCAACGTGGTCGACGATGATCATGGGGCTGGCGACGCACGGGGAGGCGGCACATGCGCTCGAGATGTTTGAGGAGATGAGGTTTCGTGGGGTGGCGCCGAATC
Source organism: Acorus calamus (assembly GCA_030737845.1). Classification (NCBI taxonomy): domain Eukaryota; kingdom Viridiplantae; phylum Streptophyta; class Magnoliopsida; order Acorales; family Acoraceae; genus Acorus; species Acorus calamus. The sequence goes on along the minus strand of CM060863.1, from coordinate 10,234,139 downwards.
GGGTGACATTGATTGGCGTGCTATTGGCGTGCGCGCATGCGGGGATGGTCGAGGAGGGGCGGAGGCACTTCGAGGCGATGGAGAGGGAGTACGGGGTGGCACGTGCACCGCAGCATTATGGGATATTGATCGATATGTACGGGCGGGCGGTGCGGATCAGGGAGGGGGGGGAGGTGGCGGGGGAGGCAGTGGAGGCCGGGGCGGTGGATGCTGTGGTGTTGGGGAGTTTGATGGGGGCGTGCGAGAAGCACGGGGAGGTTGCAGTGGGGGAGTGGGTGGCGGCGCGGATGGAGGAGGTGGAGCCGGGGAACGACGGGATTTACGTCGCGATGTCGAACATAAACGCGAAGGCGGGGATGTGGGGGGAGGTGGAGAGGCTGAGGAGGTGGATGAGGGGGCGGAGGGTGTCTAAGGTCCCTGGTTGTAGCTTGTCGTGAGCTTTGTTGTTCTTGAGTTTGATCATGGTTCATGAACAACCAACATGGAATTTTGTCTTTGGTTTATTTATATTTTTTTTATTGGTTCACACTTTTTTTTAAAAAAAGAATTAGTCACACACAATTTATGTTATAGTTGAAATGGATTTTTTTTTTAGAATAGCTTAATGTAAAAAAATTAATCTACTTATTTCTTTGCGTGTCAATTAGATATCCAAAAGGATATTCATATTCATCGTGTCATAAAAATATCAAAAATTAACATTTTATAAATGATTATATCATATATTCTATGAATTTAAGTATTATGTATGAGTAATCATAATCGTAAAATCGAATAAATATTGTATTCTCTTTGTGTGATATATGAAGAAGACAAGAAAGTCTTAAGTCTCAATTTTAATTATTTATTTAATTTATCATTAGATCAAATAAACTCGTGTCCATGTTTAGACATGTTAACTACTTTAAATGCGTCCATATTCATGAATAAGGAAAGAACCTCATGTTTAATAGGCTTAGATTATGATATAAATACAATCATTAAGTTATCCGATCAATTCACAAACTTATCCAATGTGATGACTAACTGTTGGTTTGTACTCCTAGATCTGATATATGTAAAAGTGAAAGAAACTCAACTAATTAGAGGATTGTTGGTTTGTACTCCTAGATCAATTTCACAAACTTATCCAAGGTGATGAATATATGTAAAAGTGAAAGAAACTCAACTAATTACATGAATCCTATATCTGATAAAAGAAGATCAGGAGACAGATCTCTCTCAGATTCATTATGAAAAATGGACAGAACAAAAATATTGGTTTGTACACCTTTTGTGCTTGGGATATAAATAATTCCCCACCAAAATGAGACATCACACGTTCACATCGCAATCACCTGATGACATGAATGCGTAACGTAACGTACCCCACCTGTTACTGTTAGGCAGGTTACATCAAAGACACTTGTTTTACTCCTCTATTTTGCACTATTTCCTTGATAGGCTTTATTACACTCATCAGTTTGGTGATTCTTTATTATAAAAAATTTAGTTCTAATGAATTATGTTAAAAAATAAATTTAATCTGAAATATTCATGATTGAATATAGAAATAAATGATTTTCAAATAAACTTTTCTTGAATGTTCTAACAGAATGAACACCAAATGAGTCATAGATTTGTTTTCTAACACCATTTGTAATTGTTTGTAATGTATGAAATTTGTTAGAAAATAAGTATACAAAACAATGTTGTATTCTAATACTTAACATCGTAAAATTAAGAAGATAATAAACTACAAGATTTAGATTACCCTAAGAGAGAAATAGAGGAAAAGTGAAAGTTCACTGGATTGACAGAATTGAAACTTGAATATAGATGATCGAGGCTAGAGTTTGATTATATATCCTTGAGACAACTTTGTCCCGTTCTAATACTCAAGGTTCGTGGCGATTGTCTCTCATGATACAATGATCAGACTCTCTGTGGTAACAACACCTTACACCACAATGACAGTGAACAAACTCTGTTTTTCACTCTCTCCGACTGACTGGAATGTAGAGACTCGAATGCAGAAGACAAATACATACTTATACTTTCTAGTATGCTCAAGTGGATGATTAAAATTACAGGTTTGGGATGGTTTTTATAGAGGAAAAAGTTCACTGAAACAGTGTGTGAGCAGCGTTTCTGGAACAGTTAATGGTCAAAATTTTTTAGGGTGCCTCTATTTGCACCCCTCAAATTGGGGTGCACACCCCTCAAAAACGGATAATACACAAAAGATCCGTTTATAATCGGATCTGTGCACACCCATATATTCAGATCCTTCGCGACACCCGTAGTGTCGATCATTGGCGTTTGTGTCGACAACGGGGGTGTCGCGGGGTTCAGAAACCTGAACTTATAGCATCTGAATCCTTAGCGACACTATCAGTGTCGGCATTTGATATTTAAGTCGACAATCATAGTGTCGCGGGGTTCAGAAACCTGAACCCGTAGCATCTCCATCAACCATGACACTGTCAATGTCGATATTTGACGTTTACACCGACAATTCTTATGTCGCGGGCTTCAGAAACCCGAACCCGTAGCGTCTCCATCAACCATGACACTGTCAGTGTCGATATTTGACGTTTACGCCGACAATTTTTGTGTCGCAGGCTTCAGAAACCTGAACCCGTAGCAGACTAATCTGTGTGTCGACATTCTGTGTGTCGACGAATTAGCTATATGGCGACAATATCAGTGTCGATACTAGCAGACTAATCTTATTCTTCATTTTTTGAATGATTCAAACATTAAAACATTCTAACATATATCCAAAGAGCTGAATATTGAAATTTTACAAAGTCACTTTCAAACAGTAACCCAAACATTCAAATATTAAACATTAACCCAAACATACATTATTGAAACAACTTATAAACTAATGTAACTCAAATTAAATTAAACACAATATAGACTTAAATTAAAATAATAACCCAATACAAACTGAATTATCCACCATCAACCCTCATTTTAAACACTTTAAGAAATTCAATGCCAAATAACACCCACATAACCAATCACAGTCACCTTCTTTGTCTCCTGTTTATGTCAACTGATTGAATACCTGCAACAAATTCATTGATTGGTTAAATCATTCTCAAAATTTTCAAACACTAACCATGATTCCTAAACATACATGAAACACATGAGATTTCACTTAAATAAATTGGATCTAAAGCTAAACATGAATACATTATGTGAATTTAACCATTTTTGTTTCCATTTCCATTTTCTAGTTCTTCTTCCATGCAAATAGAATATGTAATCTTATGACAATCAATGAAAATGGCCACAATAACAAATATAAAACCATGAAATCTGAAACACACAACTCACAGTTTTCATAATGCAAATAGAGGCATAAATTTCAAAGTGCATTTTTTGAAGTAGATGATTGCTAAATTTCAAACAAAGGAACAATGTTATGACTGCATAAATCAAGATGTGGTAAAGTTGATTTACAACTGAAAGAATGTCAAACCGAAGACTGATTGATTGAAATAGTTTATGGAAACAGGGATTTCTCAATCAGCCAGTCGAACGATTACTCAACAAATCCCTGAGGCAGAATCTTAACCATCCAACAAGAACAGCTATTCAGTATTATGACAAGATACTTAACATTGAGAGAAATGCTTGTTATCAAATGGATCCTCTTACACATAAAATCTGAATTACCCACTAAATCCAAAGTTTTTGCATGATTCTTGGCCACACATGTATTCAAATAAGAATGGATGATGATGTTCCTGATCAGCATACCAGTAGTCCTCAAAATAGACCACAACATGCAGAATTTTAACATACATATAGGAATTGCATTTAACAAAACCAAACAAACAACATGCACATATAAAAAAAAACCACAATTTCAATCACACAGCCCTATTCACCAAGACATAAAGAAAGACAATAGGTAGTAAAAAAAAGGACACATTTCATCACCCTCTTCTTCTCCTTTTCCACAAAATCTCTCTCTCCCTAAATCAAACAAATAAACAAACAAATCCCCCCCAAAACAATGAATTTCTCCACATAAAACCATCAACAACAACATCGGCTCCAACAATACCTTGGGATCGTCGACGTCGAAGGTTTGCACGGAGAGGAAGATGACGGCGAGCAAGAGAGTGAGAGCGGACGACCGGGGGGAGGGGGTGGTTCACGGTGAGAGGGGTGAGAGATTTAGGGTTTCTTAGGTTTGAGAGGGTTTTGATGTATTTTGAAAGGGTTGGGTTGGTGGTGTGCATTGAAAATTAGGTGTCTCAATTATATAGGGGGGTGTTTAAAGAATTTCAGGGTTAAGTGGTAGATGTGTAAAAAAAGGGGTGTGCACCACAATTTAAGGGGTGCAAATAGAGGCACCCATTTTTTTATTGGTGTCCATTTACAAACCGATCCGAATAAGAAGATGTTGCAACAATTACAAAAGATCCGACCCTAGTAGAATCCTAATTAAAAAAAGCCATCACACTGTCACACTCCTACAGATAGCTTGAGAAAGACGTATAATTTGCTGGTTTATGTTTCAAATGCTATGAATGAATAAATAAATTCAATTGTGTGGCATTTCAGTCTTAAGTCCCCGTTTATTTATGGTATAAGACATTAGATAAGTTCGTATAAGAATTTTTAAGTGTTTGTTTACTCCAGATAACCTCTAATAAGTATGCCAGAATAAACCTTGATAAAGTTATATATAAATTTCAATCAACACCTGGAATTAAAGTTATCCTAGGTTATTCCACCCAAAGATTATATAGACCCACTGTCAAATCAACTGTCATCACCTCTTATAAATCATCTGTCAAACCAACTATCATTATTTTTTTACCTTTTATAAATCTTTACCCATACTTTATTCACATTTTACCCAAACAAAAAAGTATTTATTTTTACGTTTACCAACGAGAATAATTCAAAATACAATCAAATGCAAAATCATTTTATCTTTATTTATATTTATTTATATTTGAATAAATGTATACTCTGTCATAAATTATATGACGGTTTCAGACGGGGATAAAAGTCAGTCCTCTTCCAGGGGTATTTATGGAAACATGCAATATGGACCCACAAAGTCTCCCGCCAACGACGATGGCGTAAAGTTCACTCGACGTATATAATGATGCCGCGTTTTTCACTTTTTACCCCTCGTCAATCATCATTTCCCATGAAACTTTTTTTTCTTTTTTTCTGTCGGTAAGGTTACCTTTTAGAATAAAATGCATCTAGATCCCCTCGAGTTTATAAAACAAGCAAATACAAACATATATTTTAAAAATATACACTTACACACTCATTACTGTAATTTAAAAATATACACTTATACCCACTATTATATACATATCATTAAAATAAAAAAATTGATAACTTAAAATATCATCATTTTATCACTCAAAATAATATTTTATTGTTATTATCAATACATTTGAAGTAATTTAAAACATCATTACATTTCCAATTAATCATTCATATCTCTTATTTAATATAAGCCATGGATACATTTCAAGCAACAATATTTTTCATGTTCTTATTTTTTTTTATGTTACCAAGTGATTTATTAGTAGAGCTGCAACTTGGGCGGGTTGGATTCAGATTGTCTCCAACCCAAATGTCAAACTACTCAATCTTAACCTGATCCAACCCAATTTTCAACCTGGATTGGACTAACCCGAACCCAACCCGTAATTAAATAAACCAACCTGATCCAACCCGATTTTCTAACATGATGTATAAATTAAATAAACCAACCCGACCTAACCTGTAAGATTAGTTAGATTTATCTAAAATTTGGATTGCCTATATTAGAAGCTATAGAAAGAACGGTCATGATATATTTTTTTAACTATTAGTTTACGGTTTCGAATTGGGTCGGGTTGTGAGTAGGCTTGTCAACGGGTTGGTACCCGGACCCGACCCGGACCTGATTACACGTGTAATATACACCAACCCGATTTGGATCCGACCCAGTGGACCCGAACATACAAACGGGTCGGGTCCGGGTCCATCCCGCCCCGACCTGTTGGATCTGAGACCCGACTGTTTTATTAGTATATGCTCATATATTACAAGACTATTAGTATTAGTTGACCCACAATTTTGTTTCTTATTTATCAAGTTGCAAGTATAAGTTTTAATTCATTTTTGTATCAATAAATCCATAACCAAGCCCATAAATCATAATCCATAACCAACCAAGTCAACCGGTAACAAGCCTTATTAGTTTATTAGCTTTTGAATTATATAATTAATTGGTTTGTTGCATGATTTATGTTCATTGTTTAAGTTAATATGTTAGTGTTTATTGTTTTGAATGTTGTTTAGATTAATATGTAATGTCTATTAACCATATTAAATAGAACGATAATGCAAAAAATTCATGAGCTTTTTTTTATTATTTGGGTCCGGTCGGGTCGGACCCGGACCTGATCGGGGTCCGGCGGGTTCGGGTCCACATTTCTAAGGATCCGCCGGGTCTTGTCATAGGTCGGGTCCAGGTCCACCCCGACCCGTTGACATGTCTAGTTGTGAGTGAGGCCACCTTGAACCCAACCCAATTTTTGAGTCAATCCGAATTCGAACATGATTTAGTCAATCCAACCCATGTAAAAATCAGGTTCAATCCGTCGGGTTCGGATTCAACCCGATCCAAGTTGCAGTCCTATTTATTAGTAGGGGGTGTGAGTGCATATTTTTAAAATACTTGGTGTTTGCAGGTTTTGCAAACTTGAGGGATCAAAATGCATTTTATCCTACTTTTTTACATATATTTAATTTATCAAAATATCATTTTATCAAAATTCTAAATAATACATGATTCGTAAATTTTTATTGTACATCTATTTATTTATTCATTTTTTCTAAAAATGGTATTCTTATTACATCACTTATATTGAGCAAAGCACGATAATAAGTGAATAGTAAATGAGAGGATTAGAGAACCAAACAAAATAAAACATAAGAGAAAAATCATATCGCCCTGATGTTGAGATGGTATAGCGTGATATTTGATAGGATATCAACCGTCGTCCCACACACCCCAACCTCGGAATCGAAAGCACGTCTATTTGTCTCTTAGCTGATGCTTGTTAAAGACACACCAGCCATGATATTTGTGGTAAAATTCTAGAGAGGTTTACTTGTTGAAGTCACTAGAGAACAAAGGAGCTGATAGGAACCAAGACAGGATCAATTAATTACCTCCTCTTTTCCAATGAATGTGATGGATTTGTATTTTTGAAAAAAAAATCTTCATGTTATGTTTCTCACTCTTTTCCCATGAAGGTTCGTCGAATCAGCCAAAAAAAACGAAACTGCAGGGCATTGCGGTAATATTACATATAAATAGGAGGAAATGTTCAGATTTAAATGAGGTTTAAAAATGAACAAAAAAAAAAAATTATACGTCAGCGTTGAATGACGTTTTTATATTAAAACACCAGTAATACTAAACCCCCGTTTGAAACGGGAATATATTTTATTTTATGGTACAAATTTATCCAAGCATAAGTTAGTATAAATAAGGATAAAGTGATTTTGTGTTTGATTGTTTTTTGAATTATTCTCGTTAGTAAACATAAGAATAAATATTTTGTTGTTTAGGTAAAATATGAATAAAGTATGAATAAAAATTTATAAAAGATAAAAAAGTAATAATAGTTGATTTGACAGATGATTTATAAAAGGTGATGCAGTTGATTTGACAGTAGGCCAACATATTCTTTACGTGGAATAACCTAGGATAACTTTATTCTAAGGGTTGATTGAATCTTTATGTCACTTTATAAAGGTTTATTCTGACATAATTTATCTGGGGTTATTCGGGGGAAACAAACACCCCAAAATACTTATCTGGGGTTATCCGGAGTTATCTGGGGGTTATACCGATTCTAAACGGGAGCTAAGGCTCCGTTTGGAAACACATATTGAAAAGTAGATTTTGGAATAAAGCTCCTTTTTAAGATGATTTTAGACTTTGACTTTTTGGGATGTTTTTTTTTTAATTCAGGAATCAATATTTGAAAGAAGTTTAATGTTTGGTAGAAAAAATTGTTTTTCAATTCAAAAAATCGATTCCGACAAAAAAACGTTGTTTTTGAGATTTTAAAAACACAGATTTCTAGAGAGAAATAAAAAGGAATCCAGCTTTTGATTCTGCCGGAATCCGACCCGTTTGGCTGCATGCACGATTTTGGGATTTTAGCTTTTCAAAAAGCGGAATCCGACCCAATCGTGCTGCCAAACGGAGCCTAAGAGCATCTCCAATGTATATGTTAACCCATTAGTTAGTGTCATATGTTTACAAAAGATGTAAAAATAGTGCTCCAATGAAAGTGTTAAGGGAATGTTAAATGTGGGCCCCACCACTCATATGTTATCTTCCATGTTAACTTTAGCTAGTGCTTTAACCAGTCAAATGTGGGCTCCACCATTTAAAATATTCAAAAAAATATTATTTTGGATGAGTGGAGAGATTTGAGTGGGTGGAGAGGTGGGCCAACTATTATTTTGGCTAGCTATTTAGCTAGTCCATTGGAGCAACAACAACCAACTAAATAAGAGAGTAGTAAATGAGTGTCTAGTGGAGGGTTAAAGTGCTGACATGCACTTTAACATCTTGTTTAGTTAGCATATCCATTGAAGATGGCATTTATATAATACGATGTTGTGTATAGTAAAACGCCACCTCTAATAGTGTTTTAAGAAGGAGAATTACAAAAATAAAAATAAAAAATGATGATGTGGCTTGTTGGGTTGGTCAAATGATTACTTTAATAAAAATTTTAAAAACCATAAATAGTTTTGTAATTAAACTATTAAGGGTTATTAATTTTTAAAAAAATGCCTGGTTAGTTACTTTGATCAAAATGAAAACACGTGACGAATTCTGATTGTGTCAGAAAAAATGAACAATATAATTTCTATCAATATTATTTTTAAATTTGGATTTTTCTAAATTATCATTACTTATTTTACTTGAATTTAGTTCAAACACACAAATAGTCATTGCTAAACATATACTTGAAGATTAACTCTTTTCAAATATTACAATGGTAAAAATGAATAATATTATCATAGCAACACATTCAATAAATAAAACATCATATGCACAATTAATCATAGAGTATTCCATCTAAATAAGTTAAATGGTACATACAATTTAAATACCGAAAACGCATAGCATAATTACAACAAATAAAACACGTGTTTTTTAGATTTAGAAAACAAGAATAAAATATTGTAGTTATTAAATATATATATTAAACTTAAATTAGCCAAATTATGCACAAAAAAAACTGTTTATTAATAATTTGACAAACATGAATTATGATTCATTTTTATCATGTTGTTAACTCAAGGACTCTCATTACCACCCCCCCTTATTTTAGGGCTGGTAAACGAATCAAGCCGCTCGGGCTCAGCTCTGACTCGGCTCGGTTTGAGCTCGTTCAAGCTCGTTCAATTAGACAAATGAACGAGCTTAAACAATTTTAAAGCTCGTTTAGGCTCGAGAACTGGATCAAACTTCATTTTATTTTCAAATTCAACTCGTTTGTGTTATAAAAACTTAGTTGAAATTTAACTAAACTCTTTTATAAAATCAAAACATTAAATTAATACAAAGTTATGCTCGTTTAGGCTCATGAACTTGGTTTATTTAGATTAAAATTTATTTTCAATCCCTAAAAACCATAAAATGAAGAAGAACATTAGGCTCGTTGAGGCTCGTGAGCTCAGCTCGGCTCAACTCGGCTCGACTCGTTTATAAACGAGCCGAGCTTGAACATGTCAAAGCTCGGCTCGTTTACCACCCCTAATTACTTTAGCCATTCATTCTGACTCAAATGATAGACATTTTCACTTGTAATAATATCATGAACCAATGTAGATTTTCACATTTATGTAACTTAAGCTGTGTTTGGTTGCATGATTGTAAAATTAATTTTAGATAAAAACTGAGTTTAAAATTGATTTTGTCTAAAATTGATTTTGCACGAAGATATCTCTCCATAATTTATCAAGAAATCAGGTTTTGAACATTTTTTTATAGAAATTTATAGGTTGTTTTTTGTGTCAGTTTTTTTGTTTGAAAATAAGTTTGGAAAAAGTAGCTTCTTGAAAACTTAAAAATTACTCAAACCTGTTTTCAAACAGGACCTTAAAATATTAGGGTTAAGGACATCTACATCCCTGCAAATATGGATAATCCCACATAAGCCTCTGTGAAAGTTGGTGCAGACACATGAGTCTCAAAAAACTTACAAAAACCTAATTATCACAATTGGATTGAATTTCAATTCAAATTTAACAGAATATTTTATCACAATGTAATTGTGTAAACATTATAGTCTCTATAAATAATTATAAAAATAAATTAATCCATCTAAATATTAAAAAATTATCTTTGTAAGACTTTTTATGTTTCTTAATTTCTATTGAGGTATTGTTTGAAAGTGGTTAAAAATTTGATGATAATTTAATCATTTCATGGTTATAAGTTAAAATTAAGTAGGGTATGTTGGGTTAAATTAATTTTTGTTGAAACCAGGGATGTATATGGGTTTTTGTGAGTTTTTAAGGACTTATACTTCTACCCTAATTTCAATAAGGATTTATATGAAATTACTCATGTTTGTGAGGACTTCAATGCCTTTAACCCAAAATATTATGATATCCAAATTGTGGTTTAAGGGTACTTAAGTCATTTCACCGACAGAAGTTCCAACCACGGAGACCACCACCGACTTCCACGTGACCAACACGTGATGAGATATTGAACGTGCGAGGAACACGTGGCATTGACCACCGCCACTTATGGCTTTTGACACGTGCGAGGTGGTTTTTTTTTTTTTTTTTGGTGTGAACACGTGCGAGGTGGGTTGAACCCACATGGGTTAGGAGGGCCGAAGGCCTGACACAGGGTCCGGTCTCGATCACGTGCTCCCCCCGGTGTCCACCGAAAGGAGGGTCTAAATTAAAACCACCCAAAAAGGTCCATCGAAAGATCAAATCTCCCTCTCCGTATATAAAAAATAAAAAATAAATACAAGCCCCCCACGTCAAGCAACGTTGGTCTTCTTTTTGCAGACTTTCCTTTAAATCTAAGCAAAAAAAAAACAAAAAAAGAAGACTAATCATGACCGTTCAAAGCAAAAGAACACCCATCACCGTTTATTGCAAAGTTTGACTTCACAATCCTCGGGACCCGGGACCCACTTGTCGTAACGAATCCAGATGATGACACGTGTCTACTACACCGTGATCGGACGGTTGACTCGCTCGCCTCCGTCGAAGAGGGGACGCCTTTTTGACATCCTACGTGGCTTGTGTAAGAATCCGCTGACGTGGGTGAAGTTGAGCCGACGTGGTTCGATTTGGACCGTCTGATCGAGCCGAGTGAGCTGTAACTGTCGTGCTTAAACGTGGGTGATCACAATTAAAATGAAAAAAATGTTGAGAAGAAATAACGAAGGCGAAATGTAACTGAGATTCATGTAAAACATTTTAAATATTTTAAATATATATTTGACATGTTAGAATGAAAAGAAATAAAAACGTATCCCGAGAAAGAGAGAGAGAATATAAAAAACATTGTTATGTATTTATTTAATTTAAATAAAAAAAATTACGGGGCACAGAAGAATCGGGCAATAAATTTGGAGGCTAATGCATGAGTCAGAGCCTTTGGATCGGTTCCTTAGGAAGAGTTAAATTAACAACTTGTTAATCACGTTTTACAATTACAGTTACCCCTGGTTTTTTTTCGTTCTGGGTCCCTCGGATTATTTTTATATGGAATTAAGGCCCTCCGAGTTCTTTGAATATTTTAGACATTGGTGGCTGGTTTGGTAATAGGGTAAGTGTGGGAGACTGGGATAACTGAGGAGATAAATGATTGGATAATAAGTTATGTAGTTTGTTATAAAAAATAGTTGGAATAAAATTGAAATAATTGTGCACAACCTTAAACAAAATGGAGATATTTTATTCTATTTAAATGTTAGAATAACATTTATCTTCATTTTTTATTTAGATTTTAAGAGATGCAATTAAGTAAATATAAAATACTTTGTATTTCATAGAATTATCTTAACTGATCTCATTATCAAACTAGCTTGTGAGTTTAAAACTTATCAGACTATGACATAAGAAGAGTCAAAGTTAGAACTTGAGATATTCACTGATAATTTTTTTTAGTTAATTAGGATTATTGGTCACTAAAAAATATCATATTAGTTTGAAAAAATATTCTATGAATTGATAACATTTTATACTCCAAAAATGGATGCAAGGATTAATATATTGAATTAAATTGTTTATACTTGTATCCAAATACACTAGAAGGAGAATATACAAAGACTATTTTTAACAATATTAATTAAAGGAAAGTGTTACGACAATCATTCCCATAGGGATGGTAAACGAGCCGAGCAGCTCAGGCTCGACTCGGTTATCTGCTCGACTCGGTTAAAGCTCGTTCAAGCTCGTTTGATTAGACAAATGAATTGAACTTGAACAATTTTTAAAACCCGGTTGTAAATGAGTCGAGCTCGAGCCTAGACGAGCTCGTTTACTTAACATAAAAAGGGGACGAGTCGAGCCCGAGCCACAGCCCGAGCTTATGTCACTTTCACATGTATAAGGTGTTATGATTTATAAAATATGACTTCTCAAATGCTAAACAAAGTTTTTTTTTAGTTAAACAAGCGAGCCTTGATTCAAGTTTCAGCTTGACTTGTTCAATAAATGAGCTAAGCTGAGCTTGAACCGAGTTTTTAACAAGCCCAACGAGCCGAGCTCGAACACCAAATGAAGCTCGGTCCCGAACCGAACCTGATACTAAACGAGTCGAGCTTGAACATGTCTAAACTCGACTCATTTGGCTCATTAACCATCCCTACCCACAATCCATTTGCAATCCTCATAAGGTATATACATTTGTTAAAACATTTTTCTAAAAAAATAATCAAATGAAATAAAAACATATTTTTATAACTTTTTAAAACCAGTATATATAAATGGAAATGACTGTGCTCCAACATCTTGTTTTGAAATATGAATGGTTATTGGGCATCAAAATAAAGAAAAATATAGAGATATTTGACCCCCAAACATAGCCACTAGATTTTATACTAAATAACCAGAAGAATTTTTTAGTTGCTCCTACCTTATTTCACCCACCCCAAACCCAAACAAGGTCTAAGGTTTAATTAGACAACACTTTTCATCAAAGCACCAAGATAAATGGGGTTTGATATGGAATCTATGAAACCAGAATTTTCATAAATGAGAAATTTTTATAGACTAAAATTATAAAATTGGTCCGTAATTATAATAGACAAGACTTTAGGGACCTTAAAACAATAAACCCCTCTAACATCCACCCAATAATAAAAACAAGGGCAGAAACAGTAAATTCGAAAAAGATTCAAGACGCATAACTAACCCCCCCAACTTTGTCATCCTTTTTTCATTAAAAAGACGAAAAACGTTATCACACGTGTCACGATCCAACAATAAAAACACCAAGGACCACCCAATTAAACGGTTCAGATAGCGTGGACAGATCCGTAATTTCCGCCAAATTGCGGGGGAATCTGAATATGAAGTCCTCCCTATATTTCATCCTCTGTTTCAACGAAGCTTTATTTACCTGTCCCACTTTTTTTTTTTTTTTTTTAAATTTCATCCGAGCTGTCTCTCTTTCACATTCTAATAAACCCTAACAGAGATCACACAAAACACACACACACACACTCTCTCTCAATCGATCGATTGAAACCCTAAGCGAGCAATGGAAACCTCGGAATTCGCGCACTGCAGGGCCCAATTCACTTCCCCGGAGGGAAGATGCTCCTCCTCCTCCTCCTCCGAGGCCAAGGCCGCCAACGTCGCCGCCGCCGGTGGCGGCGAACACTTCATCGTTGACGACCTCCTCAACTTCTCCAACAACGAAGACGACGACGACGAGGGGGAGGTCTCGTCCTCCGTCGCCGGCGGCAGTGTCGACATTGACGTCGCCGCGACTACAGACGCTCCGGCGGTCACCGGTGACGCCTCCACCGTCACAAACGTGGACAGCTGCAACTCCTCCCTCTCCGGCGGTGAATTCGGTCTCTCCGGCGAACTCTGCGTCCCCGTACGTTAATTGCGATTCAATTTTTTTTTTAATTGTTGAATTTAATTCGGTTCCGGAAGAACGAATTGATAATGCGAAACCGAAATTTGATATCGTACCCGAGATTCTTCATCGAAGAGCGTGAGAATATCAAAATCCCCAAACTGAATTTCGTTTTTTCGCTCTTCGGGCAGCCGGACGACCTCGCCGAGCTCGAATGGCTGTCGAATTTCGTGGAGCACTCCTTCTCAAGCGAGGATCTCCAGAAGCTTCACTTGATCTCCGGCATCAGAGACTCCGGCGACGGTCACGGCCTCCCTCCGCCGCCGCAACCAGCGATCTTCCGCCCTGAGATCCCATCCGTCCCAGGCAAGGCCCGCAGAAAGCGCTCCCGCTCCTCCTCCTCCTCCGCCGCCGCCTCCAGCTGGTCCTCCTCCCGCCTCCTCGTCCTCTCTTCGACCACCTCCGCCACCTCGTCCGACGCGGCGGTTGTGGTGAAGAAGGCGCAGAAGAAGAGGGAGGCCTCATCATCAACGGACGGTGGAGATGGATCGAGGAGGGTGTACGCGGCGTCATCGGACGGACGGAGATGCCTGCATTGCGCGACGGACAAGACGCCGCAGTGGAGGACCGGGCCAATGGGCCCGAAGACGCTCTGCAACGCGTGCGGGGTTAGGTACAAGTCGGGCCGGCTCGTGCCGGAGTACCGGCCCGCGGCCAGCCCGACTTTCGTCCTCTCCATGCACTCCAACTCACACCGCAAGGTCATGGAGCTCCGCCGCCAGAAGGAGATCTATCAGAACAACAATGACGGCGGCGCGATTTACGAGGCGGGATTTGGAGGCGGCGGAGGAGAGGATGAGTACCTGATCCACCACCGCATCGGGCCGGATTTTCGGCAGCTGATTTAGAGGGGGCTGTTCTTCTTCAATTTTTTTTAATCGGGTCAGTAGTAAAAAAAAAAAAGTTTTTATTAGTTTTAATTTTTTAGTTGTTTTAGTTTTTCTGCCATTATTGGTGTTGTTGTTTGAGTAATTCTTGACTTTTTTTTTGTTGTTGTTGTTTTGTTTTAGTTGTTTTTGAAGAAGGGAACAAATTTAATGAGAAGAGAGAGGAGGCCGTGTTAGCAATTTTTGTCAATGCTGATTTTATTGGAGTTAGTGAATTATGGGAGAGTTTGAGGAATTGTTCTCCTCAATATACACGCAATTCATGCAGACAGTTTCGTGAATAATTCATAGCTATCCAGGATGTATATATATCTTCTTAGGTATATATGTTATTAAAAAAATTAAATTTATTAAATTTGATCCACTCCATTCGAAATAGACTAACATATATTTTTTTATTTATCAAAATATGTAATTTATTAGATATTATTATTTTTTAAAAATTAAAATATGTGCAGAATGTTTGTGGAACTCTCTAACATTATTTTTCTTGATATACATTCAAAACAATGTCATTCTCAACATGGTAGGATCACTTGGAGCATGGAAACAAGTTAAACAAACTACGAAAGCGTTTATTTGACTTAAAAAAATTATTTTTCCATCGTATTTGAGCCCTCAACTCAAGCTCGCTCCGAATTAAAATTAGGTTAGAGTTGATTTTTTACATTACAATTTCCATAATTTTAACTCATTTTTTCATTCTAAATGTATTTACAGTCAAAATAAATGTTGCATGATATACCATATGGTTAATCTTATCTAAATAAAGGATTTTTTTTTTAAATTACCTTCCCCACCAACAAAGTCCACAAGCCAATAAAAACTAGCACGGAAATTTGAGGTGGATTGGGTCTATAGCATGAGAGTGGTCACATGGGGGTGTGAATAGACATCCCTTTTCATTAATTCATATGTAAATATTATAATAAAGTCCAGACTATTTAAATATATTAGTGTGGGCGTCCTCGGGATCCAGGACATGTTAATCTATTGGTCAAATATATGGATCTCTGGTAAAAGATGCGTTAGAGAAGGTGAATATTATATTCTCACCGGTGAGTGACCACATCGGATCATTCAGAACTCACATGGGGGGGTTTCGGGCACATTCATGCGCCCTCATTGTACCGTTATCTTTTCTCATCTTCTTTTATGTCTTCTTATATTATGTCGTGATGGACCCATGCATGCCACGAGGAGCCAAAAAGGTCCATGAGATGGACGGTGGTGATGATGTGAAATCTGAAAGACAAAATGTAAAGAATTCTACCATCTTATTTATTAGGTTGTGTGTGTGTGTGTATATATACACGGGGGTGATTAGGTGCGGCGTGCGGCAGGTGCGGCGGCGACGTGGGCCGTTCGATCGCGGGTCCATCGCATCCAACGGTCGACGTGAATCGCACCTGACCGTCCGATGCGATGGACCCGTGATCGACGGCCCACGATCGACGCCGCACCTGCCGTTCGCCGCAGGTAATCGGCCCCCTATATATATATATATATATATATATATATATATATATATATATATATATATATATATATATATATATATATATAAAGAAAAAGATAGATATTTTTATTATCACTTGTATTTAAAGTGGGTTGCAAGTTCGAGGGATACTGAGAAAAAGAGAGAGAAATAATTAAAGGAAGAAGAAAAAAATACAAAGATAAGAGGTGCTGAAACGAAGGTGGGGTAAAGAGCTAGCGGTGTATTAGATGGGTTGTCTAATGTCGTCCCAGTGGCCTCCTCTCCCCCCACCCCCCGACCCTCTACTTATTTAACTATGACTATTCCACTTCAGAGAATGTGATCCCCCTTGCTCTGGTGATACCACGCCTCCACTTGGACACAAAAAAGCACCACCCACATATTTTCCACGTAAACTTTGGAGTTCTTGAAGATCGCCTGTTTCTAGTACTCCAAATGGCCCATGCAACCGCCATTTGGACAAGTGTATATATATTTCATGTGCGCTGTTACATCCAAATCCGTTATGCGTCGATAGAAAATTAATTAAAAACGGTGTGGTTTTCAGAAATCAGCGATTTTACATTGAAAACTTATGGGAGCTGACTGTCAGCCTTATTAGAGACTGGGGATGCTCATTGGCGGGGGCTAAGAGGGTGAATATGCATAGGGGAAAGCTAACTATCATGACTTAGAACAGATGACCTGTTTTTGCAACTGCCACTGCCATTTCCCAACCCCCCTCCCCCCCTCTTCTGCTCCTTCTTGATGGCAAGGATGTGTGAACGTGCCCAAAGCTCTTGGGTCACTCACCTTCCTTTCTATTCAGTTTTCTTTTGCTCTTTGTTTTAACTCATACCTATGTAACCTCTTTGCACGTTATATATGGTCCACCGTTATTTCAAAAAAAAAAAAGAGCCATATATTTGTGTATTTCTAAATATGATATTCAAAACATACGTGCAAGAGTGTTTGAGAGCAGAGGAATTGATGAAGACCACATGTGCTCATTTTATTATTATTTAGAGATCACTGTTTTCAAATTTTTTTTCCCTCAAAGTTGTTAAATAATTAATGTGTTATATATATATTATAAATAAAAGATGGATTTTTAGGTGACATTACACGTGCCGATCACGTGCATTAAAAGGGAGAATCCACTCCCAGATGCAAGTGGGATTAGGTCATCCCTATCTCTAATGGGGGTGGGTTTTCCACTTGGGCTCCACTACCACAAAAATTGGATCAAAAGCAATCATAATTTATTCGGCGTTGTTATACCCAAACCCGTTTCCAACACCAATTCCAGTCTTATCTGCGTCAATAGAAAATTAACGACGCATATGCTCATGTTAACAAGGCATGTATGCTTTGAAAGGATTTTTTATATTTTCTATAAATACATCTATACAATTCATTGAAGTATATACTTCATTTTTTATAAAAACATGTACCTCATTAGATGAAACATACTATTTTTAAAAGATTCAAAACATATGTAGATTATAATTGAAGCTGAAAATAGGGTTGCATGCATGTATGTAACATTATCCTAATTTATTACTGGTTCCCTAGTGGGCCGGGTAAACGGGTTTCCAGCCCAAGATGAGTCCATACAACAATGAATGGGTTATGGGTGTTGTTAGGCTTAGTCCATTTTACAATTTAAAATACAGTACTATATATAACATTCAAAATCCAGTAAAGCATATTCATCTAAAGATGAAATATATGTATCGCTAAATTCTTTTTTTACATTTAGTAAAATTGGGTTCATCTGATTCGAAATGGAACGATGTACACTTTTTAAATTTTATTAGAACATATATATATCATTAAATGATGTTTATTATTTTAGAAAAAAAAACATATGTTATCTATGTTTTGGATTGTAAAAAGAACTGAGTAACATTTTCCATAGGTTATCTAACTCAGACACGTTGGGTTGGGTAACTGATTGTGTGTCAGTGATCAACCCAAACTTAATCCGAAGTTGGATGATGCAAACCCGAACATGACCTCAATCCAAGATGATCGGCTCAAATCCAGCCCGTAAGTTTGGTTAGGATTTTGATTTTCAAAATGGTGTCATTTTGAACAAAAAAAATTTCACAAGAGAGACTTATAAGATGAAAATGAGGGCCAATAACAAGAAAGAAAATAAAATAAAATTGTGATAGTGTGATGTATTTTAAGTTAAAAATAAATAGAACGGTTCAGAATTCACATCATGTATTCAACAGTTCACCAATCACTTTCATCGGGTTTGGGTTGGGCCCGGGTAACCCAACCCGGTTTATAGGTTCGGGTTAGGTTCAACCTGACCGCTAAAAACCTCAACCTAGATTAGTCCAAAAGTTGAGTTGGTCCGGGTTCAACCTGTTGAAGTTGCGTCCCTTGGAATTTTCACTGTTTAGATGTAAGTACTGGTTTGGAGTGTTAGGTCACAGTTCTGAAAGAGTATTTATAGTGTCAGCTAAAAATGGGATTACAAGAATTTATTGGAACAATTTTATGAAAGGGATTAAAATTCAGTACATTTTTGTGTTTCTCCAAAACTATGATTTAGTAACAAAAGAGACTTTTTACCTATTTTTTATGCTATTCCACATTCTGATGAGAAATGAAAATTGGACCAGCTCCAACTTGTTGCGGTGTGCTTTGGAAGATGATTCCTTATCGCAGTACGCAGAGACCTAATTCTGTAAAACAAATTGTATGAGCATGTCAGAACAACTTCTGCAAATGATGTGCGCAGAGCATCAGAAGAAAAAAAAGGTTGGGCCGCTTAAGGCAAATCATGAAGGGAAAAAAAGCTAACAATTTACCAATATTGTTTCTTGTGAATAAGAACATGGATAGATAAGAATATGTTAATCATGAAAAGAACATGTTTGTTTAGTATGGATAAACTGTAATGGTTATATATTAATAAGTTAGAATAAACCGTGATAGTTATACCGAAGGAAGGTAGGTATAGTTTATTCTTGGTTCATTCAAGAATATTACTATACTCTAGGGAGGCAAACACAAATGACAAATTTTATCTGATTAATTAATCTCATCATAATTCACAAAAGCTGAACAAGAAATAATATTGGTTTGGTGAACTTCATTACAAGCTAGAACAGAAGACACTGGGAGTATACGAGTATACAAAATATCAGGCAAGATGAGGCCACGCAAAAAAATAAGAGAAGAACTAGAAGATGATGGAATAAAGACTATCGTATTTTGTTTTGTTCTCTCTTTCCACTCACACAATATATATAAGGGAATCAAGAACTACTTTTTGACATTCTTCTTCTTCTTCCAAAGACTAATGTCAAACTATAAGAGAACTGAAGACCTAATAGAACATGGATGGAGGTGCTTAAAAGAGGATATAAAACTAGCAAGAAATGTTTGAAGCAATGTCTTAAAAGGTGGCGTTGGGAAGCGGAGGCATAAGCCCCCTGATTTTTCTAAAAACTAATTAATAAAAAAAACATGATTCTTTTTTTTTTTAATAATTCACCGTACACCATGATACCATGACATAATGATGACATAAATTCAAAAATAAAAACCCAATGTTCTCAAATAAACATATTAATTTCACCTCGGTGTCAACATGCTTAGATTTCTAGCTATAAGATCGCGTCATTTATTAAACAAAAAATCATCTCAAATATTGTCACATCCCATTCTAACAATAGAAAGAGCTTCTCATGAAGTTATAGCATGTAAACATGCATATAATTCAATCAAGAACTGAAATTCAGATTTTCTTAGCACAAAGTGAAACAATGTGAATGAAAGCCCTATATTGACTATTGAAGCAATGGAGTTTTATCAAGAGAACTCATAAACTGGTGCTTTGTTTCAAGCTTTGTGATTGAATTAATCAGTCAACAAAAAATTAACCATGTCTTGACCTATGAAGGTTGAGTCGTTAGTCAAGCCAGCTCAATCCACCCACTCAATCAATTTTAAATGACCAATATTACAAATCATGCGGGGGAGACCAAAAATAAAGCAACGCTTTCTTGTTGTCTTCAAACGATTCTATTAGCAATCATGAATTTCCTCATACAAAACCTTCTCATTTTCAAGAAACATATTTCCTTATCTTCAGTGACTCTCTTGTTGCATTGTCATGGTTCAATCGCTTATCAATTTAAGGAATATAGAAAAGTGGTGTAGTAATTTATTTATTCTTTTAAATGAAAGGGTGGAGCACATCACCCACAACTATATTTTAAAAAAAGTTAAAACCCCATATCACAATATGAGGGGATATAAACCAAACCTCCTAATATAGACAGAGGATGATGATCTTCACAATTTTTTCAGTCATGGTTGCATCTTAAGTGCTAGAAAGCAAAGAACAGACGAAAAGACTGTAGATAGGATTTATTTCACTTTGAAACATTGATATTGTACTAACATTTTATTATTTGACTCATGTGGAGCTCAGTCTTGTGCCCTCCATGACTTCGATTGAAAATTATCATTATATATACACACACACAGCAAATTATTGACATCAGGATTTCCAAGCATCTCAACGACAAGTGGCGTTCTTGCAGCTCACAGGACACCTATATAAGATGAATGTTTTCAACTCAAGAATGAAACAGGTCAGCTGACCCAAAAAATATGCTAACTGAGATGCAAAGGAGTTTTCATCAAAAGAATTATCCTAGTTTAAAACTGTTATCATCAAAACAAATAAGCGCCATCTACAACAGAAAGGGCAGTTTGGATAGGAAAAAAACTCCCAATACAGTATTGCACAATTGAAAAACATTATTCCATGAGTATCAAGTGAGTCTAAGAGACCTATAAATTGTAATCCTAGATTATCACACCTGAGCATCTACTGTTTATATGACTACCCCCGCTATTATAGCTTCTTATTCTTCACTACATCCAAATCGATATTAATCCACTGACACTGACATGAGCACATATAGCCAGGCAAAATGTGCAATCTACAAAGAATGCAATTCAACATGCAAACAAAATCCAACAAATGCAAAAGAAGTTAAATAAAAAACAAACCAACATTCATGGATACTGAAAAAACACTAATGCCCATATATCACTAATATTAAGGTATAGATGGATACTCAAAAAACACTGATGCCCAAGTATCACTAATCCAAAAAAGGGGGTTATCTGACAATACAATTTCAAATTTTGAAAATTCAACATGCCAACAAAACCAACCAATAATCTAGGCATGAATACATACCCAAATATACTAATGCCCAAAAATCACCATCATGTACTTTAACTATACAAATTCAACTGAAAAAAAAATCCATCTAACAAAACATCCCCAAAAAAAAAATCTAGACTTGAAATTAAGAAAAGAGGGCTTACTTACTAATGCATCAAACACAAAACAAGTTGAGATTTTTAAAGCTTTCTCAGACTCCGGGAATTGAAACCCAGACCGTACCCTGACACAAGGCCCTCGACCCCGCCGAGTCTAGGCGGAGACGCGACGTCATCCGCGCCGACGCGACGGCGCTGTGGAACGGGAGCATCGATTCGAGGCAACCCATTTGAGCTTTGACTCTGCAAAACAAAACCCATATTGAGAAAATCAGAGAAAGATTGAAACCCGGGTCATGTAGAGAGAGAGGGGACCTAGGGAAGGAGAGAGAGGGGCGAAGGAGATGGTTTGGAGGGATGGGTCTGGACATGGAGGTCCTGATGAGGGAAACCGCGGGTCTAGAGACCGTTCTGATCAACCGAGTCGCCATTGGAAGAGCGGAAGTGAGTGAGAGAGAGGGTTCTGATGTCAGGGTGGATTTGATGTTTGTAAATCGCGATATGTTCGTGATTTTAAAAAGTTGGGTTTTGATGCATCACTTTGGACTGACATCGAATCGCGCTTAATCGCGAATGTGCGCTTTTTTTCGCTCATCGCATTATCGCTCAATCGCATGTGCGGTTTTTTCGCACACCGCACAATCGTTAATAAATCGCATTTGCGCTTTTTATTTTATTTTATCGAACATCGCTTGAATGCATGATCGCTTAATCGCGTGTGCGGTTTTTTTTATCGCACATCGCATTATCGCTTATCGCATGTGCGGATTTTTCGCAGATCGCATAATCGCTCAATCGGATGTATGCATTACCGCACAAACCGCATAGTCGATTATTCGGATGTGCGCTTAATTCGCGCTTTTTGCCGGCGAATGCTCTGAAAATGCTTATTCACACACCCCCCGTATGGCATGAAGAATTAGCCCAGAATAAGGAAGAATACAGGAGAATAGTAAAAAAAAGTTGTTTGTTTTGACAGAATAAACCCCGATAATTATGTCTGGATAAGTTAGGATAAGGCCTAATAACTATTCTAAGGAAATGATGGAATTGCTTATCAGACCTTATCTATGCAAATGGATAAAAATACCCTTCTCTGTCATTTTAAAAAATTTATCTCACTTAACAGTCTCACACAGATTTCAAAAACTGTCACATCTATCAAATCAATCATATATTTCTCACACTATTCCCAGGGGTATAGTTGTCATTTAAAAAGTTATAAATTCTTATTCATCCCTTATCAACCATTTATCATCACTTTATCCAAGATTAACCAAACAACAAAAAAAACATTTTTACGTTTCCCAATGAGAATAACAAAAAATGCAACCAAACAAAAAATTGCTTATTCAGTCTGAATTGTTATCTATCCTAGTATAGCTATCAGGAGCGAATAACTCAATGTCATACCCCATACGGGGGGACAGTGTATTTGATTAGACCTCTTATTAATTATCTGTTCTTTTATCAGAGATCAGGTGAAGGGCGGCTAGTTGATACTAGCCCCCTGGAATGAGACGGCTAGTTAGGGTTAGCCGCCTCCATCATGACATGCCAAACGTCCCATCTCTGACAAGCGGTGACCTGGGTCGGTTACTCGGGTTGAACCGACCAAGATAGGACGGCTAAAGGTCACAACCTCGCCGCAATGATCAGTATTTAATGCTGTTTTATGTCCCATCCAGGAAAGCGGTTTGGGGTCGGTCAAAATGGGCGGTTAGTCAAAACTAGTCGCCTGGGATGGGGCGGCTAGTTAGGGTTAGTCGCCCTTAGCCAAACTTAGATATTTCTAAGTGTTGAGTCAGGGTTTCGGTTTCGGTTTTTCTGAGATTTGTTTTCTATTTGATGTCCAAATGTGGATTATTTCTTAGTGTTACTTGAAGTATCTTCGTCTTTCTGGACGGTCAATATTAGAAGGTATCTACATAGTTGACATTCATCTGTAACAAAAAAATCAGATTCTAATTCTTCTTTACAATGCATACTAAATCAATTGAGTGGTCAACCATGCTTGACCCTTCTAGTTGCAACACACTCTTTCTTTCTTTATCGATTCTATCTGGGCGTATGAAAGGATCGCACTCTATTCATCGTTGTTCTTCCGTAGTTCGCACATCGGAAGAACAAAATCTATTGTGGTCGTATCTCTCAAGTGGTAGGAGTCATTCAACCCTGTGCGTGAGGGGGTCTTTCTTCACTCGCTTTCACATTTTCCGGATACAATTTTATGATCTCTTACTCTTTTATTTCATGTTTTTTATTCTATATTTTAAGAGTATGCATGAATTTCATATATATTTGATATTTATATTCTTGATGTGATAATTATAAGAATTTGTATTCTAGCATAATATTTGTTTGTGACGCACAATAATCTCAGTGAATAAGTACACAAATTCTTGTATATATGTGGAGAAAATATTTTTTAGTTATTACATGCATGTTCAAGCTAGATGTTAATTGAAGAGTTTCGGATTAACATGTTTATATAATATTTGATGATTACAAACCAGGTAGTCAATCTAGTGGCATAATATGATCCTTATTTTTCTATCCGGATAGGGAAGAATTTAATTTAGAAAAGTGGATTTTATTTATTTACTTTTGATGATTGGCCTACTGATATATTGTTTTGGGGGCTTATTATAACTTTTCATAGTAATTGCTTATTGTTTTACTGGTTATGTTTTGAAACCCAACAGTTTGAAACATTTACATGTCATTTACATGTCAATGTTAATAGTGATAATGGATATTTAATTTAAAACATATAAATAACTGTTGTTTCATGTTTTAATGCTCCTCCATACGTTGAAAAGAATAATTGTTAAGTTTGATAATTATCTATATAAGACATCTGTTATTTATCATGAACTTGTAATGACATGTAACACCTGCATGCATGAAATGAATATTTTATTATGACTTTGAAATGTATAACATTCATTATGTATATCAACATGCAATGCTTAATGAGGCCCTGTATATAAAAAATGCATCCGTTTTATTTTCATGCATATGATGTCTTAAATTTGCATGAAATAATTGCATGCATTTACATGAGTTACAAATTATTTATCACTTTTATTGTGTTATTATTATGTATTGAAGATTCATAAATTCTCCTTCCATGTTACTATTTTGATAGTTAAAAATCAAAGCCAACATTTCATCATAAATGTTTGCCGGTTACTTTTTGTTAATTTGCTACACAAGGATGGCGGGTGGCTAATCCATGAAGTGTATATATATATATCAGGAAATGTTCATGAGCATACACTCATGATGGATTTTGATAATAGAGATGTTCCTTAATGCATTTGATTTAATTTACATGTAACTATTAATTTTTAATGTTTTTGGTGCCCTTGGCTTCCTGGCAGATGATTGACCATGATTTAATAAAAGTCGGATGGGATACTAATATTATGCAGGATCAATCAGAGATCATAGAACACGTGGAAGTCAAATATTGGCCAGTGATGTTTCAATCATGTTCTGATTTGACAAATGGTGTTCTATATATTTTGATCAAGGAGACTATTGGTATTCTTCTCCCGGATTTCATTATTGTGATTATGTAGAGCCCCCGTACCCATTATCCTTAATTAAGGTATGCGATACCGTGCGTTACGTAAATCACGATTTTTCACAATACGACATGTAATATAATAGATTTAAATCTCTCAAATTTAAATATAACAGGATCTCAATAATTCATTCTCAAGCGAATATTACACACGAGTTATTTATTTACTAATAAATAAATATCTCTTGGTTTTGCCTGATAAAGCTAAGGACGTCTACTACATGCCAAGAAGAAGGTTTATTCGAACACCTACGATGCAACGGAAAGATAAAAAACTAAATCGCTAACGTCCACCACGATCGACGATCGTTAACAGCTATTCTGAAAGATTGAAAAATGAGGGGTAAGCTACCACACGCTTAATGAATGGACCTTAACGTCTCAATAATAATAATAATAATAATAATAATAATAATAAAATCTTCGGAATAATTCCAAAATATAACTTTCACAAATACAGTGATAAAACGGAATGCATATTTTTAGAGGAATAATCACGATCTCACACTGTCTATATGATGCGTATGATGCAACGGACACTCATGCCCATATGGCACGCAGCCGAAAGGTGCTTCATCTAGAGCTTAGTCATGCAGACGGCGTCATGCAGACGGGTATCACGCAGACACGGTCCCACTGGACTGGGTACCTATGTCACACAGACGATGTCACGCAAACGAATGATATACATGCAAGATAATCTCCACAATTCCCATTTTTGCATGAAAAAATGACATAGTATTCAATATACGGTTCATACGTAAAATAACATCTCCAAACATGATGTCATGCTCACGTAATTCTATACTCAAGATAACAATTGTATTCATAACATATGCATGATGCGAAAATGATAAATATAAGTAGTTTTCAAAAACTACATAGAGACTAGACCCACTCACCTTCGGTCTAACGATTCGCAAACCAAAACCAAGCCTTACAGTAAATCTAATCTGACAGAAAACGATATAAATCGATCAAAATACGTATCACCCGTATGGAACTCGATGTATCCATACACCCAGACACCCGACGGCTCCCTCAGGGACCGTTAGTGACCATCCCGACGGCTCCAGTAGGGGCCGTCCGAAACAAACCCGATGGCTCCTACTGGGGCCGTCCCTTGACAGACCGATGGCTCCTCTGGGAGCCATCCCAAACATGCCTGACGGCTCCCACAGGGGCCGTCCCGAGGCAGAACACAAAATCACCATTTATTTTTATAAAAATTCTTTAAACATTTATCATTGAAAACAAGACGCAAGTTGTTTTGAAACGGTATAAATACAATAAGAAAACTTATTTGAAATCAAATCGCATATATCGAAATCCGATTGAAAAACAATCAAAACTCATTAAAACTTCTTCAAAAATCCTACATCTATCATGGAAATATAGATTTATGTTTAAAATCCAAAAATCACAATATTACATGCATAGGTTCGGATCTATGCATTTATGGTTTTAAAATAAGGTTTAAAAGATCAAAACACGATTCTACTTAAAACGAATAATCCTTAAACATGATATGTTCTTAAACACATTCTTTTCTTTCATGAAAGGCTTTTAAAACATCTAATAATATCATAGTATCTTATTTATAACATCAGATCCAAAAACTATTTAAATCATATTAAAGACCATGAAATAAAAAGAAAAACCCAATAAGAAAGTTTAAGATATCAAAATTGTGATTGTATACATGTGAGATTCAATATCAACAAATTCAACTTGTAAAAACACCATGAAATCAACATCATACTATTGTTGAAATATAGGGATTTGAGATCATACGAAAACACTCAAGAAACGAAAAGAAAACTATCATCCTTGTTTGGAAAACCTTGAAAACGAGATCATATCAAAAGAGCATCTAAAAGAAATCATTATAAACCAAAACTCAGTAATACTCTTGAGAAAAACTCACATTAACCTTGTCCAATACTCTCTTCCCGAGCCCCTCTCAAAACGCCGAAGAGAAAAGAAAACTTTTAGGGTTCTTAGGGTTTCAATGCCAAAGAGAGAGAGAGAGACTTAATAAATCTCGCACGCACGTGGGGACAAAATACGACCCAATTAATCCAAATAGATTCACAATCAAAGCATTTGTTCCTTCCAAAAACGGATCAAATTTGAAATTCGAATTTTTTCCAAATCGACGGCTCTCACTGAGCCCGTCGCTCACATACCCGACGGATCCGCATAATCACCCGACGGCTCCCTTTACAACCGTCGCCCAGGTGCTCGACAGCACCCATAGGATCCGTCGGACCCTGTTTGACACCCTACTATGATTTAGATAATAACTTCACTTATACACATCCGATTCATGATCCGTAAGTAGCGTTAGAAAGCCAACGAAATGAGAAATCTAACCATGTCAAATTATTAAAAATTTAAAATACTAAACATACCATTAAGATAAGTTAATTATGCCCTAAAAGTCACAGTTGTTACAGATTATCATTATTCTGGCTTTCTTGAAATTATTTATATATTATATGTGGCTGGGATATTCTCTATGATGCCGTTATATCATTTGATGATTAAGATATCAGTTGAGCTCTTGATGGCTAACAAAATACAGTTATCTATTAGTAAAAATATTCAATTTCTATAGATAGGGGTTTTTTTAGTGGTCTCCATATACCAGTTATCATTTTATGGGAGATCTATGCTATTTGGCTTTTTCTTGACGTATTATCTGAAGAATGATTTGGATATATTCTTCATGTGGTCTTCATATTTTGTGTATTATATTATGGTATTCTGGAAGGATATTCAGTATCAAATGGTCTCTATCTGAGGTATGTGAATATAAACCAAACTTTTGATTACCTTAATTATTAGTGCTTGTGTTTAATAATTATTATGGTAATCATGCTCACATAAACGTCTTGGTCAATTGCATACTCTTATAGTGAAATTATGATTACCATGCTAGTTATTATTTTCTATATATTTGTATGCTCAAGTGATGATAACCAAGTGTTATTATTTGCATGCGTAGAAAATAAAAATTGCACATGATTTATAGAGAATATTTTGCATGCATATATGTCCCAAATTATTTTTGATGTAGTCTCTAAATGTAGGGGTATTTTGTGAAAATAAAAATTAAAATGGTAATTTACATACTCTAAAATGTGATGGGTGACATGCACCTCATTAATTAAAAGAAAAATATTGAGAGATAGACTACAAAATATTGGGACAAGAAAATGAAATTGTCTAGACAACTATAAATAAAACTCGAGTCGATTCACCTTATATCTAAGAGAATATAACTCAAGTTTGTGAGGTTGCAAAGAACTTCACTAAAGGACTTGCGAGATGACTCGTCCTTAACATTGAGACCGAGGGGGGTGTGGGTTAAGCCCATTAAATAATTACCTGCAGTGGGTTCTCTACCATTGTGATTGGAGATCCCATGAAGATGATTTTCAAGGGGCTAACGAAGCTGTACTGGTAAACTTGTGAGTACTATAGAGAAAAAATATCCTCTAACCCATCCCTGTGGTAACAGTGCTAACTGTAACAGAAGTAGATTGAGCTAATGCTCTTAACGGGTTCAAGTCCTTTTCAGACATGGTGTGATCCGTGTAGGCACCCTGGAGAACTTACCTATATGAGTGTACGGACATGGGGTCGCGCCCTTGAGATTTGGGTTAAATCTCTAAGGTATTCAAGAAAGGATACGAGCACATGGCCATAACGTGCTACCTCACAGAACATGACTCATATCTTGTACTATGTGTGTGATCAGTGAAACCAAACTAAAGGGGTCAAATTGAAGGACTTGGTCTATTCAGGCTTCTCCAGGGGATATGGTTTACACTAAGTAAATGTTCAAACCCAGAAAGTACCTTCACCTATTACATGGTATAAGACGTCCAAAACTCTTTGTTTCATCCGAGATCAATTTGCCTCCATTCTAGACCAATTTATTCTTTTCTCTAACTGTATTATTGTGATATATGCATTTTCGATCAGTGGGGGATTGTTGATTTTTTTTGCATGTGATAAAAAATGCATTAATCCATTGTAACCCATGCAGGTGCATACGTTTCAAATATGCATGTTTGCATTTCAAATAAATGCATGAGTTACAAAATATTACATTGGTTCTGAAAAAGTTTTGGTATTCTAGCACACATTTGATTTACACATTTGATTTAATGTACATACGTTTCTTTCTACCACCACCTCTGTATAAATAATGGTGCACGCATTTTCTAAAAATCAGTGTGTGGTTGACATTCATCTCTAACAAAAAAATCAGATTCTAATTCTTCTTTACAATGCATACTCAATCCATTGAGTGGTCAACCATGCTAAGCCCTTCTAATTGCGACACACACTTTCTTTCTTTATCGATCTATCTGGGAGTCTTGAAGGATTGCAGGTTGTTCATCGTGGTTCTTCCGTATCTTACATCTCAGAAGAACAAAACCTATTGTGGTCGTATCTCTCAATGGTAGGAGTCATTCAACCATGTGCGTGAGGGATGCATTTCACCGAGGACAGAGTGTCTTCACTCGCTTCCACATTTTCGGATACAATTTTCTGATCTCTTACTCTTTTATTTCATGTTTTTATTCTATATTTTAGAGTATGCATGAATTTATATTCTTGATGTGATAATTATAATAATTTGTGTTTAGCCTAATATTTATTTGTGACGCACAACAATTATGATTTTAATTTATATGTAATCTATATTTTTATTTCTTTAGAGATTTAAAGTGATTTTTTGTGCAGTCAATTTGAGATTTTATTTTATATCAATTTTATAGAGTTATTTACATATTTGATGTGTGTTGAATACATATACTTATTTTTATTTTTAAAATTCAAAAATGGATAAATATCTTGAGAGAATCTGGTAGTAAGTAGTAACCTACTTGTGTCATCTTCTACTAACAAGATAAAGAATGATGCTCCCAATCGTAGTGAAATCAAGTTCAATCCTGACTTATTTGTTCTAGGTTAAAAAATTTTGTCCCTAAAAGATGTAAAATCCTAGCTTCTTGACTGACCGCTGAGCTCACGTAGAGGATGGACCCTTCATGTGGTGCGTTGAAGAGTGCATGTCGAAGTTCTCGCAACCCTTCGACTAAGGGCCTTCATTAGGCTCGAGGCCCGAAAGCCCGGCCCGGGCCCGTTCACGGGCCGGGCTTGGGCCTGGTTTTGGGGCCCGGGCCCGAGCCTGGCCCATTCGGGATGGCCCGTAGGCCCGCTTGCAGGCCCGGCCCGTAGGTCCGTGGAGTGTAATCCAATAAATTAGTAACGTATAATTTTTATTTGAATTGTAGTTGAGTTATACAAGTTATTAATATTTATGTAGGTGTCAACCTAGTTAGGTACATGTATTTATTCATTTTTGTAAGTAATTAATTCATTTAATATTTTTATTTTGAAATTCAATAGATATAAATATTTTTTTTAACATTATACTTTAAATTTTGTGTTATTTTAACATTATATACAAATAAACAACGTAAAATAAAAAAATAACATGTTTTGAATTTGGGCCCGTAGGCCCGAACCCAGGCCCATGGGCAGGGCATGTGCCCTGTTTTTTGGTCACGGGCCGGCCCGGCCCGGGCCCGGGCCTGGGCCCAGGGTCGGGCTTGGGCCCTATTTCAACGGGCCGGCCTGGCCCGTTGTCGACTCCTACCTTCGACACGCCCACCGTCGTGCCGAGCATATCGTTGATCAGTGGCGGCTCCATGAATTTTCATAAATGGGGTCATAAAAAAATAAATTTTTTTAAAAATCTACTTTATCATATATTGAAATTTTTTATTTGCCGTGGATCTAAAAGAATATTGTTCACATCTATATAACTTTGCTTAGCACCATAATTTTATTCGATAGGAGAAAAAACTTATTCTCCAGTCGATTTTTTTTTTCAAAAATTTATCCATTAACAATATCTATAAAATAATTTTTTATAAACATAAATACATAAAAAATTAAACAACTAATCAATTGAAGACTCACCCCACCTTCCTTGAACACTCTCCAGATGCTCCCCCCCAAGCATATATTAAAGTATATTTGGATACACAGACGAGTGGAGGGACTTTTGATACGTGAATGAAAGAGGGATATATATTGAGGAATTTTGTTTATTATTCATGCACGATTATGCATTGATGGAGAGATTCATATTAACATACAAAATTAGTGAAGGAAAAAAAATCAAAACTAAATTCATGATTAGATACTTGAAACAGAGTAGGAAGAGGAGATCGACAATGTGATGAGTGACTATTGACGCTCCGTCTATCCATCAATGTTCGATGTGTCTGTCCGTGCATATGTGATCGACGAGTCCACTAAAGGGTCCTTGTCCGGCTGTCCCATGATTTTTTTTAGATAGGGTAGTGTTTTAGGGTTTTGTTTTATTATTTTAGAGTCTCACTATGTGGGTGTAAGATTTTTAATGGATAAAACTCTAAAATAGACTAAAATGTTATGTTTTTTTAATGTGTCCCACCTAATTTGATATGGTATAATTAATTATGAGAGTGCTGTTTTATTTTTTTTTATGTTTTTTTTTAGAAAATAAAAATTTGATGGGCAACACCACCCTTTTAACCCCCCACCTTTCAATTTAACTTATACCAATCCCACTTCATAATAAATACACACCTAATGTCAATTGACCCCATCCCTTGCCGCAAGACGGCCGCGAGACCGCCGCGAGGCCACCGTCATGGTGGCGCCGCTATTCAATCTCTTCCTACTTTTCCCATGTCATGGGTATTTATGATGTTTTTAGAGAAATTGATTGATTTGGGGTATTTTTTTTGTTGGATTGTAAATTATGATTGTATTTGTTTGGTATAAAATATGTATGGTTGACCCAATGTATGATTTGATTTATTTTTATTTTTTGGAATTCTTCGCTCAAATGATGGGTGTTTTTTTTTGTAAGTTAGGGTTTTGATAGGAATTTAGGGTATTTTTAGAGAAGTGAAAGTTTTAGGGTTGGATAACTCTGACCGATGGAAACTAAAGGTGTGGAAAAAAAAACTCTAAAATAACAATAGTGTTGTTGGACAGTTTTTTTTCAGCCTCAATTCTAGTTCATATCCATTGATAGAAAATCACTGAATCATATACTCACATTAATGAAATATAGGCTTTGATAATTTTTTTTCATATTCTCTATAAATGCATCCAAAATTAGGGTTTTGATAGGAAGATAGGGTATTGTTAGAATAATGTATGCAATTTATTGAGATATATGTTTCATTTTTTTTATAAAAACATGTACCTCGTTAAATATTGTATATACTATTTTTAAAAAAATTTAAAACACATGTAAACTGAAATAGAGGCTAAAAAAAGGACAATGCATAATATTATCAAAAAAAAAAAAATTGGATTCAATCATTTTTATTAGTCAAAGCTTACTCTACAAATATTTTTATTTTTTTAAAATAGTAAACATCACATGTATATGCTCTAATAAAAAAAATATATATATACTGTTCCATTTCAAAACGAAGGAAATAACAGCTTAACATAGCCCTGTCCAAAAAGAAAAAAATCACATTTCGATATTGGTGTGTACTCACTTGCCCATATTATTAGGGATAAGGTGGTGGGGTTGTGGTAAGGTGTATTCAGGTGGTGGGATTGAAATAAAAAAATACCACTGAAGCTTAAATGTACCTTATTAATACGGACTCAACAGCTGCTCCCGAAAATGTAGAAACCCTCGCCCCTCTCTCTCTCGGACACATAATGGACTACACGAGGTGGACCACAGCAAACACAACCACCCCTCCTCCGCCCCATCCGGCGGCGCAGCCTCCGCCGCCGCTTCCCTACTCCGCCGATGCCTACGCCCACCCCTATTACCGGCCCCCTCCGCCGCCCTATTACCCCGGCCAGCACTACTACTATCCTCCCCCGAACCCTAACCCGGCCGTCGTCCCGACGCCCCTCCCGCCGAACCCCCTGACGCAGCAGCAGCAGCGATACGAGGACGCGCCGCCGCCGGGGGTGGAGCTGTACGTGCCGCCGCAGCCGAACCCGTACATGCCGCACGGGGGTTACGATGGGTGCTCAGTGGCTGTTACGTATGGGTACGGGCACGATCCGGTCGGATACAATGTGGTGAGTGACCCCTCTATCTGGTTTTTCTGAATTTATGGATTTTTTGTTTTAAAAAAAGTTGAGACTTTTGTTTATTTTTGGGGATGGGAAATGTTGGTTCAAGGAGATATTGGAAAAAGACTATTAAAAGACAAATCTGTTGCGAAATGTGGGTTTTGTGAGGTTTCAGATGGCAATTTAAAAGCAAAACCAAAGTGCCAAGCTTGTGGACTGTGGTATGAGCCGATCAAGTGTCTCAATTTATTTGTATTGTTTTTATGGCTCACACGAAAATGAAATGTTTTTTTCAAAGGAGAAGACCGTATTGGGAGAATTTTTGGCTTAGGCCATGTTTGGAAACGAGTTTGAGAGTTAGTTTTTTCTCAAAAGCTGGATTTGCGTGATGCTGCCTCTCCACATATTATGAAAAAGCTAGCTTTTGGGTACTTTTTTGTAAAAAATGTGTCGGCAGTTTTTAATTAAGTTGTGACTTCTGTGTTTTTTGTTTGGAAACAGGTTTGGGAAACTCAGCTTTTTGCAAACCAAAAAGCTACCCAAACTCATTTCAAAATAGGGCTTAGCATCAGAAATCTTTTGTGAGGCTGGGACCAAACATATTTTGATGTTAGATATAGTGCTAGAGAAAATGGGGAAGGGGTGGCTCCTTCTGTAATTGTGGGTGAATCATTCTAGAGGGAAGTTAAAAGGGTCGAGACTTTTGATAGTGTGCTTTGCTTCTTTTTTTTCTGTTTTTTTTTTTAATTTCTTCCGATAAATGTAAGGGGAATACCCTTCGTTGATTTCATTGAGTAATTAAAAATATCCTTTTTCTTTGATTAGGGATAAATGTGTTGGCCTTGAGAGGCACACATCCTTCCCAAATCCCAACAAAAAATTTCATGAGTCTCGAAAAAAAAAAATGATGTGGAAGTTCACCTTTGAGAACGGCGTTGATTGCCTGCTCGACTAATTAAGGTGGCATTTTGTTGCATGCTTACCATTAGTAAGGCTATGTCACAATGAATTACTATTGTACTCTTCTATTCTTGTGAAGGTGGTATTTCATATCCTGCAAATGAAAATCTGTTCAAGAACTCAACAACAAACATTATAAAAATTTTCTTATATGTGGATATTGGTTTCCTTCGGTAAACATTACGACCAACCAATATTGTCGAAGTCAATGGTGCTTGATCAACAAATTTTTATGAAAAATATTAAAATATTTGCCTTTTATAATAGGATACTTGAACAATGGTTATTTGTTATATAATGAAACATAGAGGACTCACAAGCCATTATTGACCTCATTAACTGAATTCTATTTGCAGCCTTGTGAAAAAACCCATATCACCATCCGTACTCAATGGAAATTGTTTTTGACTATCAGAAATAGCACTTGTCTATTGTACTATCTTGTATGGTATCATTTGTGGAAAAATGTGAAAATGCCATTAAACTTCCCAATATGATGGGCATATATGTTATAGATGGATGTTTGAGTTTCTGAGTGCCTCTTTCTACCCTTCTTTTTTTTAATTTTTTAATTTTTTTAATTTATTTTGGTGTAAAGGCCTTTATCAGGTGTTGTATTTATATCAACGTAATGTCTACAAAAACATAATTACATGAGAGAGAGCCGTAGCTCATCTACATGTTCTATACATTGTTTTACACTCTGGACATATGGAGCTATAGTACTACGTATGCCATCATGCAGTAGACCCTCAGTCTGACCCGATGCTTGTGTTCTTCGGACTAGTTTAGCGAGGGCCTTCGCTGCCTGTACAAAATTTCATGGAACTTTGTAAATCTGGATAATTTTGCCCCATTCTACTCCTACATGTACACATTGTACCAAAGATTGTAAGTTGTAACTGTGGTGGTCCAGGCCCCAGGTCCTGTAATGCTCGGATTATGTTCTCGACCTCTGTACATATAATTAAATTTTTCCTCTTCTGTTGTTTGGCAATGGTGGCCTCTGATTCCACTCGAAGAGGTGAAGCCCATGCTCAATGTAGATATCCACCACCAATAATCCTGAAAGGCCTATCAATGGAGGGTATAAATCCTGCCTCGGCATTTTGGTTTTGTAAATCCACACTTCCATCCGTGATCAATATGGATTGTTGATGCTGCACTGTGTTCTCCTGCTCCATCAGTCCTCCATGCACAGCCATCATTGGACATCTTTCCAATGTCCTCAACAATGGGTTCAGCTCCCTCTGTGCAATCAGTCTAAGGCTTTTACTAGACAAGCTAAGAGCCTTTTCAGCTACTGTCCTAGAAGAGGGCTGAATTTCTTTGAATACAAATGAATTGCGCAACTTTTAAATTTTCCAAAGCATTTCTCCAACAGTACCTGGGATTCTATTGCTTTAGAATGGTAATTCCAGTCCATGGGGAGATAATTTTTAGGCCAGTTTCCTGACAACCAAACAGTATTTGGTGGATGATACTACTGCGTGATGTAACTTCAGCATTCTGCACTGTAATCACGTTCTGCAAGTAGGTGTCTAGTTGTTTCCGGATCCAATTCACAAAGCGGGCAAGATGTCTCCATGTTAAGTCCAATATGGTCCAGATAAACTCAAGTGAGTAGTCTATTCCAGTAAAATTTCCATACAAAAGCTTTAATTTTTGGTAATGTTGGTAGTTTCTAAATTATCTTCCAACAGCCCTCAGAAGATGAAGTAGTTTTGGGACTATGGGTGAATAGATTTCTATCCGACTAGGCTTTGCGATGTAGACTCCTCCCAACTCCAGGTTGCTGCATAATTTGGCTTATTCTGTGGAGGCCTCATGTTGGTAATGATTTGCACCCAGAAATCTGAAAAATATTACTCATTAGTTGGATATTCCGAATCCCGCCTGTGATAACCTGTGAAAGGCGATAGTCTAGCACCAATAATCCATATTCAGGAAACTTGGGATTGTTGAGAATGGGATCAGAGATAACCATGGGTCTCGGATCAGATCAACTGCACATAGCTCCCCTGGAATTAACTGAACCTGTTTTCTAATCAGCTTCAGGTCCTTGCATAACGCCTACCATGTAGGCGATGATGTTGTTGTGGTTGTAACCTCCCATGGATGCCCCTGCCAATGATATGTCAGTGCAAGGAAAGGCTCAATGTGATGATGGGGCAGTAAGAATCTGAAGGCTATCATGCCAGGGTGGCTGGATGTAACATGGATTGAAAGCGTATGTCCAGTCTACCTTCTCATTTTTCTGTAGTAACTACCTCCCAGCAGACAAGATGTATATCTTTCTGATGTTCTTTGTGTCCCCAAAGGTTTGCATCATTTTTTTTCCAAACTATTCAGTATTGAAACTGGCATTGCAGCCACCATCATCAAATGTTGCGGAATGGCTGTTATGACAGCTCTTAGGAGTTGTATTCTTCCTGCCATGGTAAGCAGTTGAGCTTTCCACTGCGCCAACTTACTCTGAACGACAACTTTTATGGCTTCTGCACCCTGTCTTCTTGCTGCCGAGTCCTTAATTTGAATACCCAGATACTTCCAGGATGAATTCGCTACCTGCATCCGCAGTATTCTGGTCATCCATCTTCTGAATTACAGGCCCGTATCCATCTGATCACCTCTCCGGAAAGCCAAATTCCCTCAAAACGCGGAGTACTCCATCCCATTCTCTTTCTACCCTGCTTGAATGCATGGGTTTAACAAAATGACTTTCTATGCTGCTGATACTTCAATGTTTTTTTTTGTACTTAGATTCCTTACATTTGATCTTATATACTCGTCAATCATCTGAGTGGTTTTTATTTTGTGTACTGAATGTTGCTGCAAGCCTTGTAACTTGTGCACCCATAGAACTATTATTGTAAATTGTCGTGCAACTTGCGGTCTAAATTTATGCTGCTTCTTTACTACCTTCCAAAGACTGAGCAAGACTGACTGTATAATTGTAAGCCGTGTTTATATAAACAAATAAATTGGATAATTTTGCCACCCATTATCAGGATGGGCAATAGATTTTCTGATAATGCCATTGATGTTAATCTCTATCAGTTCATGATTCACTCGAGAGAAGATTGTTAGAAAGTTTAATTCATTTGGCATGTTCATCATTACATATTATTATGTTCAATGTTCCTTCCCCCGACCTTTTTTCCCCCATAACTATTATCTACTTGCTTTCTCCAATAGCTATGAGAATAATAGGGGCATGTGATGAAGATTGGGTGGCCGATGCACTCCTGGAATGATTAGACCACCAGAAACAGTCTAGGAAATAAAAAGTAGCAGGCAGAATAGAGCTCAATGATCTCCAAATCTTACAAAATCCATATTTTGTGGAGGAATCAAGAGTAATATCTTTGCCACTACTAAATAAGCCCAATATTTGCCAAATTCTCTCATTAAGGCTATTAAACAAACAAATCTGTTGATTTTGGTAATAGTTTGCAGGGCTGATTTTCTTTCCTTAAATATCATATTGCCATCAATTTTTGATAGATTTGTAGGATTTTCTAATAAGTGGCTATTATATTATGTAATATTGAGATTCCTAATCAGTCCTTATTGAGTTTGTATAAGAGGACTTGTAGCCTAGGCATAATCAACTTTCATCTATCAATAATATTGGGTTATTTTAGTGTTCTTCTCTTGGAGAGAGATTGTCTAAGATCTTAACATAGATCATATCTTTTTGCGTTAGGTGATATCAGAGCGAGGATTTGCCTGTTGTTTACAACATTGTCCGACGATCTCTTCGTTTTCAACTGATAATGAGGATGATTCGAATGACGAAATTAATAGAATAAACGATTATCAGTCGAAGCAACGGCAACAAGAGAGCAGTGATTATCGATTGAAGGTGGATCTCTTTCTTCAATGATAATCTACGCATCAAGGATTTTCTTGATTGGATCTCTGAGGTCAAGCACTTCTTCGAGATGATGGATGTGCCCAAGGAGAAGATGGTCAAGCTGGTGGCCTTCTGTTTGAAGAGCGGTGCCGCCATTTGGTGGGACAACCTTCAAAGGACCAGACGACGCCAAGGAAAGACTCCCATTCATACATGGTGGAATATGAAAGAACTCCTCATGGTCGGTTCTTCCACCGGACTACAAGCAGTACCTATTCCAACTATATCAAAATTGCCGTCAAGGTAGCCAATCTGCTTTCGATTATACTGTTGATTTTTTTAGACTTTCAGATCATAATAATATTGAAGAGATTGTTTCACAACGGGTGACTCGATACCTTAATGGGTTGAGGCCATCTATTTGAGATTGGATTGATCTACAGGTGGTGTGGAGCATGGACAAGGCCCATAATATGGTGTTAAAGGTGGAATTGATGGATCAACGGATGGGAAGTTCCTCAACCTTCTGTAGGAGTGCCCCAAATACATTTTTTTCCTGATAAAGGGAAGGGTGTTTCCTCTCCAAGTCTTCCCTACCAACCCAAAGGGGTACCACCAAGGAGAGCAAACGGCGAACAAGATGGAAGTAATCAAACATGGTTCCAATGAACCGTAATGCACAAAGGAATCAAAATCCATACGTGAGGCCTACACTCGACACTTGTTTTCGATGCAGAAAGGCAGGACATCGATCCCATGGATGTCCTGAACGACAGTTGGTGAACCTCGTGGAGGACGATGAAGGTGTCATGAGGAGCGACATAACTGACAGTGATGATGTATATGATGGCGCTAAGTTCACAGAAGAAGGGGAGGGTCAACTTTGTCGTACAATGATGTCGTACTTGTCAAAGGTAGAGTTCTCCGGTCAACGCCTCAACATCTTCCGATCCTACTACACGATCAACAAGAAAGTCTGCGATTAATCATGGATGGTGGGAGTTGCGAAAATTGTGTCAAGAAAACTGGTGGACCACTTGAAACTACCAATGGAGGTGCATCACACACCTTAGTTTATAGGCTGGATCAAGAAGGACCATCTGTGAAGGTGACTGAGGTTTGCAAGGTACTTATCTATATTGGTAAATTCTATAAAGATGAGGTGCTTTGTGACGTGGTGGGCATGGATGCTAGCCATGTATTGTTGGGCAGACCCTGGCAGAACAACGTTGAGATCATCTTTTGAGGCCGTGACAACACTTATGTATATGTTTGGGAGACGCACGAGATCGCAATGGCCCCCTTGGAATAGCAGCCAGTATGCAAGGCACTGGAGACTGAGAGCCAATCTTTGCTGACCAACACCACAATCCAAAACAGAGTCTGTGAGTGACATTAAGATGCCAAAGTAGTATATTGCTTAGGTGTCAAGGCCCTTTTGGTGGAAGATCAAGAAGAAACTCCAAAGACAACAACCCCCAGCATGAAAGTGTTATTGGAGCAGTTCAAGGAGCTGATGTCTGAAGAATTACCCGACAAACTACCGCCAATGAGAGACATCCAACACCACATAGACCTCGTTCTTGGGGCAAGTTTGCCTAATCTACCACACTATTGGATGAGTCCGAAGGAGTGTGAGATCCAATGAAATAAATCTTAGAGTTGCTGCGAAAGGGATTTATATGCGAAAGCATGAGTCCTTGTGTTGTTCCTGCCTTGCTGGTACCAAAGAAGAATGGAAGTTGGTGTATGTGTGTCGGGACCTGATCCAGTCAGGTCTGGATCCGGTCAGTTCGGTCAGTACCGAACTGGACGACGTGAAAATCGAACTGCACAATCAATTGTTGGGTATATATTTCACTCTCTTATTAGATTCAATCAACTATTGGATGAAATATGAATTCTTGAGTATCATCAGTATCCAATAGAAGAGTGAAATATATACCCAACAGTTGGTTGTGCAGTTCGATTTATATGTAGTGCAGTTCAGTTTTCACGTCGTCCAGTTCAGTACTGACAGGACTGGATCCGGTCTCATGTGTGTCAATAGCAAGGCCATCAATCGAATTAACGACAAATATCGATTTCATATTCCCCGCCTAGATGATATGTTGGATATGCTAGAGGGTTCGAAGGTCTTTGCAAAGATTGAGCGGATATCATCATATTCGAATCCGGCCAAGAGATGAATGGAGGAAGGCATTCAAGAGCAAGGACGGCTTATACGAGTGGCTAGTCATGCCTTTTGGCCTGTCCAATGCACCCATCACCTTCATGTGCATGGTGAACCGGGTATTATGATCTTTTGTTGGAAAATTCGTTGTCGTATATTTTGGTGATGTACGCACATGTAGTCGAGCTGAAGAACACCTAGATCAAGTGCGACAAGTGTTAGTTGTCTTGAGGGAAAATAAATTATTTATTCACCCAAGAAATGTAGCTTTATGAGTCGTTGCCTCCTATTTTTGGGGTACATAGTCAATGTTGATGAAATTCATATAGATGAGAAAATCCGAGCCATTAGAGAGTGGCCAACACCTAAGACCATTGGAGATGTACGAAGTTTCTACGGTCTAGCCACTTTCTACCGTCAATTTGTTCGGAATTTCAGTACCATCACGGCACTTTTGGCCCCAGCTAAAGAAAGATGTGGGAAGCATCGTGAGAAAGTGCTGCATATGTCAAACATCCAAAGGCCAGTCCCACAATACTGGTCTTTACATGCCTTTACCTAGTCTTAATTGTATTTGAGAGGAAATCTCTATGGATTTGTGTTGGGTCTTTCTCGTACCCAACGAGGAGTAT
The DNA here is from genome assembly GCA_030737845.1 of Acorus calamus. NCBI lineage: Eukaryota > Viridiplantae > Streptophyta > Magnoliopsida > Acorales > Acoraceae > Acorus > Acorus calamus. Next base: position 10,192,925 of record CM060863.1, on the reverse strand, counting down.
ATTTTGTGTTCGAGGTGGTGGATAGATTCTCTAAGATGGCACACTTCATTCCTTGTCGAAAAACGTGAGATGCGTCTCATATCGCGTGATTGTTCTTTCGCGAAGTGGTGCGTTTACATGGCATTCCAAAATCCATCACTTTTGACTGTGATACGAAGTTTCTTAGTCATTTTTGGGTGACTTCATGGAAGATGTTCAACACCTTGTTAAATCGCAGAAACACCGCACACCCACAATCTGAACAAACAAAACGTTGGGAAATGTGCTATGCAATATTTGTGGAGACAAACCCAAGCAATGGGATCATGCATTGCCGCAAGCGGAATTTGCAGACAATAGTGCTATTCATAGTTCCACCAGAAAATCTCCTTTTGCCTTTGTGTATGTTTCTGTTCCAAAACATACTGTGGACTTGGTGCCGTTACCTAAAGATCCAGGCATTAGTGTTGTGGCGGAGGATATGGTGTGACAAGCCCAGGCAATATAGGAAGAGGTGAAGTGAAAGCTCGACCAACGCAAAGTACAACTAGGCTTCTGACAAACATACGCGGAAGGTGATTATGTGATGGTTTTCTTGCAGAAAGAGAGGTTTCAATGAGATGCTACAAGTTGCAACCCAAGAAATAAGGTCCATACAAGATCTTGAAGAAAATCAATGATAATGCTTATGTCATTGATATGCCAGAAGAGGTGGGAATTTCCAAAACTTTCAATGTAGTAGATCTGTACGAATATCATGCTGAAGAACCTGTCTACCCCGATTCTAACTCAAGGTCAGGTTCTCTTCAAATGGAGGAGAGTGATGCAGATCGTGTGGCCAATGCATTCCTGGAACAATTTGACCACCAAAAGTTTAGGAAATAACAAGTAGAAGACAAGAATAAAGATCAGTGATCTTAAAATCTCACAAAATCCATATTTTATGGAGATCAAGAGTAATATCTATGCCATTCAATATGCCCTATATTGGCTAAATTCCCTCATTAAGGCCATTAAATAAGCAAATCTGTCAATTTTAGTAATAGTTTGCAAGCCGTCATTTTTTTATAAATATGTAGTTTCTAATAAGTGGCTTTTATATTTTGTTATATCGAGATTCATAAATTAGTCCTTATTGAGTGTGTATAAGAGGATTTGTAGCCTAATGTCATAATCAACTTTTTTCTATTAATAATATTGGGTTATTTTAGTTTTCCTTTTCTTTGAGAGATGTTGTTTAAGATCTTGACATAGATAAGATCTTTTATTGTTCTTCTGCTGCGCTAGCATGGGACTTAGGATTTATGAGTGCTACCTTCTAAATACTAGAAGATAGAAAGCGTTTCTTCTAGTTTTCATCAGTATAAGATTGGCTCAGATTTAAAGCAAACAAATCTTATATGATGGTTGGGAGTTCATCACCTCTTCAAAGATGCACATTATCACGATCCACTCATAGAAATCCAACTTTGATGATGATATTTGAAGGTCTTATCATTAATTGTTCTAGATCAATTTTTGTGCAATATGATTGTAAGTTTTTTTTTTCAGTGACTGGCTATTTAATTGTCATCTTAATGTTTTATCTGAAATGTGGACATTTGCAACACTTTTATATGGAATCTCATGTGCTCCTAGACTGGTTTATATGCATGATTTGAAAATCCTGTTAAATTGGTTCTATTGCTTGTGAGATGTACTTTTGTTAAAGGAATATGCCTGGTTCAATGGAATTTTTGAAATAGTTTCTAGCAGTTTGAGAAGTGCTAGAGGCTGCCCTATGAGCTGATAAAGCTTATGATGTAGTGTGTTGGAACTTGGAACCCTGTAGGGACATCATACTCGTGCATGATTTCTCATCAAAAGTTGCAAGACATTCGATCTGGGCAAAAATTCATGATGGTTAGATGCCAAGTTAATAATGGTAAATCTTCCTCCTAAGGTCAAATCTTTTGATAGAAATATTGTGTAGATAATGCAATATGGAGGAGTGCATTGACCATCTGATTGTGAAATACATAAGTGTGGAGAACGACTGAGCATTGCTTGGTGTAAGAGGTATGTGTATGAGTCTGTCAAGAAGGTTTGGGAAAGATTTAAGTAGTTCCAAAAAAAAGTAGACCGGAGTGTTAAACAGAAAATAATTCAACTCACCCCACACACTGTTTATTGAGCCACTCACAGGGATTTAAGAAAAACATTCCACACAAAGGTGTGCTACATGGAAAATATATGGAGTAACATGTTAACCTACCTATGGGATGCGGGAAAATATAAATTAGAGCACCTATAGTGAGATTAAGTAGTGAGAGTGGGTTTGTAATTTTTTTTGTGATATTTAGGCTCCAATATTGTATAACAAAATGTTGTCATTACCTATGCATTGGATGTTTAATTGTGTAAAGATCTGACCATTTTTTTAATCCTTTTTTGACATGCAAGGACAGATAGTATTGATTTCCGAGAATGGAAAACTCTGTGTATAGAGAGATAAAATGAACAATACTAATTGGTCTAGATAAAAGGTCATCTACGGAGATTGGCAATTGGATAGAAATCATACGAGAGATTCTTGATGGATGGGTGGCAGACTGTTTTTGTTTGTAATATTGAACCATGTTGCTAAGGAGTAGGTTTGTGTGCAAAGGTATGGGCTGATTCACTGGTATATATTAATTTATTTTTCCTGTGGGAGGTGAGCTGTGCCCAACCTAGCCCTTTCGGGCAAGTTTTGTAAGATATCAGTGACTTTCATAATAAATAAAAAAATCACTTTTCAAAAAAAAAAAAAACACACACACACACACACACAAACTAAAGCAATCTGTAAACATCAACTACCTTTTTTTTTCTTTCAAAGTTCTGCAACACACTCCAGTTATCTTTAGCATGCTGTTAGTTGAAAGTTGAATATCTATCTTATGTTAGGTTAAAAATTGCCAAAAATTATGAAAGTTCAGTTTTTGTCTGATGTGCATGTTCGGAGTCAACACTATATGTAGACTTGTACATTAATAAGTCATGAGGTGTACGAAATTCTCAAATTTGACTCATTCCCAGGGTAGGAAGAAGGGATTTGCTCCAGCAAATACTGAGGATCTCGAGACAAAGAGAAAGAAAATGATTGAGGAGGGAGCAGAGCCAGATTCACTGAGGCTGTGCTCAATTTGCAATATTGTTTGCAATAGTGAATCAGTGTTTATGTCCCACCTTGCAGGACAAAAACATGCTGCTAAGGTAATCTTAGGTGATTTCACTGTCTGTGCTTTCTTGTATCAAAATCAGAATCTTAAAACAGCCTGTTTTAAAAAGGATTTCTACTTAATGGAACTTCCTCATGTTTCCAACTAAGATGTAGTGGTATACATATATTAATATTAATATGTAAGTAGAAGATGATACTATGCTCACTATGCTCAAGACTTGAAAACTATTAGGTTCATTATAAAGAAGATGTAGACAGTAAAACAAGTTTGGAAAAACTGTGCATTGCTTTTAAAGTATATATTTTGGCCAACATTAATATATAATAGATTGTGAATGGAATCATATATTGCATTAGCTTTTTGTCACATATTGTGTGTGATATTTGCACATAATGAACATTTTTACATATTTTGTTTCCTTTGTTTTTTTTACTTTGGATTGGAATAAATATCTCACCTATCACTCACAGGTTATGGGAAGTCTTCCTAATGGGCCAGTGCATATGCCTACGGCCGCTGTTCATCCAAACCCTACTCTAGTTGCCACAAGTAGACTCCCAAAGTCCGTGTTCTGCGAGGTCTGCAAGATCGAGTGCAACACCAAAGAAGTTCTCGATTGCCACAGGAATGGCAACAAACACAAGAAAAATGTGATGAAACTAGAACAGGCCCTGACCACAAGGCCACAACCACCTAAAACGGAAGAGAAGGCCGCGGTCGTGAAATCGAAGAGGAAGAAGGCAGCCGAGGAGGATGTGGAGACTAAGAAGAAGAAGCTTCTAGAAAGCGGGACAGCCGCTGATGCTGTTAAGGTTTGCAAAGCGTGCAATGTGGTTTGCAATAGTCAAACAGTGTTTGATTATCATATTAAGGGACAGAAGCACTTGGCGATGGTGAAGAAGCAACAGGAAGAGCAGTTGGTGGTGGTTGCATGAGACTCTGTAGAATGTCATCAGTGTCTTGTCTGTCCTGTGAAACATGAATTGTGGTGCAGTTAAAATCAGTCTGTGTTTCAGGCTGTTGTTAGGGAATGTATGTATTGGGCCTGCAATGCTACAGAGAGACGCGGAAGTTTCGCGCTCTATTTATAGGGGAAGTTGTTCAAGTCCATGTTAGTTGTAAATTTTAACTTCACAATACTCCTGTACTCCTGATTGAACAAATTAGAATTATGATATTCTAATGGGGGAGGAAATGTCAGGATTTGGAAATTGTGGGTTCATTTACATGATTAGTCAAGCAAGATACAAGTATGATAAAAACAAACAGATGAGCTGAATCCTTCCATCCAGTGCCCATTCGAGGTATTCTCATGCAAGAATAATTGTTATGTATTCATGTCCATTTATTCTATTGAAAATTCTATATTGCTAGTACAATTTGATTCTTGTGTCATCTCACCCCTGTTTTGTTTTTTTTAGCAAAGCCCGCAAAAGGTGGATACAATATAACTTTGCACAAGACATATAACCCAACAGAAATACTCCCCAAAGGGGGTTGGATCAGGATTGAACCCGGGTCATCCGTCCAAGATCAGTGCACCTCTTCCAACTCACCGGCGAGGGGATGTGCCACCACCCCTGCTTTGCACCTTACTACTAAATAGTTAGGCTTGTTGATGTTAGAAGCTGCAGATCAAAAGGAGGAGAATCACATCTTTGTTAAAAAAGAAACATTAAAATAATGAGAAGATATTTGATTTGATACCAATAATCAGGAGAAATTATATTCATAATGATTTTCTCATATTTATGGGTAAATTTTAGTTATAGTATATATAATTATAAATTAAATGACTCTCCATTGTTGGGGGAACAAGTTAGTTTATATTTCAGGTTTCTTTTAGAGATCTATATATGTTTAATCAATTGTCATCATTTTTACAAAATAGGGATGACTTAATATGTGAAATCATTTTTTGACTTTTTATAGATCGTTATCCACAATTATTTACATTTTATCCACTATCTTATTCATGACTGATTAAATAGTAAAATTTTATTATTACGTTTTTAAATAAAAATGATAAAAAAAAACACTATTTTCACCAATACAAATATCCATATAGGATATACACTGAACAATATAAGACGCTACCCAAATGGACGGTACAGGCCAAAGCATCTTGAAAAGAAATATAAGAAGGAACCACCCGAACTGGCACAACTTGATGTATTATATATGGTACAAACAATTATATAGATTATAATAACACTTAAATGGTCACTGGATCAATTAACAGCATCAATGCATTTTTTTTAGAGCTGATACACGCAACCCGTTTGTTACTATCAAAGTGTATGACACGATTTCTGTAATGGGGGCTGAATGTATTTTTTTTTCCTTTTTTTATGTCCTCTGGAATTAGTGGCGGAGCCACCATAGGACCAGAGGGGCATGTCCTTTTAATTTTTTGTGATAAATTAATTTTAATTAGGGTCCATAGATCATAAGTTTAAACTACATATGAAATTTTCTAAACAGCAACCACTCACAACTAAATAAAATAAAATTAAAACAACCATCTATTATCCATCTAGAACATCCATGTATATGGTGTGCACTCACCCTTTTTTTAATTAACCCCCCTCTACATAACACAAAAGTCATTTTTAATTCTCATTTTTCATTTACCCCCAAGCCTCCCTCTATCCATATCCCACAAACAGCTATAGAAGCATGAATTCCACTTTTCAATGTCTCCACCTAGGTACCTATATTGAAAAAAATAAATTTTTGAATCTGTTTTTTTTTTATATATATATCTCAACTGTTCTTAATATCAATATTCATCTCTAAATAATTTTTACTTTTTGTTCCATTAAATGTCTCACAATTGAGAATCTACAATCTATAATCCTATCATCTCTTCCATCAATACTTTGAAGATATATAATTTTTTCCTTTTACCTTATTATCACTGTTACTAATTTATTTAAAGTTTAAAATATTTGTGTAAATATATAAAATAATCAAATCATTCAACATTTTCAGAATATGAAACCTCGTGAAAGTCAAATTTAAATATATGTATTGTTTGTTAGATTTATGTTTTGACATTTTTTTTATGAATTATTAATATGAAATATAACATATCATTTTAAAATATGATAATTATTTTTTATAATTATTTAGTGATATGTTTTGTATGAATGTTTGTATTTCATTTTATATATATTTTTAATCTATGCTATTGAAATTAAAAAAACATAATGATATAATTTTAAAAAATATTTATATAAGTCATATTAAGCCCCCCTTTATAAAAATCCTGACTCCACCACTATTTGGAATATTGAATCCATCATCACTTTTATTGTAAATCTGCTCAATCACACACAGCTGGTTGAAAAGAAGCATGTGGAGAGCCATCGGAATCCCTAGATTTGGCTTGAGAAGCTCTTCATTCAACATCTTCCATTCATGCTCGTTATCGTTTCATGTGTCTGCAGTTTCGCCACCTCTTCTGTGATGCCATGTTCCATTGCATAGCATTGGATCATCGTTGGGATATACTTTTTCTATCTATTAGTTAATTTGGTAATCCAAATTGGTACTGATGCTATCGCTTTCACGATTGACCTGACTAACCAAGTTGTAAAACTGATGTTTCAGGAATTTGAGTTTTAAAACTGATTCTATAGGAAATTCACTTCCCCCAGCTTTTAGAAACTATTTGTCTAAAATATGCGTGCAGGAAGCTGCTACAGTAAAACTGTTTGGTTGCACGATTGTAGAAAGAACTTCTGCACAATCTGACAAACAAACACACCCTAAATGGTTGGTTGGAAATCCATTTACAGAAATTAAAAAAAATAGAAATGTGTTTATAAATTATTTAAAATAATACATAATTAAAAGTTTGTTGAAACTTTAAGTACAAAAAATATGTTTTCTTAAACAAACAAAAAAAAGTGTTTCTTAGGAATCAAGTTTTATTAAACTATTTTTTTATAAAATTATATTTTTCAAACAGGCTTCCAAATAGATGGTCAGGCTTGTTTTGATATTGAATAGGGAAAAATATAATTAAAATAAATACACTCTTTCATAAAAAACCCATAAAATTTAATTTCATCAAGTATATACTATATTAGATAAATATGCATCACTTGTATAAAACATAATGTCATCATTGTCTTGGAGCCTTTTCAATTTCAATATATTCAAATTGTTATCCCAATAAAACATTCTAAAAATGTTAAACCGCATCTAATCACATGTGCGTTTTTTTCGTACAATTCGCACGTTCGGTTATTCGCATGAGCGCTTAATTCGCAAAATGCGCTTACAACGGTTTTTGTTGTTCATATTTGCGGCGAAACGCTTATTCGCTATTTCGCGCTCAAAACGCTTTTTTCCGCGTAAACGCTGAAAATCGCAAAATTCGCATATACGCTTTAATTTGAGTTTTCCGCATATGCCCTTAAAAACGCTTAATTCGCATATGCGCTTAAATATAAACCGCTTTTTCCACGCGTATGCGTAGTCACATGTTCGTTTTTCCCGTACATTCACACATTCGGTTATTCGTATGTGCATTAAATTAGAATAAAACGTGTTTTTTATTTATAGAATAGTGATATAGTATAGTATGTGTGATCCGTGCAAATCATGTATGTAACACCTGTAGACTTTTACTATTTATATATTGATTTAAACATATAAATAGAGTTATCATATTATTGGGTTCTCTTTATGTGCATATAGGTTGGCCCATAGAGGTAGAGTCCAAATTGTTCAATTTCATTTATAATTTTTAAAATTTTTAAATGAAGTTGAAATATTTATTTTATAAATTTTTTGATACCATAATAGTCTCAAGAACCATTGTGTGAAATTGTGTAAAATTTGGAGTTGGAGAAGTCATGTTTTGAGGTCTTTTGAAAATGAGCATATGGTAATGGATCTTATTGTGAATATTAAAAATCTATTATATATTTTTTCATGTAGAAGTATCCCTCCAGGACTCTAGATAAGTATGATAGGACTCACTTGAAAATAAAGTGTTAGCTTAGACATTTTTCAAAAATTACATTCCATATCCCACAAAAATTCTGTTACGGATTGAGAGATGATTTTAGGGTACCGATTAATATCAGTTCTTAACCTAAATCATCCTTCTTATCCTGTTAACCTAGAGAAAAAAATAGACACCGCTGTGAAGGAGAGGGTTCTTCATCCATCATAGGTATTCTTTAATCATTTCCTTGAATTTCTTGGTAATTATATGTCTAGATTCTTGAGTCTTTTAGATTGGGGCCATAGATCTATTGTTTCATGAATAACAAGAGGTAGAAATGGAATGAGAGAAAGAGGGAGAGGTGCCTGTGTGTCTTCGGAGAGGGTACCAATGCCGTGTATAGGTGATAAAAAGGGTCGGGTGTAAATGTTGAGGAGAGGAATAGATGGGCTGATGACTTTATAGATTTAATGGGTTTGCATCTATTATAAGGTGGTGAATGGCATGGAATATTTTTTATTTCGTCAAACTTGTGTTGTTTAGAATAATAAATGGGTCAAGATGATGAAGGCCCAACCCATGTGTTTTTTTTTTGAGGTTTGATTGGTTTAGTGTGTTGGAAAAATAAATCCCGACTGCTAAGATCCGTCGATCGAGGTATAGATCGAACAACAAAATTTTTTTTTTTTATTAAACCTTTTTAACGCAAACCCTACAAGGCGGAATTAGGGTTTACCTTTAGAACTCAGATCAGAGTTCTGCCGTAGAAAAAGATCGGATCTGATGGACGACGATGAATCACTCAATCGGAACCTTCAGATCTTCTGCCGTATGTCCTTTCTATGTTGCAGATCCACGACGGAGTGTGGTCTCCTTCTTGCTTCGAACGGCAGCCGCAAATCCCTTCGCTCTCCTTCTCTCCTTTCCTCACCTTTTCTGGATCCAGAGATCCTAAAGGATTTCTAGGGTTAGGGTTTTGATTTCGGCTGAAATCATATGTTCCTTGAGAGAGAGAGGAAGCCACATATTTATAGGCTAGGGCAGGGACCTAAAGGAGAAATCAGCAATTGGCTCCTATGGGCTTGGGTACCATAATTCAACCTAGAATTAAAACCAAAAGCCCATAAGTCATAATTCATTCCACTGAAGGATTATGACTGCACTCCAAACATACTAATCTCAAAAATAATATTTCGAGCTCCTTATATTATATGCTTAATATCTCCCCACGCTAAGATTCCAATACTCGTTAAGAAATAATTATTACTGACAATATTATTTCATAACCTCTTATTTTCCTTGAGATCTTCCGCTTAACTTATTTGATATGTCGGATAATTAAATCCACCGGCCGGGTTAGACATAATCAAAACTTATAAGCATCCTCAAAAGAGTATCATCAACCTCCTATTAGAGACGTGGATTCCATCAATAGCAAATATTCATCATACAAGCATTATTGTCACCCAACTTACCGAGCCTATTGATCCATAGTAGAATCTTACTCTTTAATAAATCAAAATGATAAATAACAAATGCACATGTTTAAGAACCATTTTTGGATTAAGAGCATAAGCAATCATAATAAACATGGGGTGTAAATTATTTTATCTAGTCAGTACAAAAAATAATTACCCCAACTTGATCCGTTCAATACACACAAGGTGTACTAGTACAATCACCCAAAACCTATCAACCGGTCTTTTATAGTCAAGATAAACTACGTAAGATGAACTGCACTATAACCTTTATCCAATGGATTATCCAAGTCCATCTAAGGTTGTGAACCTCAACTTATAATTCACAGGGAACCGATAATCTGATCTTCTGTGTGTAAGCCAAACTCGACACACCAGATTATCTACAATGTAAATTAAATGATTAAATTAAAAACAAACACAATATTTCAAACAATATAATGCAAGCATTTACCAATAATAATTCTCATCAAAATGCTAAGACCATCTTAATAATAGAGTTTATTACATAAGTCATGGCTTTTAGAACACTGCTCTAACATAGTGAGCCTAGGCCTGTCAACGGGTCGGGTCCAGACCCAGACCCGATCCGACCTGAACCCGATTACACATGTAATATACCCGACCCGGTGGACCCAAACATACAAACGGGTCAGGTCTGGATCCACCCCGCCCCGCCCCGTGGACCCGAGACCCGACTGTTTTATTAATATATACTCATATTAGTATTAGTTGACCCATAATTTTATTTTTATTTATCAAGTTATTAACATAAGTCTTAACTTATTTTTCTATCTACAAGTCCAAGCCCATAACCAACAAAGCACACCACACCGCAAGTCATCCACAAAAAAAATGAAAAAATAAAGCCCACAAGTTACCAAAACCCGGCCCACCAAAGAAAATTTCATGCACTGATGATGAGTGATGACTCATGCCCTAAAGTAAAAATGTGCCCTAATTTTTTTACTGTGCCGCCGTCTCTGTCTCTCTCATGGTCTCACACTCTCACTCTCTATCTCTCTCACGGTCTCACTCTCATCAGCCATTCTGCACGACAGCCATTCCGAGCGACAGCCATCTGTCGGCCACTCCGCGCGCACGACAACCATCCGTTAGCCACTTCGCAACCGTCCGTCTCTGTCTGCCACTCCGCGCGCGCGACAACCATCCGTTAGCCACTTCGCAACCGTCCGTCTCTGTCTTACTCACTCGACCGCTTCATCTCTTCTTTGTCCGGACTGTGTAAGCGACACCGCCCGGGCCGCGCCTTTGTCTCTGACTCTCCGCCCCCCACTCGACAACTCTCCTTTTTTTAAACTGCCATCCGGGTCAAGTCGGACCCGGGTCCGACGGGTCTGGGTATGGGTCCACATTTTCCTGGACCCGCCGGGTCTTGGGTTGAACCCGAACCCGACCCGTTGACAGGCCTAAGTGGGCCACATAAGGGTGGATGGATTATTGGATCCGTATTGAATTAATCTTATATTACAGTAATGTCAGATAGAGTTGTCAATTAATTGTTATTTGGAAGCTAGGTGTATGGTCTAAGTCGGTCTAAGTTAAAGCCATTGGGATGATTGGATTTAAAATAAATGGATAGTTTATTTAATATGGTTATTCAATTTTCTTTTATTTATTAGAAATATTATTCTATTTTCAGGCGGTTCTCATACTGCTTAGGCCGATATTTTGTCACGAGTATTCTTGTTAAAGGTGAGTGGGTCTAGTCTTCTATGTAGTTTTTTTAAGGATTTTATCAATGACTTTGAAATGCTATTTTATGTATAAACTCGAGCATGTCATAATATGTAGGCTGATGCCTTATTACTTATTGTGCTATAAATGTTAATATTTTGAATATGTCGCATGCATATTATTGGGATGAAAATATGTGTTGATCATGCATGCATCGCATTCATCTAGGTGACGTGGCCTAGATGGCTTAGTCTAGGTGACTACGGTTCAGAATGGACCCAAGTCTAGGTGACTTATTTCTAGGTGACATGCGTCTAGATGACACGATTTCCTGTGTGAAATCCTTGGGCTAGGTGCCATAGAATACGGGCATGCGTGTCCGTTGCATTCATACGCATCATGAGTTTGACATTTATTTGAGATATGCATTAGGAAAGATTCGAAACTTTGGTTTTAAAAATGATTCTGTATTGTGGAATGCTACTTTATTTATGAAATGACTACTTTGTTTATCAAAGATTATTATTTTTTATTGTACTGTTGGGACTTAAATGTTTATTCAGCGCGTTCTACCCCTCTTTTTCTACCTTTCAAATAGCTGTGACGAACGGATCTCGGTGGTGGTGATCGTGCGTGTGTTATCTTCTGTTGCTTTAGGTGGTTGAATACCCTTTTCTTGATGTAGTTCCTTAGTCCCTTTCAGCAAAAACAGATGGATGCTTAACCTTTATTGTATGTTTTATCCGCGTTTATGATGAGTTATGTTTAGATGAACATGGTTTTAGATTTAATAAATGCTTAATATTTTCAAAATTAAATATTTATATATATGTGTGTTTGACCTGTGTTTTATCGAGAAATCAAGTAATGGACCGTATTTGAGCTTCAAAATGAAGTCTTGGGTATGGGGACGTTGTAGATACCCCATTGACCGGTTTAGGATCCAATTTACTTATTCCTACGATATCCAAATAGTTCATTACTTGTTTCAAATGCATTATTTTTCACTGAGATTTCTCAAGTGTCTATATAAACACATGCACCAAATTCTCTCTTTTAAGATTCCATGCACATCATCTACACCCCTTAGCGATGATCAAAACACCGGGCGAGTTGACATCGACTGAGAAAATCTTTTTCGACAAGCCATACCAGGATCGTCGACTTGGACAACCCCTACTCGGATTGTTGACCGAGACAATCCCTAATCGGATCGTCGACCGCGACAAGCCCTTCTTGGATCGTCGACTTGGACAACCCCTATCGGATTGTCGACCGAGACAATCCCTATGAATCGTCGACCGCGACAAGCCCTTCTTGATCGTCGACTTGGACAATCCATAAAAGGATCGTCGACCTCGACAAAGGGTGTGTCGTCGAAAAACCTGGAGCAGATAAGCTCGAAAAAGGACGCATGGGCTGCATTTTACCTCTCCGGTGTTAGCCACTCCGAGCGACGTGGGGGCACTCAATACCCCCATTGAGGTGTAAACCCATTGGATGGGTTTGACTATAAAAGGAGGGGTGAATGTGAAGAAGAGGAGAGGAATGAAGAAAGAGAGAAGCATCCAAACAACCCCCCAAACCGCCCCATCTGAGTTCAGCCACCCAACCACCACCACAGCAGCCAAAGGAGAGGAAGAGAAGTAGAAAAGCTGAATCATTTCCTTTCCTTTCCCATTTCCACCCCAACCCACCTCCATCTTCCATTTCTTTTTTTCATTTTTCTTAGTTTGTTCATATCTCACATTTTCCCTTTAAACAGTTGAAATCTTATTTACTAAATAAATATAAGTTTAATCAAGGTTGGAGTGTTGGAGTATATCTGGACTATTACAGTTCTTGGAAACTATACGCAGCTGACGAACGACCCTAACTTGGATCGTCGGTCGGTTGGTGTAGGGACCATTTGAACATCCCCTTTGCAGTTTGGGTGCTTACCCAAGGACTACTACCCCTTTTGTTATGCTTTTATCTACTTCATTTGCTGTTTATTGCTTTTATTCTTGTTGTTGTTGTTGTTGTTATTATTATTATTATTATTATTATTATTATTATTATTATTATTATTTTATTGTATATAGTTTTTCTTTTCTTCTTTTTTTTAATATTTTATGTGTTTTTTTATCTCAGTTTCTTGTTAAAATATTCCATATTTTGTTAAATTTTTTCGAGCTACCCTGACAATCCCCCCTAATTTCGAGCCCGACAATCCCCCTTGGTTTGTCGAACCCGACAAGCAACCTGCGTTTTCGAATCGACAACCCACCCTTTCGTCGAGCGTGAAAATCAACGCCGGGTTCGTCGATCTCGACAATCAACTCCTGGTTCGTCGATTCGACAATCAACTTCTGGTTCGTCGATCCTGACAATCAACCCCCACTCGTCGAACCCGACAATCCACCCCCACTCGTCGAACCCGACAATCCACCCCCACTTGTCTAACTTCTGGTTTTTTTTTTTTTTAATTTTGATTTTGAATAATTTATCACTCTTTTCTGACTGGATCTTGATCATTTTGTGCGAGGTACCTGAGCTTCACCACGTTGCGTGGCCGACCGCGTCAACGTGAAGAGAATCCACCATTTCCCGGCAAAGGCGAGAACAGAAGAAACCCTCTTTTCTTGCTTTTTAAGAAAAGCAAGTGGCGATCACAACAGCATCCTTGGGAGCGGTCGAGCGACCTTGGACGATCTTTTGAACGGCGATTCGGTGCGCCGCGTGCGGACCGGAACCAAGTTCGAAAGAACAGGATCACGACCCTATCGCGGTCAAAAATCCACATCGACAGACGTTATAATGTATATACATATCTTATCGAGGTATATGCGTCGATAAAAAAAGTATATCAGCTCATTGAAACATATATCTTAATATAACTTTCTTTATCAACGTATATACGATCATGGCACCTGAAGTTGCACAGAATCTCCTTGGACACCCGAGTCTCTGAACTGGCAGGGCTGTTGCAAGGCTTGCCAATGCAAGGACCTTCCCCATCAATTATGGATGCTCTACTTTGGGGCTTTCCTCCCCAAGACGAGTATTTGGTGAAGTCAGGGTATGTGTGGTGCACGAGGTCACGGCTTGGACATCCGATCATGGCTAAGCGCACACCGATCATTTGGCGATGGAAAATTCCTTGCAAGATCAAGATTTTCCTTTGGCTCGCTCTGTAGGGAAGACTTCTTAGCAGAGTTTATCGGGCAAAATGGAGACTGGAGGCCTCGACGGACTGTGTAATGTGCGGCCTAGAACCTGAGACAATTGAGCACTTATTCCTTAGATGCCTGATCTCGCTTAGATTATTGGGCACCCTCAGGGTGCCAATGGGGATTACCTATTCGTTCCAGAACATGCAGGAATTATTGGTGGCCATGACGGAAGGACAGGGACAAGGCGATAGAAGAGTTCAAGATAGTTTCAAGCGCATCGTGAAACCGACAGAATTATGGGCTATCTGGCGCACTCGAAACGGGCGAATATTCAAAGAACAACCAATTTACTTCGAGAACTTATGGGAGGATATGGCGTCTCTCCTACAAGACTGGGGGAGATATTTAGTGGGAGCCAAGTCGGTCATCGTCACCGAGGGGACGATTAGAGCTAAGGAGTAATCGGTGAGTTCGGGCCTCAGGAGTTTCTGTGACACACCTCAGACCGAGGTTGGCACAACTCGTGTCGTTGTGATCTGGCGTTGGCATCACTGTGACTCTTTCTGGGTCGTCGGTTCCCTCTCGTTACTTCTCTCTAGCCATGTAGTTGGTTTTTTTCCTCTAATCTCCCCCCATATTCAGCCTTGTAACCATTTTTGAGTTATAAATGAACTACCACTTTTTCAAAAAAAAAATCAATGTATATACCTGATAAGGGATGTATATACGCAATTTGCACAGATCGCATGGGCCGTATATTATCATTTCACTTTATTTATATATGCAACGAAACGTTTATGCACTAATGTGCTTAATTCGCAAACATGCACTCAAAACCTTTTATTCCGACATGTGCGCTGAATAACGCTTAATTCTTAGCGCTTAACTTTTTTTTTTTGTATATGCACTTAAAAACTCTTAATTCACATATGCGCTTAATTATATAAAGGATAATGTTTTGTACACTCTTTTTCAATCCCAATTTCAATACACGTGTTTTGTTTAATTATGAAATAGGGAAAATCCAAATAACCACCTGTAAATTGTTCAAAATCCATGTAACCCCGTGATTTTTTAGAAGTACATATAACCCTATGAAAACACATGTAATCAAAATAGCTTCTTGGGACTCTTGGGCCTGGGCCAGGCGTCACAATCACCCCCTAATAGGCCACACGTCCTCGTGTGGGGTCACCCACACCCACCATCGCGTAATGGACAGGTTCTCATACCAATTGTAATGCCCCAGGCTTACACAGCAAGAAATTGTTTGCTTTGTCCCTAATGGGCTCACGGGTTTAAAACGCGTCTTGGTGTGTAAGAGTTGTGCTCACATATAAGCACATACTATCTCCTCCCATTAGGCGATGTGGGACTAAACACCCTCACCTTCACCCAATCCATGGGCCTCTTGAGACTCTTGAGCCTGGGCTAGGCATCACAAATAATCTGTTTAATTAACTCTGGCTGAAAACACAGTATACCAAGAAACCCTTAAATGTTTTAAAAATGTAAAAAATCATCTATAAATGACGATTTTATCCATCCGGATAAGGTTTTATAATCTATTCAGAAATGTAAAATCGTTATTTTCAAAGGTTTTTTTTTATATACTATGTTTACAACAGGGTTAACCAAACAGAATATTTGTAGAATATTCTATATCTATTATCAGAAGCTTAACTCAGGGTTATTTAGATTTATATAAGTGTTTTCAATGGATTATATAGACTTTAAGAAAAGTAAGGGGGTTATATAAATTTCGAGCAATTTACAAGGGTTATTTGGATTTTCCATTTTTGAATAGTTTACCTCATATATGATGTATATGTTTTTATAAAATAATATTTATAATATAATGAACTGTATTAATTCATTTATATAAAATGTAAAAAAAAATTATAATGAGATATTGACCTCTTTCACATGAGTATGACATATTGACATTAGCGAAATAGATAAGGCTGAAATTGAAATTAAAAAAAAAGGATAATGTTACATCCAGTCCCATTTCCAACCTCAATTCTATTCTACATGTGTTTTGAATTTTTTAAAAATAGTGTACTTCATCTAATGAGGTACATGCTTTTATAAAAAATGAAGCGCATACTCCAATAAATTGCAAAGATGCATTTATATAAAATGTAAAAACTTTCGAAGCATATGCCTTATTAACATGAGCATATGCGTCGATAGAAATCTATCGATACATATAAGGCTGGAATTAGAGCTGAAAATAGATCTGGGTGTAATAGCGCCAAAAAAAAATTGTGTGATAGCGCTTATATATAAAAAAAGCCTCCCATCAAATTAAGAAGATGAGGAAGGAGTAATATAAAAATTAATATTTATCACTCATGTTGTCCCTTTTGTAATCCCCACTTTTACTTAAAAAATATATAATTTTTAAAAAAATTCATATATAAAATAATACAACATACACTTGAAGGAATTAAATACACTATTTTTTACAAAAATATATATAATATACAATTTATCCATCAAGTATATACTATATTAAAACAAAAGCATTTGATGATACTCTAGATATACATGAATCATAGGCCCCAAATTGAGGGTGTTGGTTTAGGGAGTTTTTTAAAACAGTGTTGCTACTTGTGCCTCAGAAATTAGGTCACATTTATGAACCCTAATAGATGGCACTCTCATATTGGTTCCCTATTTAACTTTTCTAACCACCAAAAATAACTATCGTAACTGAATCCTACAAAGGGTGGCACCATTAATCCTCTCCCCGACCTAACATGTTTTTAAAAAATTTAAATTTTAGGGTTCCGATTTGGGTGAAACCATAAAAATGAAAAAAGGACAGATTTGTTCTCACAATCGATACTTCACCATCGCTTTTTTTTGTGTGAAATAAACAGGTTGATTGTATATGAAATACCATTACTGCCTGGTGAAAAAAAGAACATCAACCACATGTTATCAATTAAGATACAATAATGTATCTAAAAATCTAAATGAATAAATATAGTCTACATGCTACTGAGAACTGCACAGAAAATTCATAAAAGGTCTTCAAAATGCCAACAATAAGTAATTAAATATTAATCAGCTATACATTATTCAAATCCATAAAAATAAAAATAACAACCTTCAAAAAATGGGCTAAAATTCAAATTCAGATACAAGTGTATATCTAGAATTTGAATTAACAAATACACATTCCATATAAGTGAATATGGACTGTATTTGAAAATCTTGAATCTGAATGAGTCGAATAATGCTGATACAAAGCTAAAAAATATAATAAAAGACACATTATGCAAAATTATACACAAAACACACAATTATAAACGATTGTATAGATCATACTTGATACACAATAATGCATGTAAATCAAGATACAAGCATGTATCTAAATTTAAAATGAAATTCACATTCAATACATGTCAAAAAACTAAAAAATATAATCAAAATCAGAAAATCCAAAGAGTCAAAACCAGGGACGGAGACAGGGGGCGGGCTGGGGCCCGGCCCCCCCCAAACAAACCAAAAAAAAAAAAAGTGTATATTCAACATATGATTGATCTTGATGAAATTAAGACAGGCTCAGGAGCTAATCAACTTGGCACGCTACAACGACCTGGAGATACTCGATGGTCGTCTCATTTTTCTTCTGTTTGCAGTGTCATAAAAATGTATAATGCAACTTTCTCTGTTTTACTTGACATCAGCGATCATGCATCCACATAGCTCAACATGGAGATGGCGAAGCTGCTTTAAGAAAAATGAGAAAATTTGAGTTCATATTTATCTTACATTTAATGAAAGAAGTTCTAGGAATTACATATGTTCTTTGTCAGTGCTTGCAACATCAAACTCAAGACATATTGAATGCAATGAATTTAGTGTCCACTACAAAGGTGCTCATTCAGAAGTTGCGAGAAAATGGTTGGGATAATTTTTTTCATAATGTGATATTATTTTGTGTGCAAAATGAAGTTGAAGTTCCGGACTTGAATATCCCCTATGGTGATAGGTGTTTTCGGGCTAAACGTGATAATATTACTCTGGAGCATCATTATCGAGTTGACATTTTTAATGGTGCAATGGACTACATGTTACAAGAGCTAAGTGACCGATTTAATGAGGAATCTATGGAACTTCTTGTCTTGGCATGGCTCTTGATCCGAGAGATGGTTATAAGTCATTTAATATTGATGATATATGCACCCTCGCTAAAAATATTTATCATCAAGATTTCACAAAACAAGAGATTACTTTGTTAAGATGTCAGTTACAACATTATGAACTCGATATAACTGCTGATACAAGATTGCAAAATTTATCCAGAATTTTGAACTCTACCGAGGATTAAAGGAAACAGAAAAGTCGAAGACTTTCTATCTCATTGATAGACTGATTCGCCTTGTTTTGACTCTTCCAGTCTCCACAACAACTACTGAACGATCATTTTCAGCAATGAAACTTGTTAAAACAAGACTTCGTAACAAGATGGAAAATAAATTTCTTGCAAATTGTTTGATTTATATATCGAAAGAGAAATAGCCAAAAAATTTAACAATGATATGATTGTGGATGAATTTTATGCGGTGAAAAATCGTCGACCACAATTGAAGTAGAAAATATGTATTTTATTTTTGTGGGTATTAAATGAAAAACATCGATTAAATATGCATTTATGCATTGATTTTATGAATCACTTGACTTTTGACATATTTTTGTCTTAAATTATCATATCATATTTTTATATTTTAAGTTTTTTTCTCTTAGTTTAATTCTCTTATATGTGGCCCCCCTTATTCTAATTCCTAGCTCCGTCCCTGATCAAAACTGAATCAAAAGAACCGAAACCTAATACATCTTATTTTCACAAAAAAAAATGTCAAACAAAGCTTTTCATTAGAACTCCAAAAACAAAATCCATTTTTTTACCTACCAAGATCATAAAATCTGTCTTTCCAAACTCACTGTCAATTGATCTTCATCCACTGAATTTCAAAACCCATAACACAAGAAAAAATTGATCGTCAATTGATTTTTCCAAACTCACCAATCATTCTAAATTGGAACCACTCTCAAAATACGGAGAGCAATAATAGCAAAAATACAATAAAGGGTATAATGGGTATTGTACATGTGCCAACCATGGAGCTTTTGATGGAGCCTAAAATTTGGGCCTTAAAAATCATTATTGTTTTTAAAATATTATTTTATTTAGACTAGTATAATGTAATACTAATAATAAAATCTTTATTTACTTTTTTTATTGTTCAATTGATTAGATTCTTTTCTATTAAAATATTCGAAATATTCAAAATTTTCAATCCTATTTTAATCGCGTGTGTTTTTTTTCCCGCACAATCGCATAATCGGTTATTAGCGCTAATTTGCAGTCGGTTATTCGCGCTAATTCGCAAATGCGCTTAAACCGCTTTTTTCTTTTCATATATGCGATGAAACGCTTAATCCGCATATGTGTTTAAGCCACAAATATGCGCTCAAAACACTTTTTCCGCATATACGCTGAATCGCTTAATCCGCGTATGCGTTTAATTCGCAAATATGCGCTCAAAACGCTTTTTCCGATATGCGCTGAAACGCTTAATCCGCATATGCTCTTAATTTGCAAAATGCGCTCAAAATGCATTCTGCACATACGTTTAATTCGTAATGCGTTTAATTCGTAAAATGTTTTTTTTCCCGCACATTTTTTTCCCGCACATGCGTTGAAACGCCTAATAATTTTAGATGCTTATTCAAATTATCGGTATAGACTTATCCACCGGCATAACTGCAATTTTGGGATTATTTTACATTATTAGCATAATATTTATACATTTTATGCACTCTAACAATTTTTATGCATCATGTTATGCTGGTATGTATTTTTTTTAACTTACTAGTTGAAGCACATGTGCGTTGCACATGTATTAATTTCATAAAAAATGTGTTGATCGATCCACATGAAATTCAATTATGCTGAATGTAATATGATATCAATATTCATTATTGAAACATTTAGAGTTATTGTACTTAAGAAGAGACCGGTGAAGATGTTTCTAATAATATCAAGCCAAGAATGAAAGTGTTTTAAGGTTAAAAAAATGAAACTAAAACAATTAGGAGAGGAAGATTTTCTATTTAAACATTTAACTCTCATACGTGATCTTGAATTTATTCATACTTTACTATTTGAAAAAAGAATAGAACGAAAATGCTGTAATATAAAAATCCTGACAAATTGCATTCTTGTTTAACAATAATAGAAAATGAACAGATCAATTTAAGCATGTAACTTTATCTGTCAAATTAAGGGAGCCTACACAAATCGTTTACTGTTGAAATCGAGAGCAATTTGACTTGTGCAGAACATATACAAAGATCATAAGGAGAAATTTCTAGTCAATAAGACGATTCCAAAAATTTATTCTAGGAAATATATAAATATGTAAAGTATAGTGTAGTTCAAAACCAAAGCTGTAGCATAGTCTCTGAAAGTGTTAGTAATATAAGAATCCGCTAATATTAAATAAGATCTTATATTAGAACAATATATATGGATGTAAAACATGACACACACACGGAATATTTGAATCATCAACCAACCATGCATTACTAAGTAATTCCAATTGGAAAGAAAACGAAACATGTCCATCAGAGAATTATGGTTGATCAGCTCAGTATCCTTGGAAAACATCAGATTCTGCAAAGTGATGAAGAACACAAGCAATTTCATTTCTATGAACCTTGCTTTGGTTATATTTAAAATCCCTTCTTATGGGCTGACTTCATCTATCGACCTGATTAATACAAATTATTGGTAAGATACCCAAGCAATTAAGAATGCAATTCTCTTGCATTTAATATCATTCAAAGTTAACACAACATAAAGAAGTATTAATTTGTTTTGGCAATACAATGATGCATTAAATCCTAATAACGAAAAGCCTTCATTGATGAATAGTAAAGTTGAAGCAGTCCTTTTTATTTAGTCAATCAATTAAAATAATCTAAAATCCAAGCAATTTTTCCGTGGTTAAGCTTCAAAGATTGGAAACTTCATTCTTAATTTTTTTTCTTTTGTTGCGGCCTCCATCGTTCTTCTTGATGTCCCCATCTTCCACCTCATCGATAATGCTCTTGTTGGGTAAAACACTGCTATGTTTTTATGGTCCCATTTACTTTTGTGTCATTCCTTGTTGATAATATTTTTGAATTTTTTTGTTTCCTGTATTTGTTTCCAAGTTCAAACAGTTGAAGGAGCAGGAGGCAAAAAAAAGGCAGGAAAGGGAACAAAAGTGGAAAGCAGAAGAGGAAGCCAAAAGAAATAATGAGAAAGCCTCTGAAGTAGATACTGTTGAGGGAACAAAACAGGAAAATGCGGAGTTACCCAAGGATGACAATGAAGCATTGAAATATAAGACTTCTGTTAGTGATCCTTGTGCACCCCCTAACATGAGTTCAGGACTAACATTTGATGCATATTTACAGTAATTCATGAATCTAGTAGTGGGTGTTTGGTTTTGAGAGGGAGAGGTGAGAAAAGGGCTTTAGATAGAACTCAACTAACTGCATTCATTTAACATAACAAATAAATTTGCATCGATAATATGTAACAGAGAATACCTAATATGAAACTAATACCGTTTGTTATGACCCACATTGAACAGAATTTAACTAACTGCATATATATAACCAAATGAATATGAAGTAACAGAGGTAAATCTACCTAATTAAACAAATAGATATGAACTTAAAGAGATTAATCTACCTAATGCCCCGACATTAAAACTACACCAATCCTTAAAAGTTTCTTTAAAACTGTGAACAAAAAAACATTAACAACACCAATACTATCATATTCATAGTAAAGACATCAAAATCCAATTGGGTTGTACTTAGAGTACGTTAATCATTTAAATCAGTATACCCACACCAAAAGAAAACAACAGAGCAACTGAAACCCACACCCACCTCATTTCAGAACCGAAACAACCACCACCTACATAAGAACATCTCCATCTCTATTTTAATCACACCAAAATCTCAACTTTACTGAAAATGGAAACAATAACACCCGACTTCAACTCCAACCAAACAGTCTATTCTTGAGAAAACTAAACCTCCACCTCTATTATAATCACACCAAACTCAATGAACAGAAAATATTGTATGTAACATAACTCATTAAATAGAACTAAACTAACAGCATTCATTAAACATAACAAATAATTTTGCATCGATAATTTACAAATGATTTCATTGTCTTATAACATAACAAACAGATGCAGTAATTAACAAATTTAAGATATGATATGCTTAAAACTATTTGAGATGCCACCCATTCAATGAGGAAGATTGCTTTCTGGGTAAATTGGAAAGTCAATCCACAAAATGACATGAGATGACTTGAAAACATTCATCTAGTCAAAACACTGAATACATAGAAGCATAATTGAAATACATAATTTTGCATTAATAATTTATCTCAGAAATCATTGTTAAAATGAAATACCTTTTCTTCCACCAACTTATTGACTGCCAAATTTGCAACTTCTGAAGACACCAAAGAACTGCACTGTAAGCCTTAGAATTGCAGAAAAATGCATGTTTTATAAAAAATATAAAATTGACAGCACCAAAAATTATTTGAGAGAGAAAGAATTAGAGAGGCAGTGTTCTGTTTTAGATGAAATAATGATAACCGGAGCATAAACCAATAAAAATAAGAAATTCATATGAGTAGGCTGAAAAAAACTCAACCAAAGCACATCCACAACACACTTTAGGAAAAAAAATATAACCCTACTGACTAATATCTTAAAATGAACCCCAAAAAAATTATAAGATAAAACATGAATTGAGAATCCAAAATTACAAAAATTTATAAAACAAGGAAACAAATTCTACATCTAAAGCACCAAATTAAAAATTGAAGTGGAAACAATTGAAGGCAAGAATTCATAAATCTATATTACTATATAAAAGTCCCTTAACACAAAAAACCGCCAAATGACCAATTTATCCCCATCAATCAATTTAATCCCATCACAATCCATTTCATCATTACACCCCTTTATTTAATGACAATCATTTTACTATTTTACCCCTTCAATTCTATTCAATCTCATGATAATCCATTCATATCATTGTAATGTCATCTATAATTTATTCATATTTTCATCGTATCATGCATGACATATATAAATATATCATAAAATTATATTAATATGATATAATATGCCGACTAAAATTATATTAATCAATTTATTATTTTATAATTATATATGAATATCATAATATTATGAGAATACAAAGGGATGCTCAGTGTTATAATATATCATAAAATTTATCATTTATATATCATAAAATTTATTATTTGAATATCAGGCTGCCATTCGACATACACAAAATAAAAGAATTAATATTCATTAAAATTTGATTTATTTACAATTTATTATATATGTACAATCATTATATATATTTGAATTCTATAATCAATATTACTTTAATATTTGGTACTTTTTAAAAATTGTATGTATTGTTCAGTTCACTTTAATTCAGAATTTTTTACTTTTTAAAATTAAAATTTTCTATATGTATTTGTTTGATGTGGGTGTTTTTCATTGTTTGGATTTTTGGATATTTCTTTTTGGAGATTGAAAAGGCTAAAGATTATTAGAAATAATAATTTCAAATGGAAAGAACAAGAATAATAATCGTAATTATCTATATCTATATCTATATCTATACTACCTATAAAAGCATCAATCCTGAAAAACATTCAGTTGACAGTTTTGCCTTTCCCAATCTCTAAAATTCCATCCCCATCCCAAATGCATTGTCTGGCCGTTCATTTTAGCATGGCATCCCTTCGTCTCCCAGGCCTCTACATCTTCTTCTGTTACAATTTCCTCCTTGTCCCTTCCTCTTTCTTCCACATACCATCCACTCTCTCAACACTTTTTTTTTTAAATTATCCGCCACGAATGATGAATCCGCCTTCGTCGGATGAGGAGGAGTTCCGTTCGTCCGACGTTGTGGTGCAGCTCTAATCGTCGGGGACCACAGTGTTGAGCAAGGGTGTGGTGTTGACTCACACCAGAGCATCATCTCGGCGTGGCTCATGGTGACCACCGATCAGGACGTGGATGTCGATCCGCAGAACGTTTTCCTCTTCTTCTTGCCGATTTTCCATGTATTCGGGTTGGAGATGCTTGGGTATGCGTAGCTGTTGAGGGAAACCTTATGGTGTCGATGACGCGGTTCAATCTCGACCGACGAAGGGTGACCACCTGCTTGTGGTCCCGCCGTTATTCATCGCACTACAAAAAAAGGGAAGGAGGTGCTGAGGTATGATTTGTCATCCTTGAGGAGAAAGAACCACCCACTCAAGTTTCGCTACTCTCATTATTTATTCTTACCTGGGACCAATATGAGATGTTTTATATTTTTTTGGGAGAAAATGTTAGCACATGTCATGTCTACCATCCTTTTGTAGTTACATGCCTACATATTTTGATTTTTTTTTAAAAGGTATATATTTTTATATGTGGCTTTATCTGTTGTTCTTTATTATTTTTGTGTTTGATTTGTAGCTTGATTTGTTGTTTAATTTGCTGCCAGAGGAATTCCATATTCAACCATATTAGATGTATATTAATTATTTCTGATAATACTTGTGTGATGATTTTGACAATATAGGTTATTTAGACAATGGGCTAATAGCCTATTTAGTGTGTTAGAGGTTTCCCCTCCACAGTCCACACTAGATGAAGTGAGATTAATTTTTTTTAAAAGATTGATTCATCAATTGTTTTTAAGATTTTTAATTAGGGTTTAACACTTTGTTTGGGTTTGATATGTAGCTTTATGTGTGTCGGATTTGTATTTTGATTTGTTATGTGGGTCTACAACTGGGCAGGAGATGCTGAACTGCCAGAAGCTCAAGATAGAGAACGTTTGGAGTCAAGGTCTGGAAGAGCCTCGGTACCATGCTTGACATTGGTATCTTCTGAAATTGGTATTGATACAATGGTTTCCTCTTTCATTTTATCAGAGGAATCATGAAATTACAGCTTAGTACTCTATCACTTTTGACTATTGTGTGTTTGTGTCTTTGGTTTAAATTTTCATGCTCTAAATATTTCATGTGATATTGGTCATTGGTTTAATACAAGCATAGGTAATTTGTAGCTTATCTCATTATTTTTTTAGTATAATTTTTTACTGTTAAATATTGTGATATTCACTGCTAAGGACTCTCACAAGTTCTCTTTTTCTATGTTTGCCACTTTTTCTCATCATGGAAGGAGTCCATGTTTAATGTTGCAGTTCGTCTTCTCCACAATCATAGAGAGTCTTTGGATCCCCTCCAAGTATTAGAGGTAAGTTATTTATTATTTATATTTTTTATTATTTCAAATCAATAAAATATGCACATTGATCCATGTTCATGGAGATTTTATGTTGTTGGCGTTCCAATATACCATGTTGTGTTGCATCAACATAAAAAGAGAGAGTGGGAGAGGAATATTATTATTAAAAAAACCATAAAAATAATTGTTCTGATCTAATATTTATTTTTGAGGAAAGGAATTTTTTGATATATCCTATGCATTTCTAAGAAATTAGATAGACTCACTTTCTTTAAGAAACAAGTGTGATTACAAGATATCTCCTATGCTATTAAACAACAGCATTTACATCCTCCACATTTACATTTTTTCTGTTGCTATAGTGAGATTATGGAGATGCTGGTTTAACATCTCACCCCACCTTTCCTTTTTCCTTCCTCTGTACTCTATTTGTATTCTCTCTTCTCATCCCCTGTCTCTCTTCCTTTGTACTCTATTTGTATTCTCTCTTCTCATCCACTGTCTCTCTTTGCGAGGCTTCGGACTACTTATAACTTTACATTGGTTATAAATAATCTACCATTTTTTTAAAAAAAAGTGAAACCACCAGACTAGCTTAATTATGCATGGTCATCAATCTGCAGTGAGTTTTTTTCTCATTCCCATTGTGTAGTGTATTGGATGTCATTAAAAAAAATTGTTACATCGAATTAGTCTGTGATTATTGACACGGATAGTTGATCCTAAAAGGCTTGTTATTAAATTAATAAGAAAAGGCAAACAATATTCTTTAAATGTGAATAATGTTACATGGCACCCATAATTTCTACATATTATTTGCATTCAACATATTCCATAAATATTATTTTTACGACCTCATTTGATTTTTATCAAATTTATCTCATCATTGATCAATCTTCTTGGTAGTCTACCAACGAACATAGACAATTTATATCCTTTCAAATCACTAACAGATGTCCTTCCGATTGTTATCCAAGCATATCTCTATATATGTAGCATATTTAATTTTTTGTATACATTCATTTTGTGCCTTATTTAGCTACACATTAGATGTGAAGAAACAAGCTGGTTTCAAAGAATTATTGTGTGTTTATTGTGTGTGAGTTGTTATGGTAGTTAAATAAATGATATTAACTTGTTATGGCTTGTATTCCTTTTACATCATTTGGGATATTATTATATAGTTGATATATACATGTGTTTTAAAGTTTGATTTATCTTTTCTTTCATTTTTCGCAAATTCCTCATTATTTTGCTTTTGACAATATAAAGACACAAACATAGTGAATCAGTCAAATGCAAGGAGAAGATTACAGTACAATGAGTTTTTTTATGTGAAACAATAAAATGAGTAACCACGTGTTGTTACCACATATTAGTCAAACGATCTTGTCATCGAAGTTTTAGAAGTGCATTGTTTGACCGTTCATTTAGTGTCACTTCTCTTCGTCTCCCAAGCCTCTGCATCTTCTTCTGTTACATTTTCCTCTGTTTCTGACTCCAATCTCTCAAATCGATACAAAGTTTGTCGATTGTCGCTCTAGGTATGAAATTCACAGCCAGATTTTAATAAAAGATCCAACTTTTGTTCATTCTGGTTCATGCTTTTGTTGCAATTCTGAGGAATACTGGTAACCCATCATTTGAAGACTTCGATTTTTCGATCTGTGTTGGTTTTAGTTCATTTGATTTTTCATTTATATTGCATAATGTATCAGAAAAGCATAAAAATCGAATGGAAGGTGTTATAATATGCAATTGTTCAGTTTAAGGTCGCCAAAATTGAACCTTTGAGTAGTCCTGATTAATGAATTGGTGAACTTAGTGAAGAATAATAGCTTGCTTGTCTTCTCAGATTTATCTCAGATTTTATTCTGATTCGTCTGATCAAAATTGGTGAACTTACTGAAGCTTACTGGAGTGCTTCAGTAAGAAATAGGCTCTACTTGAAGGCATCACATCTTTG
Source organism: Acorus calamus (assembly GCA_030737845.1). Lineage (NCBI taxonomy): Eukaryota > Viridiplantae > Streptophyta > Magnoliopsida > Acorales > Acoraceae > Acorus > Acorus calamus. The sequence continues at coordinate 10,165,111 of CM060863.1, read as the reverse complement.
TGGATTTGCCTCAATAATCATATAAAAATGTTGACTGCAAATGTCAGACAGGTTGATCCCAATTATTTTGGACACGTCATGTCAAATCTTTCAAATACATTGATATATAAATAAAAAAGACAACTTATAAATATATTCAATATTTTTTTCTTAAGCTTTACCAATATGAGAAGCTTGGTTTATTCAAATTAAATTTCTGTTGATCATTTTTGTACTTTCAATTTTATAGGCTCTTATTTTTTGTTGGAACTGTGAATCAGAATACTTTAGATAATTCATTTATTCTTTCTCTCTATTTTACCTTGTTCCCCCATTATAGGTGAAGATATTCCGCCATTGCAGCTGAAGGATGGGGTATTTAGGTGTATTATGCAGTTGTATGATTGCCTTCTCACAGATGTGCATGAGCGCAACAAGAAAGGTTTAATTTAGCAAATCATCTAAAAACAGTTTAGCATTCTTTTGCTACGATTTGCTTTCAATTATAGAGTCACGTCAAGTACTTGAACCGGTACTTATCTCCTCTCTTATCTTGTATTTTTGACATTAAAACTTCACTCTGAAATTGGTTGCCCTATTTTTTTATATATATTGGCAAAATGTGTTATAATTTGTTTTGATTAGTTAATAAGTAAGCACAAGATATGCTTAATTAATACGTTTATTGAGTCCAAGGCTTTGAAACAATGCCAATTATTTTTTGGTAGTATGCTACCACATTTATTCTGTGGAGTATCATAGAGATTATTAGGACCTCAGGCATGTGTCTGATGTGATCATTGTAGATTTATCTCTAGCAAGTAGAATTCACTCAAGTATAATAGCTTATGTATTGTAAATTGATTATATCTTTTGAATTCACCAACAGTGATGAGTTTACTTGTGTTTTCATTCATCAGAGGCCTTCTGTTTAGTTTCATCAATGTGAGCTAACATGTAAAAGACAAAATCTGAACCTTCTTATCTTTAAGTCATGTGTGATTTGAATAGTCACTTTAATGTCCTTTTGATAAATGGATGAAGCTTAGACTAATCGAATTGATGTCATACTTGCCACTGTTGTCTAAGAAATTGTGTAGAACTTACTGCCTGATGCATATCATTCCACAAGTAAAAAATGAAATTTTTATCAAAATTAAAAATTATATGTTAGTCAACATAACACATTATTTGCGTTTCTTGATGCCTTTGTTGTTCAATGCACACTAATTATGATGATATGACTTCATAATTTATGATTTAAACATCTTAAGTTCGAGATATCATAACAACTCTATTTTATCAATCATTTTATTTGTTCAAATATGCTGTGAGCCTGTAATTATATATATATTTCTTATAAATCTTTTAAATGTTCTGATTTCACTATATAACATTAATGATAATGAAGTTGTCTTTATTTCATATTGTCATCATTCTGGAGTTTGTCGATCAACATGACTTGCAAGCTCACATTTTTGCATATCATATGTGATCATGGTCTATATGTTGAGATGCCCGTAGGGATCCATCAGATATGTATTGCACATATGAATTTTATAATTTTTTACTTTTTCTTCGAATATTTGTAATCCCTAGATACAAATTTAGATTTTATCACTAACATTTTATGTCTGACATGGATGTTATATATTATACAGATACTATAAGATTTTAGAAACCATAAAGTATAATGATACTTTTTCTAATAATGAAAACTTTGAACACACAATACAATGGACACAACTATCCTCTGAAGATTACAATCTTCGGTTTGATATTTGAAAATGGCAGCAAATTGTCGAAGTTCAATCGTGCAATCTTTCTTCATTGTAGGTTGTAGTTTGTACTTTAGCTTCTGATCACTGAGAGTTCTAGAAAGATTTTTTATCAATGTCCTAAAATCCACATATGGTAAAATAAATAACCTGAATTCAGTTAAGACTCAAACAACTGATTATGTGATTTTAAGGTACCCTTGAATTACATGGTCCACAATGTGTTTTGAGTCATTTACAATATCTTATCGAGACAAAGGGATCAAGTGGTTTGTGTGGCTGAAGGTGTTGGACAACTTAGTTAATTATATTATAATTGCTCATTTACATAAAACATTCCAATGTTTTATTTAAGTTGTTGTTTGTATGTTATTTAAATTCTTGTTTCTATGTTAAAATCTAGAAAATATTATGGATCAATATTAATTATATTGATGATGATATATTTTAATCAATATGCTTTAATTAATATTTTTATCAACTTTGAATAGTCTTGATTTTTATTAAATAAAATAATTCATGTGCAACGCACATGTGCTTTAACTAGTTAAACAAAATAAATCATAATCCATAACCCAAAACAGAAGCTAACATACCTTCGAAGATCTGAGCAGCAAAGGAAGAGGGACGAAAACAAACAAAGAAGAGTGGTCGGAGCAACTGGTCGGCATTTTCGTGAAGACGAGGGGAGTCGGTTCGGAGAGGGGCACGAAGGGTCGCAGCGTTCCGTTGATGTTCGGTGTTGGATGAAAATATGAGAATATGTAATGTAATATAATGTAATGTTATTTTATTATTTATCATTTGAGGTATATATAATGTTCAGAAATGTGGCATGTGTGGCCGCATATGCGGGAGTATATGCGGTTTGGTAAGCCTACCGAACCGTGTAGGCTAATATGCGGGACTATGCGGACAATGCCTGCATATGCAGGGATATCCGATATATGCGTCTACTTAAGTGGCAGAAAAAAATAGGAATTTTGTATTTATACCCCCTTTAAAAAGTTAATTGCATTTATACCCCTTAATAAATTATATTTATACCCCTATGTCCGTCTGAAATTGCATTTATGCCTCTGTGTGGCTGTGTCTGAAATTTTAATGGTTTAATATGATTACATTTCTTCAAATTTACCTTGTTATCTCTTGTTTATAGATCAACACTATATAATTATTTTTTATTAATAATAAATTACATAACCGCATATACTCCCGCATGCCACATATACTCTGTGCGGTACTCTACCCGCACGTAAACCGCATACCGCATTTCAGAACACTGGGTATATATTAACATATTCATGTGTTATATTTAAAATAAGCATCATTTAGGTATCTAAAATAAGCATCATTTAAAGTATTTATTTATATATTCATTTTTAATATCTAAAATATCGTTTGTTATATCTAAAATACAGTTTGTTATATAAAATAAGCATCATTTGGGGTATCTAAAATAAGCATCAGTTAGGATATTTATTTATTTTTTCATATGTTATATCTCAAATAAGCATCATTTGGGGCATTAGTTAGGGTATTTATTTATTTGTTCATATGTTATATGTCAAATAAGCATCATTTGGGGTATTTTATTTATACATTCAATATTTATATCTAAAATATCATTTGTTATATTTAAAATATCATTTGTTATATCTAAAATAAACACCATTTTGGTATCTAAAATAAACATCATTTGGGATATTGATGGAAATTTCAGATTTAATAATGGCATCTAAAATAAGCATAATTTGGGGCATGGATGGAATTTGCAGATTTGATAAGGGTATCTAAAATAAACATTATTTGGAGCATGGATGAAATTTATAGATTTGATAAAGATTTGGGGAATGGATGGAATTTGAAGATTTAATAAGGGTATTTATGCATGTTTTTTCAAGATTATAAGGATTTGGGGCATGGATGGAATTTGATAATTTGATAAGGGTATTTATGTCAAATGAATATTTTTTCAAGATTATAAGGATTTGGGGCATGGATGGCATTTGAAGATTTAATAAGGATATTTATGTCAAATGAATATTTTTTCAAGATTTGTGCTTTTAGATATAGATTATACATCATATCATGCCATAATATGTTTTTATGTGTTTCATTGGATGAGTATATACTTAAAATACTTAAAATCACAACATGCTGAGATGACAAAAGAAATTGCAAAAAATAATTAATAAAGTAATAACCAAAGAATATGAAATATGAATAATTATTTCATATTATTTTTTAAATTGTATTTCACATGGTTTGTTACATGTTATTAAAAGTCGGTGCATAATAGCGTTTCAGATCACGGTAATGTTTAAAAATGAATGTGCGAGAAAAAAAAAACCGTGTGAAAGTAGATTTCAAACCCTCACTTTTGAAAAAACAAAACGCGTTATTTTCAAGGAGTTTCAACTTGACAATTTTATTGAACATACCAAAAAAGTGAAAATCTTCACAAGATTTGAATGAGTGAACCACCCTTTTTTATATACCTGTGATGCAAATTCAATCCATGCATCCAAAACAGGACTCACCATGATTTCTGAACCACCAGATGAGAAAAGCCAAAGCACATATATAAACATGAAAACTACACCTACACGGAGAGCTTGTTCACCTCTTCATCGTCCCTCGCATGTATCTCAACGATGGAGCAAATAGGATGCTCAGTTGAAAAGGAGCCAAGGACCTTATTTCCAGCAGAACTCAACTGCGCTCGAGTAAGACCTGTTTCCATTCCTATATTTCCCATCTATTTTGCTTTTATCATATAATAGAGTACATTATTTTTTGGTAAGATGATCTCTGACCTTTCGTCGGGACAAGTATAACCATTTACAAATATGGGAACACAGACCTACTTCAGTCTTCTCAGACCCTAAATGGATGTCAAAATGGATGCAATGACTCGCTCATTTGCCAGTGTAAGCACCCTAGTCGTTTATGTCAGCCTCGCATGTTTAGTAAGTGCATATGTCATTATTGTTCATTGTCGAGGGACCTACTTAAACTTTACTGTCATGTCTATACTAGGATAGAATCTGATTCTATCACTTCTCCATGCAACTGTGTTCTTGGGATATACCTAACACCGACTCCACCAATGCCTCATGCATTTGTGCATACACAAATAATCCTAAATTCATGCCTATACGCATACCTCAGGCCCTCGGCTTCTGCAACAATTGGTATAAAGAAAGTGCAACAATATGATTGTGATGTAGTGATAACATGTGATGCAGGAAACGGCCATCAACATAGTTCAGAAAAAAGAGCCAGAGGAGGCTTCGAGAATCTTTACTAAGGTATGTTTCGTCATCCAATCAGCATGTTTCATGATATATGAAATGAAAATCTGATGCAAACTCACAGAATTTATTAACAATCATAAAAGTGAAGAATGATACTTCGAAAATTTTATGATGTAGTTCTTGCATTGACTTGAAAGAGTAACCTTCGCAGGGAATGAGGACGGTGATATCGATAGAAGAGATGGAAAAGAAAATCGAAAGAAGAGAGCTGATCGACAGGCTTGACGAGTTGAAGGAAGGAGTTGAAGTTTTCAACAAATCCTGGGATTTCCCTTGCCCTCCCACCAATCTGAAGAGTTTCCTGATAAATCCAATATCAGGGAATCACTTTCAGCTCCATTTTAAATAATGTACCTGCATGTCGAGAAAGATCAGCGTATTTTCTATATTTTTGTACAGATGGTAGAGTGACTATGAGGAAAAGAACAGTTTGCATATATATACAAGTTTCAAATTACTATTGATGTTGACAGTTTCAACAACAGTTTGCGTATCATGCATTTGAACATGATATGGCTTCAGATTATTATTTTCTTACAATATGTTTAATATAATCGAGACTATACTGAATGGCATGATACCGATGCAGAATCTCTATTCATGGCAAATGACACCTGCATATTTAAGATTTTCAAAATTAAATTAAACTGAATTAGTCCTGGTTTGTCAAACTTTACTAGCGGATATTCTCTTACCATACATGTGTGCAACTTCAATAAGCTACAATTTGATTCATCAGACCCCTTTGTTAAAATAAATGAAACCAGCACATGACCGTCTAGTTCATCAAGCAACAAAGCCTATAAGTTCTTTATTATAACCATAGGTAAAGATGAGTTAGCTAAGATAATATGTTACTGGAATGTCATTTCTCATGCTATTTAATGTTTAATATTATTTTTTGGGGGATAATCCTGAAACTAAATGCATAAATATAAAAAAAACGGTCACTGACCTCATGGTAGTTCAGCCATATTACTCATGGTAAGGAAATTTTCTTAGCGAACCTTAAATAAGAAATTACTAAATTTTACCCTAGAACTCATACATTCATGTATTTGACATTCTGCTCCAATTGGATTGTTTTTTATGGATAATGTAGGTCTTTAAACATCATATATGGTTGAAACAACAAAAAAACTATTGAATCATAATAGGTACAATAAGAAGCTCTGATCAGAATAATTACCTTTTACTCCTTTGTAATCCCCCATCGTTATAAAAGTCTGAGCCTCCCGGTAATTGAATCTACTGTCGTTTTTCTCCCTGTTGAGCACATTGAGAAAATAAATACTAAAGAAGAGCACAGCAAAAGAAATCTCTCTAAAAGAATAGAAGAACAACTGCAGTAAATGATAATGTGAATATGTGATTAAAATTTACATGGATTACTGATGATATGCTTCAAGTAACTGACAGAACAGTAAGCAGTTGGCAGTGTCTAAAACTGGACTCTAGTCAAAGATGCTATTAGAACATCAGATTTAAGATGAAAACTGAATGCCTATAATCAACAAAGCGTAAGCACAATGGTTTTAGACACTGTGGCCATAGCACAACGGTTCAGGACTCGCCTGGTTAAAGGGGAGGTATTGGGTTCGAGTCTTGGCGCTATTTACCCACCTGTTTGTTGGCGATTATTCGAAAGAATTTTCCGGGACCGGAGCAAACAGGCGGAGGTAGCTTTCCCAGCTCGACCATAAGTCAGCCACGGGGAGTCCCTCCGATATCAAAAAAAAAAAAAAAAACAAAGCGTAAGCCAGAGCATTTCCATGGTTCTCCTTTGCCCCCATAGTTGAAATCAAAAGGTATGTGTTTATTTCAACGTAAAAATAGTTTAAAGATCAACTTAGGAAAAGTTGCTTCCTACTAATATTTTATGGCAATAAATAAGTGGTTGATAAGAGGATAGTATTTAATTGGGTGGTTTGATATGATCTTGAGTTTTCCTTTTTTCCTTTTTATGTTGTAAGATCACTCGTATCCTAATTTGGGGGGTTTCTTGCAATAAGATTCTCCAATATTATTTTTTCTCAACAAAAAAGAAAAGGATTCTCCTATATTATCTTCAAAAAAAAAAAAAATGGCTGACATAAATTTAGTTAAGTTGACCACTCAAAACTATGAAAAATGGCTTTCAAATTTTTAAGCAGAAATCTTTAAAGGATACATGCACCAACACTACCCATAATTTTTAAATCATTAAAAAAAAAGTCTGAACAAAGAAGGTGACTGATTATCTGTGATGGGATTACACTATACTGGAAAAACAACTGCATGACAGAACCTTGGAATGAAAAACAGACACCATATCATCACCAAAGTTCTTTTTTCTACCATTTTCAGCATGTAAATCCAATTCTTTTGTTGCTAACTGCCACAGTCATGTCTACTGAAGTACTGATAGTTTTTCATCTCTATTCAAAATAAGTTTCTCCAAAAATGTTCCTCTTTCTCATTCAAATCTACTTTCCCTCTTATGCAGAGCTATTTCTGGTTTTATGTCCATCTTTCTTCACAACATAATATTTATTTAGTCACTGCATCCCATTCATGTACTGCCAAATACTGCTATGCATACAAAAAATGTATACATACATGACACAATTTAAAAAACAAAAAACAATTCACATAAGCTGAATGCAACATTTTCCCCTGATTGGGGATACAGAAAATATAAAAGTATGATGAATTAGAAGATATACAAGCATGATTACCTCTGATAGCAAACAGCTTATATTAAAAAATAACAATATCATAAGACGGTGAATACTATGGATTTCTAATGATGGCCATGAGATGCATGGGGAAGTTTGAGCTTGATAGCACTACTGTACACAACCAATCACAATAAGAATCGGTGAAGGAAAACTCAAGGGACATACCTGGTCCAATGGCAAGAACTGTCCTTGAACCAGCTGACACCTGTAATGACAACAAGGGACTAATTTACCTCACGCATAACAATATAACATAATTAAGAAACATATTGATGACAAAACTTTGATAATGCTATCTGCCTTTATATATCACATATATATTATAAACCTGTGTACGCCCTGCATCAGCGACAATGAAAGTTGGGAGACCAGTGCTTTCTGCTGCTTCCTTCAATCTATTCCTGATTGAAAGAGTCATCAAAAGGAACCAGAATGATGAATTTTGTTTTTTAAGCCCGCATAGATTGGTCACACATATGTCCTACTCAACGGAATCCATACATAATTCATGTAGAAAATGCAGGCATAAAAAAGTGGGATGCTATTTTATTGAGGGCTCATGTGATTATTACAGCATCAGAAAGCAGAGTCATAAGTAGCCATAGGCAAATGAATCTGCATGCTCACACAGCCAGCTTTAACTGATTTTCCATGCACCGTCTATTAATCATTCCAAGATACATATTATGCATGGTGGTAAGGTAGTCTGCTTACATCTCCTGTTGATTCTTGCATGTCACAACTATTTTAGCTTGGCCGCATTGCTCCCATTGTCGCAAAAGGGATCTCTGGCTGAAAGAACATTTGTAATTGTGTACTATGTAAATATATGCCTTTTTTATCCAATAGATGATATTTTAATAAACAGTGCCAAAGACAATCTAGGAAACAAATTATTTTACTTGATGCTACCAAACTCCAGACAGAGAAAAGAAAACAAGTAATGAGTAATAGCATGGCATGGCATATTTGGAAATACAAATAAAAAATCAAATCTTTAATGGATTACAGACTTTTACCAACTTTGCCTACAACAGTTCTATAATTCCATAATCAAGACCAAAACAAGGCACGGTGTCTGGTTGACAGCCATTGCAAAATTTTCTAACACTATGGATATTGTTTTAGTGAATAACAGCACTGAATCTTGAAAAATATTGGAAGTTGCAAAGAAACCAACTCCGAGAAACATGTCTACATGTAATAGAAAAAAATCAACTACGTAAAAAAAATAGTAATTATATGCACATCCAGTTTATACTTTCTCCAGTTATAATAGCTTCCACAGGACTGACTGAAACAAAGTGTTAGTATAAATTCCTTAACAAGTGAGCATATTTTTTTATTGGAATTGACAAGTGAGCATATATAAGCAGAAAGTAGAAAAACATACCTTATCATCAATTCGGCATACATGCCAGTGGCTGCATCTGCAATCAGAAGATGGATATCATATTAGATAAAAGGATATTCATTAGTTGGAGATGCCCAAAAAAATTTCCCAAAAAGGTTCAAGACAGATGTACATAACAAACATGAAAATGGTGTTTATTCACATGACTTCCATTAAGTGATCTATCTTACGGGCACATTGTGATGCGATTTTTCCTGCTCCCATCTTCAGATCCTGTCTGACAACCAGAACCTAAAAATGGAAATTCATATTCGTAAACATAACACAAAAAAAGCTTTTTTTCTCATAGGCGAGTTCTTAGTCGTTGATGTAAACTGGTTAATATGAAAGAGAGAATGGCAAAGGTCTTTCAAAAGGCAACAATATCATCATAGCTTAATTCTGAACAGCAATGTCATTGGCTTTATGTGAATACTTCTACACCATTCCCATCCATATGTTGTTATATTTCCTTCTCTCTCTTAATATATTCAACCCAAGATTTCTCACCCACTTTTACCGGCATGTTTAATGGCAAATAACACAAATGTCAAACAATCTAAGATGATTTACTATAACTCCTCCTTCAAAGGGAGATTAACTCAAAACATCAACCTTTAAAATATTGTCATGAACACAAGCATCCACATAAGAACTTCCGTTTTTTCAAAGAGGTAATGATATGTGGAAGCACATGCGCACACCTTATTAACTACTAACATGCAAAGATCCTATGAAGAAAAGGAAAATTTAAATTAATCACATTTAAAGTTACCCTATAAAACACTTAATACACCAAAAAGTAGTCAATAAGACAACATGAAGAGATACAATAAGTAATCATTCTCCAAAACTAGAATTCCTAGCTGTTTCATACACTTCCCATCCAAAACACAGAAAGACCCAATTTTATTTTTTTCTTTTAAAAAAAAAACTGTTATTTTTCCACTACTCATAAACAAAACCCAAATTTTATTCTGCAAAACAATACCATCTTGAGCTCCTCATCACCACTGTTCGACATCTGCTGCTGCTTGGGAGCACAAACAGACTTAAACTTCGGATTTCTCTTCTGGGGTCTCGACAAATCCAAAAACAACCCCAATAGGAACCCAATCACAACCCCAGGAAGGAAGTTCTCCGGCCTCAGACTGACCGACAGCCATGGCGCCTCTTCTTCTCGCCTCTTTTGCTTCCAAATAAAGAATAAAACACAAAAAAAGAACCGATTTTGATGTTCAATATCGAACACTGCACAAATCCAATAAAACCCAATTGTGAAAACCAAGTAAAACTCACAGTTTTTGAAGATTGAGAAGGGTTTCGCAATGAAAGGACCATCTTTTACTTTCTTTTTTTTGGGAGGGAACAACAGAGGTAAAGGTCCAGGGGGTTCTGTGTCCCTCTTTAACTGATAAAAGGAAATGCAGGTATACATAGCTTTAACGTGTTCTTCATCTCCAACCGTCCATCTGTATGGAGTCTCTCAAACCAAACCGTCCGTGAGCGCCACGTAGACAAAATGAAGGGGAAATGCATAGATCACCTGCGCTAATATCAATATTTTTTGAGCCCCTCTAAATGTAACTAAACCGCTCTTGTAATCAAGTTCCTCACATTTTAATCATTTAATGTACAACACTCTCATATATTAACCTCATATGTAAATAATAAACAAGTCTCTCTCACAGCAAGACCTCTCCCCCACCCCTGTTCATCTCCTCCTACAAAACTCTAATTAACATATTCTAATAAAAAATTAATGTAAATATAAAAAAAATGAAAATCCATTGTTTTTTCACATATTCACACAAATCTTCAAAATCCTAAACCCTAAAAAAAATTAAAAATAAATTTAAATCCTATATATCTATATCTATACTACCTATAAAAGTATCAATCCTTGAAAAACTTTCATTGGACATGTTTACCCTTATCAATTCATGATAATCCATTCTATCCCAAATGATATTTCATCATATATATTTACCATTTCAAATTATTCTTATTTACCAATTAACATTCTTCACAATCAATTACATGATATTGTAATTTTTTTAATAAATTCAATTTCATTTTATATACTTATATAATATATCTACATATATTGTATTGTAGCCATTAGAAAATCCTATTAATTTTTTCATCATACATAATAGTATTACATACACATTTTTATTCTTATATATTTTTGAGAGATTTAATAAATAATGACAATCTAACAAATTATAAATTGTATTGCAAAGTTTATGGTTAAATTAATGTATTTAAATTATTATAAAATACTAATTTATATTATATTACATGCACATGTTACCATATTAACCTATATATATTAAATTTCATTAATAAAATTATATAAAAATTATTAACTTTTTATATACAATAGTATATATTTTTTGGAAAATTAGTATATAATGATAATGTACATTGTTGAAAAGTCACACTATGTAAGTCTGATCGAAAATTAATTTTGATGATACATATTTACCCTTTCAAATTATTCATATCTAAATTATAAAAAACTATAATATATATTATATGACATGCACATTTTTATTCTTATATAGTTTTTAGTTCTGTTTTTTTTCTTCTAAAAATGACATGGAAGACCAATCCACCAAAAAAACCTCTAGAATTGACAACTATAGCTCAGTTGATTCCCGCCATTTTGTCTATATTTTTTATCAAACATATTTGCCCTTTCAAATTATTCCAATCTAAATTATAAAAAACCGTAATATATGTTATATTACATGCACATTTTCATTCTTATATATTTTTGAGAGATTTAATAAATAATGACAATATATCAAATTATAAATTGTATCATGAAGTTTATGTGTTTATGTTTAAATCAATGTATGTAAATTATTATAAAATCCTAATATATATTATATTATATGCACATGTTACCATATTAACCTATACATATTAAATTGATTTTATAGACTGTTATTCATATCCGCACTCCGGATCTTCGAATAATATATATTTTTAGTTTTTCAGATATGAATTCGGATCGGATTCAATTAATTGATAGACTCTTTCACTACGTATATAAATTTAATATGCATTTAAAAAATTGTATATATTTTTCACAATATTAAATTATATATATATATATATATATATATATATATATATATATATATATATATATATATATATTACATGTAGAATACATATACATAGCCCAATAAATATCCTTTTCACATTCGCCCTTTTTTTTCTCTCCGTCAAGAATGATCGACGAAGACTGTTAATTTTGAAAATTTTCAATACAAAACCAGGGCATCCCCCTTTAATTGTTTGGCTTTTCATCTTTCCCCCTCATAAAACCTTCGGCTTCATTTCTTAGCCATTAAATCCCACCGTTGAAACCACTCATCTCCTCCGACATGTCAATCGACGCCCTTCCAGTAACGGTCGCATTCACTTGCACGACATTGAGGAGCTCCACCGACAAAGCACGATCATCCCCGTCCCTATTTATGTGGATCCATCGTCGATCTCTCCTTTCTGTAAAAAAAAAAATGCCATTACGAAGGTGCGGTCAGTATATATCATGCACACTTTGATTCACAAATGTTAATTTTTCTCATTTAATCCCCCTTTTTTTTTATTTGTTTTGGTTGTTCTTCAATTTTTTTTAATGGTCTACTCATCGTTATGTATGACTTCACTTCGTCATTCTCTATCATATATATTTCTTTGTATGTATTTTTTATGTGCTTCTCATTGTTATGTATGAAGAAAAAAAATTATATTCTTCAACTCTGTATTTTTTTTAATAATGTTATGCTATGTCTTTTTTTTGTTATAGGTTCATATATTTAATAATGTTTTTATTTATTTATTCACTTCTTCATTCACTTCATTATTTCTTTCTCTGTTGCTGCTCAAGTGAAACAAGATACATCATAGTGAGAGATATTCTTAACAAAGAATTGAATATCAATATAGCCAAAACCTTCAACCCTAATGATTTACAACAACATTCCAATGCTGTGCTATAGTATTAAGTTTTCATTTACATTCGTCTGTGGGAAGATTATCATGTTATGAATTTTTTTTTACCCTTCTTAATCAATGTTTGCAATTTTTCTTCTTATTCTTGCATCCTGTCTTTCATTCTTAGTTGTAACACAAAAGTGAAATAAGAAATCTAATACAAAATATATTGTTTTGCCCTTAACAGAATCTTCTTCGTTTCTCTATTGTGGTTGGACGTAGGACAGGTGTGCATATTGTGGTGAGTGCCTTGATTAAAATAATGTTTGTTTACATCATTTTTTTGTATTGCAACTATGATTTATTTGAATGTTCATTTTTGGTTGGCTGAAGATTTTAAATTTTTTTTTGAAATTTTTTGCAATGTGATTTTCATGAATTTCGGCTCAGGCAAGTGAGAAGATTGGTCTTTTGCTTTTGCTTGTAATTAAAATTTCACTATTATGTGTGTTATTTAAATTTGTATTTTATAATTTAATTTAAGTAACACATCCATATACATGCAAATTCCTGCTGTAAATAATCAGAAGTGAAGCTTTTTATGTATAATATATACAACCAATATAGGGGACTTCTTTTGGAGGAAAGATAATTTCATTAAAGCATGCTATGTGACTGAAATTGTGCTATATATCCTTAACCTTCAACTTTCATAATTTGTTTACCATTCAAATGTTGTGCTATAGTATTAAATTTTCATTTACATTCGTCTGTTGGCAAAGGAGGATAACTTTATTTTGCGTTTGGTGGAGTTAATGCCAAAATTGGCTTTTAAATTTTTAGTTTCTAGTTAATCCAGCATTTATAATTGTTTCCCTTCTTTCATAAGTTTGGTTAATTGTTATGCTTCTCTTGATTAAAAAACTATCTAGGAAAATTTTAGCCCTCTATATTTTGAGTCAATTAAAAATTATTTGATTTTTGTATTAGTCTCTTTATATTTTTTTTGTTATATGAGTTTAGTTTTATTCATTTTGTGGATGTGTTTGAAGGCTACTTTAGGTTTGTCATGAAATATTTATATGTTCTGTGTGTATGTTCTTCCATGGCTTTGTATGAAATATAGACATCATGTCTATCCCCATAATATACAATACACTTGAAATGCAACACAGTCATGTCTTTGAGATTTTGTATTTCCTTTGGTACAGTTGAAATAATTATTCAAGATTTGCACTATTACTTCGTTACTGATATTTTTCTACTGACTATACGATAGGCGAGAGTGTAGATTTTTATTATTTATTTTAGTAGTCTGTCAGATTGGGTAGCTTGAAGCAGTGACTCATGGATTTTGGTTTGATAGATTAATTTTGGGTTCTTCTTTAATTTTTGAGGGATTTTTTTTGGTGTATCATGAGGAGATTTGCACTAATATAACAAGAACCTGTAATAGTTGATTTAATTATTTTATTGACCTTTAAATTATGTCATCATTATCTTTTGTAGAAATTACAATCCTTATGAAAATTATATATATAAGGTTTGAAGTTTAAAATATTTTAAAAAAATGAGTCACTATTGTGTTTTCACTTTTCTCTTAGTTGTTGTGGCTAATCAAAATTGAAACTTTTAAGGCTTTACTTGAGGTTACATGGTGTTTCCAACTTTTTCTTTACCTCTTCATTTAAAATGTTGATCTCTCCAGTGTCCTGAATGTGTCCTGAATGTTTGTTGCATAACTCTGACCTCTGTTAATCTCAGGTGTTGTTTCCTCAAGCTGATTGCTTTCTTTTTCATTTCCTTAAAAGCTTTCTATTGTTTCATGTTTAATGAATTCAATGGAATCTTTAACCTGCATGGCAGCAAAGTTTAAACTTAGCAATCTTGAACAAATGGGATATCAATTTGACAGCCTATTTTTATCTTACCTTTCCATATGGGTTATCAATTTCACTAGCATCTTTTGTATCATGTATTTCTTCAAATATCTTTCACTTGGGTGCTCCCTCCTTAAGCATCACACATTCCTTTTCATTTTTCAAAAAACTTTGTTTAGGTGTTCTTTCTCGAATGAGTACAGCATGGGTTTCTTCCACCTATTTGTCATAAAAATTCAATATAGTTAAGAAAGAAAGAAGATTTAGCTCTTTATATAATTCCAACAAGAAATCGACATTGGAAATTATTTACTTCTGAGGATTTCTCAGCATCAGTTATTTCATGCATCCGATCTTTTGGGTCTAGCAAGTCGATAGCTGCTGCTTCTTGCTTCTTGCCTTCCTTTTCACTTCTTGAATGGTCACCACATATACAATATCCAAGTCTTTAATCTGAATGAATAGGAATTTATATTGGATGATGTTAAGAAGGAAAAAAATACTAGGAACTTCATAATGTACTTTACAATCTGACTCTGCTTCAGAATTGTAATTTATGAACTCTCTTTCCCTTCATTTATATCTAAATTCTGATATTTCAGGATAGCTGATTTTGATTCTAACTCACTCACCTTCTCGCCTTCATTCTCATCCTTTGGTGAGCTTTCTTGAGCTGCTTCTTCTTTGATGTCCATAAGTTGGATTCATTTATCAGCGGTACAAATGAAGTTCACTTAGTAGTCAAGAACATATATGAAAGTTTTTAACACCCTCAGTTTTCTCAGACTACCTCGTCAGATATTTCAACATGTGTAGAATTACTTGCATCATATTACATCTATGGATTAATTTTTTTGGCTGAAAATGGTGTTTATGTAAATTTGTATTGCTAAAAATGTGTTATTTTCATATTTGTTGTGTTTCATACAAATTATCATTGACATAGGATTCTACAATCTGGTCTTTTTGAAGTATGAAAGGGTTTATACATTACTTTCTGTCACATTACTTATATTACTTTATGATTTATAGTGTCATTTATTGTTGCCTGGCAAGATGGGATTTTAAATAAAAATGTTTCTTGATGCCATCACTAATTATACATATGGCTGAATCTTTTACTAATGAAGGAGATTTAATTTAGAAGTATTTAAAACATCAAGAGCAGTAGAAGCATGTGCAACTTTAATAGTGGAGCCAGTACCAGGTTTTTTTTGTTATTTATTTATTTGATTAAAAATATATGAAATATGAAAACAACAAATTCCTTACTGGGTTCTAGGTGTTCTCTGGAAGTGATGATGCAGCAGTCCGAGTGTTGGATCTTGTAAGTAAAAAGTGTTGCAGAGCATTTTTCAGCTATGACTTCATTGGCAGTATCTGAAAATGGGTAGACTTTGTTAAGTGCTGGAAGAGACAAGGTATTTAACATAATTCCGTTCATTAACCTTCGAATAGGTATTTGAAGAATTGGTAAATTCTTTTTTTTTTTGGTTATCTATGTTTCAAAAGTAAGTTCTGCATATGATGTAAAATATTTTCTCTACAACATTAAAAAATGTATGTGTGTGTGTATTTGCCCTGCTACATCATACATTCTTTAGTTTATGTTCTCACTGTTAGTTATGGTTTCGTTGAGTGTTTCCAGCGCAGTAAACTTTAAGTTCAGTAATGAGACTACCATCCTTGATGTAAGATAGGATTATTCTGTTATCTTGTTCAGGTGGTATTATGGTCATCTAAATTAGATAGAACTCGGTGGATGTGATTAGGAAGATTAAAAACATATTATGTACATGGTTATGTTTACGTTTCAGTTTCAATAGTTGGTAATGTACATGGTTTTATTTTCCTTACAATTCAATTTTTAAATTTTCACTTTGATCATGATAAATATATTATGTTTATACAACTATTTAGCTTCCATCTTCATCATAATCTCTCTATAGGGGTTCTTTTTTTTCATATTATCCTGCAAAATCATGAAATTAAGTTCATATATGTTTTTCTGGATCTTCTGCTCCCTCTCTTCAAAAACAAATTGGACAGGAATCAATAACTACAGAATTTTTCTAACAATGAAGTTCTCTTATTTCATGACAATCATTTTCTTACCTGCCTGACATTAAATTCTATATTAAAATTTTTTCTCAAATAACCATTCTTTAAAACACTTTTTCTCAGCATATAATGTTAAAAGACAACAATTTACAAATCTGATTTAAATAATTCTCATTTAAAAAATTTGCTCTTTCCTCATTGTCAAATTCATTTCATTGATAGATACTACTCAATTGTTACTCCAACAAATGCCCGATTAATTTTGGGAAATATGTCATGCTAAAAATTAAAAGATAAAATAAATATTGTTCAACACATAAATTTGTTGTTATTACAAGGTTTATTTCAACTTGGACTGCCATCGTATACACTTTAGGAAATTTTCTTCATAATTATAAGTCTTCATTGTTATTTCTTTGCACCTCATTATGCATACCAAATGAATGTCTTAATTTAGACTTTTTTTCTACAGTGTGGGTTTCATGATTCTCATCTGCATTTTTTGCCCTTCAATCTAAGAATTAAGGATTTGGTAGAGATTAAAAGCACTACTACTTAAATAACTGCTATGGAAGAGACAACTTTGCGAAAAGTTCTGTAGAGATTCATTGAGGTTGATATGAATCTAGCTATTGTAAACATGTAATAATTTCATCCACATTGTACCTCGTCTCATATAAGTTTAAGTGGAAAAATTTACATCATAAATATATAATATACATTCAAGTTTTCATAATTGGGTAATTAAACTTCGGGTTAATGTTTGGACCGATTTTCTATTTATAATGGTAAAATACTTTAAAACTCTTATTTTTTCTCTCTTTTTCAAAAAATGGTAGCCTTGCATATGATGACAAAATGAAAGGAGAGATTACACGTGAATTATTTGAACTTGAAAACATAACAAACTTGTAATGATCTAGAGTTTAATCTAAATTTAGGGCTTATCATTTTTACATATATATATAATTAAATATCATGTTTATTAAATTTTCAATAAAAAAAATTCATGTGCAACGCACATGTGCCTCAACTAGTAGTTATATACAGAAGATAGGGGGTATGCTTATTAAAAAAAATATTAATTAAAAAATTTAAACAAAAATTTGGCGAACTTATTTATTAAGGGACATACTTATGAGAAAAATCTACATAGACCTTAACAATAAAATTCATTTATAATGGCTTACTTACAAATAAGAGGAGCTCAAATAAAGTCACCCATATTTTTTTTCAGTTTCAATTTCAAAAATATCAATATTTTTTTTTCTTCCAAAAGTTTACTGGGTTAACAAAAAAAATAAAAAAAAATAAAATTAAATAATCATTAATTCAAGAAGAATATTTAGTAAAATATATCATTACTTAACATCATCCTAAACATATACACGTCCCCTCGCTCGCGGGGTGGACGAGTTGCATCCGTCTCACCTGGACGACCCGGGTTTTAACCCAGCTAACCCCTTTTGGGAAATAAAAGGGCCTTGTTTATAATTCTCTTATTTGGATAAAATATTTCGAGAATATTCTTTAGGGTGCTATACGCATTTTTCCGTAGAATTGAAAACAAAGCCACTTGTGATCTCAGTAAGTCTCTTTATTGTGTGTTTCTTCATTTCTACTGTAAGATTTTATAGGGTTTCAGTCGTTCCGCCTCTCTAATGGAGGAGGAGGAGGAGACCACGATCGAAGGCGGAGACGGAAGCGAATCGTGCCTCGATCTGACGAGTTTCCAGCTCCACGACCTCGGCGAGGTTGAGATCCCTCCGGGGCTGATCGAGCTCGATCTGACGGCGAACAGGCTTTCGTCACTGGACGAGCGGATCGGCGCCCTCTCCCGCCTCCGGAAACTCTCCCTCCGGCAGAACCTCTTCGATGACCAGGGGGTCGAGCCGATCACGCGATGGGACGGTCTCTCCGGACTCACTGTATATTTCTCTCTCATGCATCAGATTGTTAAATTGAGATTGGAATTGTAGTCATTGTGAATTGTGTTGATTATTCGTTTTTAAGTGAATAGAAAATGTTGAACAAATCTGATGTTACTGTTACGAGTTGGATTTTGATTCAAAATGTGTACTTGATGAGACGATTCGACATGTTGCATGACATTTTCATTGTAATGAATTGTTTGGGAAATTTAAAGGGTTTATCATTCGCATTTTATTAAGTTTAACTCGATTGTCCTTGACATAAGTCATGCTAGGTGATTTTTAATGGATGAAAAATTTGGTTCAGTTGTCTATTAATTGAAACATGATTCAGCATTCCCTTGTATCTTGTATTTATTCCATTAAGTTGATTAGGGAAGTCTCATATTGTTTTCACTGTCCTGTTTGGGGGGGTACACATGGTTGAACCTCCTTGAGACTGATTTGTTGTTTTATGGTTTTATCTAATTGAGAAATCCACTGAAGAACCGAACTTAATTAGCTGTGGGGGTTTGGGTAATACAAAAATGGTTGAGGGAAGGTAGAAGTTGCATCTGAGGTTCATTGAGTGACCTGAAGAAGAGAATAATCAATTTTACCCATAATGACTGGGTTTGGCAAAGATTTTCTTTTTGTGTTGTGACCTTCCTGACATAAACCAATTTTCTAGTGTAACAAGAAGTGTATAATGATATGAAATCCAGCATCAACACTCTCATGTTATTGTGCTGCCAGAGGGTTGATTGAGTATCTCATCAACCTCCTTAGGTTGCCTGATCTGATAAAAAAAATTATGCAATACTTTAGAATCTAGTTTGACTTGGTAGTGTGATAAGTAATTCTAGTGTTATGTTGTTAATTCATAAAGGCAATCTTCTTCTTTCACAACCATGTTCATAATTCGTGGAGTTGTTAAAGAAAAGGTGTTCTTTTCATAATTTGTGGTTGTTTTTCCACAAGATAAGGACTTTTTTATGTTTTCCTACTTCATCTGATCGAAGCCGTATGATTCACAGGATCTGATTCTCAGAGACAATCGGCTCACTAAGATCCCAGATGTCAGCATTTTCAAGGACCTTATAATATTTGATGTGTCTTTCAATGAGATCCCTTCCTTAAATGGCCTATCCAAGGTCTCAAGCACACTCAAGGAACTGTATGTTTCAAAGAATGAAGTTACAAAGATGGAGGAACTTAATCACTTGCATGAATTACAAATACTTGAACTCGGTTCAAACAGATTACGTGTAAGTATACTGGGAAATATTTGAATTCTGTTCCTGGTGTAAGACACTGAGCAGCTTGGCCAATGTCCGCACATTGGTATAGAAAAATACGTTTTAAATTGTGCTCTATGTTATAGTTCTTTGTGCTCCATCAGATCCTGTAACAAGATGCTAATATGGTCTATCTGTCCTGAGAAGAAAATTGATACTACAGTTTGGATCTCAATCAAAGTTAACTTGGTGAATCTTGACTTTTGAAAAAATTGCACAACAGCGAAACATATTTTTTGCATGAAAATTGGTTTTGGAGCTGCTATTCTTAGCCCCCATTTGGATAGAGAATTAAGTTATTCTAAGTTTTATGACTATTCCAATATAAATAAAGATAACGTGATTTTTTGTTTGGTTGTTTTTTTAATTATTCTCGTTGAAAACCGTAATAATAATTGTTTTGTTGGTTGGATAAAATGTGAATAAATTGTGGATAAAAATTTATAAAAGATGAAAAAATTATGACACTTGATTTAGAAGAGATGTTAACAGTGGACCCACATATTCTTTTGGAAAATTCCTTGAATAACTTAATTCCATGGGTTGACTGGAATCAATATACCACTTTATACCAGTTAACTATGGCATATAGATTATCATTTATTCAGCCTTCCAAACACCCATTTTGAGGTTATTCCAACTAATTGCCACTTATTCTGGACCCTATTCTCGAACCAAACGGGGGCTTAAGTTAATTTTGGAAGTGCTTCAATAAAGTCCAAAACATGAGACTGCATTTTAAAAACAGATTTTTTTCTCCTCATTCAATGATCCAATTCTTTACTTAATTCACATTTTATTATCCCAGATAATGGAGAACTTGCAAACCTTGACAAATCTACAAGAGCTGTGGCTAGGACGTAACCGTATCCGTACTGTAAATCTGTGTGGACTGAAATGCATTAGAAAGATAAGCTTACAAAGCAATCGTTTGACGTCTATGATAGGATTTCAGGTATGCAAAATTCTGGACTTTGATAGAAATGTTTGAGAAACAAAGTCGTGTGCCAAACATCATATCTGTTGTCAAATATGGGTTTATTTTCTTTTCCAGGATTGTGTTGCTTTGGAAGAATTATATTTGAGCCACAATGGTATTGCTAAAATGGAAGGTTTATCCAGCCTTGAAAATCTCCGGGTATTGGATGTTTCTTCAAATAAACTCACATCTGTGGATGACATTGAGAGCCTTACAAGGTATATTTTTCCTATTTCTTCCCATCTATTTGTTGGTAATTGATATTCATAAAAATGATGCTAAGTTGGTTGCTTGGTGAAGCAAGGTAAAGAGAATTAACAAATGAAAACAATGATGGAAAATAGGGTATTCAATATTTGGCAACTCGTGAAATTGATGGCCATTGATTAATTTATTGATGCCGGGTTGGACTGTTGAAGAGTCCAGAGTGGATTAGCCTTATTAAGGTCAATGCTGTAGAGTACAGCTCGTTATGCCTATCAGAATATGGTGGAAGAGGTTAAATAATAGATAAAAAAACATAATTCATTGGAGAGATGGTTTATGATTGAATCCACCCAAATCCTTCTCTATCCAGGCTTACAGATTGCCAAAGATTTAATCATGTTATGGCTTAATTGAAACCTAAATCCTCATTTAAGAAAAGTTTCTGTTGATGATGTCGTACATGTTCATTCTTTCTTTCACTGAGTGAATTCTGATGTTTTTGTACAACCCTCTGTTCCATTACCAACTTACATGTTACATAAGTTTTATAATTTATAATGTTTTTGTTTATATAAAATTTTCGTCACTCTGGATGCAGATTGGAAGATTTGTGGCTTAATGATAACCAGATTGTTTCACTGGATGTCATTGGTTCTGCTGTACTTGGTTCAAGGGAGAAGCTAACAACCATTTACCTAGAGCACAATCCATGTGTATGTTTCAAGCATAACTGTTGTATAGCTTCTTGTGATTAGATATTGTAATATCACATACCAGAGGTGATGGTTGTTTATCCATATTAATATTTGGTTCCACATTTTCTTAGTCAAGCAATTATTATTATTTATTTAATTTATTTCCTATGAATGAAATCTGACCGTCATGTTCTAGAATCATGTAATGGATTGGCTAAAACACTGGCCTTTAGATGACATGTTAGCATTAGAATCCCATAGTTTAGAGCCCTCAAGGTTGCAGCATGTCATGCCACTGTTGTTCTTATTACTTAAAGAATCCAACACCATTGAAACCATAATAAATTTTTATCACTAGAAATTAATTAAAACAATAAGCACTCTGTTATGTCATCTGCATGCAAAGCCAAGCTCCATATTCTATGAACAATCTTACTGCTTTCTTCTTCTGTTAAAGACTCGTCAAGAATATTTTGTTAGGTTTCTTTTCAGTAAAGGCATTACCATGTATTGTGTCTTCCCCTAAATGCTTAATTAATAATCATCCATTCTTTTTTGCAACATGTTTTCTGTTATATCAAATATGTTCAATCTTTTGACAGTGAGGATTATTCTTGGGTGATCAACAAGTATCCAGTGCCAATGCCCAAGGTTTGTCTTATATGATGTGGGCCCTCTCACAACTGTATTTGTTTTGCAGGCGAAATCACCAGACTATTCAACCACTTTGAGGCAAATCTTTCCAAACCTTCAACAGGTTGATTCTGACATATTCCTGTAAAAGCGCACAGTCATTTGTAGCTATGATCTGAATGAGGTGTGAGGATTCGGTTTGCTATAAAAATAAACAGGTGATCATCATTTCATTCTGTCCTTCCTTATCTTTTATATGTTCTGCTCTTCAAACCATATGTTTACTTTCTGTAACTGCATTTTACTTGATCCTAATATTTGCCTTTTGGCTGTTGCTTCAAACAGTGTTTGCCTTTTGGCAGTATAGAAGGCACTGATGGTTAATCCTTTTCTTTTAATCAATTCACCGAAGCAGTCTAAATTCTGTTTATGCTGAAAGGGTTAGTCATGCATGATATGTGTAATGGTCCTACTTTTGAAATGAGATAGTATCCTTCTACGGCAATTCTCAAATATATTCCCACGATTACAATATTTACAAAAATCTCCCTACCTTTTCTTTAAGGGATTTTTAGATTTGAGTCCCCGTAAACTATAGGATTAGCGATCAATCCCTCACTTCTTCATATTTAGGTTTTAGTCCTTACATTTAAATGATAATTTAGGCCTCCCAGTAGTTTACAGGGACCTAAAACTAAAAAACCCTTTCTTTAAAGGTGTGCCCTTCGATAAAAAAAAATGTATATTATAACTGTGGCCATCCAACTTAGGAACTCATCTTTAGAACCCCATGATGTTACCACCATGTTACCGTATGAGTGAATAGGTACAGACTATGGAATCGAGGTTGCTAGAGGGTCTTAGATCTCATGATTGTCCTTGCTTGGCCATGATTTGCTTTCAAGTAGATTTTACAATGTACATCTTTATAACTTATCAAGCTTTTCATCACATTATCATCTTTCTTTCTTTGAATATAAACCACCCTCATTAATGCCATATCTGATTTCTTCTGAGGTTCTAAAATTAATTTGCAGGTTTGCTGACCCTTTTGCATGGGGATTTTTAAGCTTATGTTGCTGCCACCCTGAAGAAAATGGAACACTCAAATGATGGTGAAACTGCTATTTATTTGATGGTATGTTTGAATTCTTGTCTACTTAAAGAAGAAAAAAAATATCTTATCCTTTGGATTTTCTTGGGAGTTAGAACCCCTTAATTCTAGAAAACCATAATGATTGTCTACTTGGCCCTGATTTTGAATGAAGGGTGGATGAAATGAGTCTTTTGAAGGCAACGCATGTTGGATGCCTTTGTGTGAAGTCGGATGGCTGAATAACACTATGGCATGCCTAGAATTAGTTTAAGGTTATGTACTGTATATGTTATAAAAAATGTCACAAGGCCACTCTAAAAAAAAAAATCAATTGTTCTTGGATACAAGGAAATGATTCAGTTCCAATACCATGTTAGCCTCCTGTTGGAAACCTTACCAGGAAAGCAGGCTGGGTTTCATGAACTGCTTTGTTGATGAGTAGATCAGATTTCAATATCATTGTCTTCAGTGATAATCATGTCTGGAACATATGTATCTTTATTGGATATCATTTGATTCTAAATGATTCTCTTTTCTAATTGGTGAGAACATGAGCTATAGTACCTGTTGCATTGCTTTTATTGGATTGCTGAACTACTTTTGATGATGCATTGGTGGGGGTGCATTTTAAGAGAATAATAAATAAATAAAAATTCAAACAATTTGATCATTTAGATGGGGGTCAAACAATGCGTTTACAATCTCAACGAGTTGTATGAATATTCTTCATATTAAAAGAACTAACTCGGGGACTTATTTATTTAATCATCCTTGATCCCATGAATATTCCAAAGCTGGATAAATATGTGTTAAGAGCATCTCTAATTTTATATTCAAATGTATACTTAAACTTAAATTAGAGAAGAACTAGAGGGCTTATTTGTTTAATCATTATTGATCTCATGGATATTCCAAAACCGGGGTAACATGTGATTTTCAATGCCATACTATCTCAACTTAAATTGCAGGCTCTGTTTGGAAATACAGATTGAAAAGTAGATTTTGAAATAAAGCTGATTTTTAAGATGATATTAGGCTCCGTTTGGTAACGCGTTTGGGCGGATTCCGCTTTTTGAAAAACTGAAAATCCCCAAAGGCGCAACCAAACGGGTCGGATTCCGGCGGAATCAAAAGCTGGATTTCTTTTAATTTCTCTCTCGAAATCCGTGTTTTTAAAATCTCAAAAAGAACGCTTTTTGGTCGGAATCGATTTTTTGAATTGAAAAACAACTTTTTCTACCAAACATTAAACTCCTTCCAAATATTGATTCCTGAATTAAAAAAAAAGCATCCCAAAAAAGTCAAAGGTATAAAATCATCTTAAAAAGCAGCTTTATTCTAAAATCTACTTTTCAATCTATGTTTTCAAACGGAGCCTTAGACATTGACTTTGTTTGGATGCTTTTTTTAATTCAGGAATCAATATTTAGAAGGAGTTTAATGTTTGGTAAAAAAAGTTGCCTTTCAATTCAAAAAATCGATTCCGACAAAAAATCGTTGTTTTTGAGATTTTAAAAACACGGATTTCGAGATAGAAATTAAAAAGAATTCAGCTTTTGATTCTGTCAAAAACTGTCCCGTTTGGTTGCGCGTTTGGGGATTTTCCGCTTTTCAAAAAGCAGAATCGCCCCAAACGCGCAACCAAATGGACCCTGAGTGAACATCATTCAAAAGCATTTTCAATAATTTACTCATACTTAAATCAAATCAAGTTTTTATTTAATTGTTATTCAAATCAAGAGATTCAAATATTTATTCATATTTTTAAAGGCTATTTTTTTTTACATGTTTTAAAATATTTGAGTAAAATAAAATAATAATGATAGAAGATATATCATATCAAATAAATTTTTGTTTATTAAAAATTTAAAAATAGGTTTAAATAAGAATGGTCTTTGAAAGAGCTTGGGGAAAAATCAAAAACAAAAAAAAAACAAAAGGTGGATGTTGCTTTTCATACCAAATGAGTGCTTTTCATGCATGCTTTGAGAGCCTGTCTATCCTCATTACATGATCAATGATGTTGCCGTACTACTACTCATTGAACAAAGGGTGAGAACAAACACTTTGTCCACTGTGTGTCCTTTTAACCTTCGGTTATTATTATCCTCTTGATTTATTATAAATAATATTATTTAATTTATTAAAATATATATTTTAATATATAAAGTATAGAATTTAAAAATAAATAAAAACACAGGAGGATTGTATTGTATTTGGGCTGAAAATAACATTCTTACATTTTCCCTTATTGTCAATCATGATATTAATCATTGTTGTGATTGAACATCATCACAGTGCTTAAAACTAAGCTGGGGTGTCATCATTATAAGATAATTCAGGATTTTGTTTCAGTGACACACAGAACATATGGAAATGATTAAAAACAGGGCAGCCTTCATTGAATCACTGATTAAATACACACCTCAGGTTCACGGGTTTTGATGCTCGATATTTAAGGGGCCGTTTGGGTAGCGGAATTAAGGTGGAATAGGAGTAGAATAGGGGAGGAATAGGTAAAATATGTGTTTGGGTAGGCAGAATAAGGGGGTATAGCTATGCGGAATAAGGAGAGAATAAGCTGGTATTTGTATTCCAAGTCCACCCATGGAATTGTGTTATTCCTCCACTGGAATAAGGAATCCACCTATCAAATCACATATCTTCACATCAAATCACCTATCATCACCTCTTATACATCAATGGGGCCCACATATCAAATCAACTTTTTACACCTTATTCACATCTTATTCTTCATCAACCAAACACCCCAACCTTTATTATTACGTTTCCCAATGAGAATAACAGAAAACACAACCAAACACAAAATCTCTTATTCCGTTGATAAAGTCAACAAAATCCTGGAATATGTATAAACCCCAGAATAGCTTATGCCTCTATCCAAACGGACCCTAAAAGAATACACGGGAATTGATACTGAATAATTAATATTTAAAAATGTTACACACAAGACACAACCTTCGAAGCCTATTCTATGCCATCTATTCTTTGACCCTCCTTTGTTTAGCATCTTAGCATCATAGATTTATAGGTAGCCCCAAAAAAAGAAAAAAATTGTTGTTAGTGTTGTAAAATACATGCATACATATAAATGTAAAATCAAGAGTGGATGCATGTAATGTGGATGACCCATAGGTGCATATATAATATAATTATTACTATTTTAAATTATCATTTATTAGTGTGTCAATAATAATTGTAAATTCATGTATATTGCAAATACATGAATGATTCATTATGATTGTTACCCCTATAAATAGAGGGTTTGTCCAACATGTAAGTCATGGAAAATAAAATGAGAAGTTATTGAATAATATTTTTTCTACCCCTCTTGTGCTCCAAATTATCTTGTGTTTGTTTTGTGTTTCCATCTCTTTCTCTTTTATTTTATAACACGTTATCAGCACGAGAAGACTCTCAACAAGATAAGTTTGTATGTTTGGTAGGTTTATGATAATCTACTCGACAAATCATGTTATATATATAACATAATATTTATATATTTGTGTTTGTGTTATATATATATATATATATATATATATATATATATATATATATATATATATATATATATATATATATATATAGTCGTGATTACGTGCGGTGTGCGGTCGGTGCGGTTTACGACGTGGGCCGTTCGATCGCGGGTCCATCGCATCCAACGGTCGACGTGAATCGCACCCGACCGTCCGATGCGATGGACCCGTGATCGACGGCCCGTGATCGCGCACCGCACCGACCGCACACCGCACGTAATCGGATCCCTATATATATATATATATATATATATATATATATATATATATATATATATATATATATATATATATATATATGTATATATATATGGGGAGTTATTGCGTGCGGCGAACGGCGGGTGCGGCAGCGACTACGGGCCGTCGATCACGGGTCCATCACATCGGACGGTCGGGTGCGATTCACGTCGACCGTTGGATGCGATGGACCCGCGATCGAACGGCCCTCGTCGCGACCGCACCCGCCGTTCGCCGCACGCAATAATTTTCAATATATATATATATATATATATATATAGAGAGAGAGAGAGAGAGAGAGAGAGAGAGGAGTGATTAGGTGCGGTCGGTGCGGTCGTGCGGCGTCGACCACGGGCCGTCGATTACAGGTCCATCGTATCAGACGGTCGGGTGCGATTCACATCGACCGTTGGATGCAATGGACCCGCGATCAGATCCGCACGACCGCACCGACCGCACGCTATCACTCGGGTATATATATATATATATATATATATATATATATATATATATATATATATAGGGGAGTTATTGCGTGCGGCGAACGGTGGGTGCGGCAGCGACTACGGGCCGTCGATCACGGGTCCATCACATCGGACGGTTGGGTGCGATTCACGTCGACCGTTGGATGCGATGGACCCGCGATCGAACGGCCCTCGTCACGGCCGCACCCGCCGTTCGCCGCACGCAATAATTTTCATATATATATATATATATATATATATATAACACAAACACAAATATAGAAATATTATGTTATATATATAACATGATTTGTCTATCAATATATATATTGGGGTAATGGTCCACGTTATTGTTTAATATCCATGTATAAGGTGATGATAACAAAATTTAAGTTTGATATATAGATGCATGCTATATACTTGTTTTAAGATGATAATGTAAGACATACTAAATTACTATTGCATAATGGTTTTCAAAGTCATCATGATTTTTTTTTCCTATCAATATATATAAAATAGTCAAAAACTCCTTGTCGATCACCAAATAAATATTTCTTTTGATATATGTTGTTCACTGTTTACAAGTGGTTCTTCTAATTATATAATAATATAACCACTCCAAGGCCATTAAAAGAGTTGGATTAAAATTTGCTTAAACTATAAGGTATCTGTGTATTTATTCTTCACATAGAATTGATAATTTGAATCTTTAGTAGTATAAAGAAATAATTTTAATATGCCGGATAGAAATACATGTTGTATAGATATGCTGGATAGACATTTTTTTTATTTTCATGATGCAAAGATAGAGTACTAGATGTGTATTTGGCTGAAATGATTTAGATGATTACAATTTGCAGCAAAAAAAAAATCTATTTTGTGCTGATGTGCATCAATCTTGGTTTTGATCAATTATGAAAAGCATGTCTCCAAATTACTGTATTTTTGCCAAGTGATTAATTATCATTTTTATATAGTTATATATTATAATCCTCTTTTACATATATATATTTGATGTAAATTAAAGTTCCATTTTGATGTTACAAAGAAAATCATGTGTCCATCGGACTAAACAAAATATATGTTTACATGGATCTCTGAAAGACCATGCGCAAAAAAAAGAAAAAAGAAAAAAAAGGGGGATATGTCCATACAGAACTATACAAAAATTTTGATAACATGGATCCCTTGAGGATTATGTGAAAGATATGATTAAAATGTGTCCCTGAAGGACCATATATATATAAATTATCCCTGAAGGCCCATGTAAAAGTTTTGGATAATATGTGTCCGAGGAGGACCATGCAGATTATATTTTATTGTCCGTGAAGGACTATACAAAAATTATACATGGATATTTGAAGGACCATGTGAAAGATTTAATTACAATGTGTTCTAGAAGGGCCATATAAATTTTAAGGATTATAAAAATAAAAATAAAATAATGACTACTTGTCCATATTGGACCAAAGAAAATGATGATGTAATAAGAGGATTTGAAAAGAAACACCTCATCATGAAAGGTCTACTGACAAACAATGGCGAAAGCAATAATTATTCATCAATTTCATGTATTATCGTTGCCGAACAATGAACTTTTGATGAAAAATCATATATATATATATATATATATATATATATATATATATATATATATATATATATATATATATATATATATACATACCAAGCCAATGACTCAACATCAGCAAATGCCTTTTTATTTATTTAGTTTAGCCATGGAAGTTGAATGATGAGATCATGTTTCATACATTTGAAAGCATAACAATTATAAAGATTGTAAAACATGTTAAACCACCAGAAGTGAATTGCTATTTTACAAAAGCAAATTAAAGGGAATAAGTTTGCAAAACAAACCCCTAAAATTCAAGGAAAATTATTGTTGTTCATGTGGTGCTGAAAAACATGGTCACATACTTGATGTATGATCAGCCCTTTGTCGATTATGTATTTTTTTTATAATTATTCTTTATTTTATGAAATGCACTTTCATGATTTTATATTTATCTTATTATTTTTAAGTTTAACATTCGTTAATGTAAATAATAATACTATTTTTGGTATTACACTTGATCGAAGGCTCCAGAAGAGCAAATATCAAGAGATCTAAAAAAAACAAAGAGAGAAAAAAAAAGAGAAAAAAAAAATCAACGATGAATTCATATATATCTAGATCTAGAAGTATCTACTGAATTTTAAGGATATCTATCTCAACATATATCATATTGTGATTATGAAGTATCTATGCATGAACGACAAACATTTATCTTATGGCAGAAGCATACATTAGAAAAGCATTGTACTCACTCCCAACGGGTTATAACATATGAACAAGAAGTTCTATGATATTTATGATTTGGCATGACCGTCTCAGATATTCATGATACACGATGATTCATCGAATTATTCATTTGGGCATATAAAAAAGAATCAGAGGATTCTTTTTCTTGAAAATAGTTAATATTTTTACCGCATAATTTGCAGATTGTTATTTCGATGAGACAATAATCCCGTCGTTAGGGGGAGGAAATATGTCGCTTGAAAAACGACACAAAATTTATTAGAACACTTAATTTTAAGAGAATTGCGCATCAATGCCAGATGCATTTACTCATATAGAAAAGTGACAAGGTCACATATTCAACTATAAAAACTCCAGTTCGGATTGGTGTTCTAATTGAAAAACTATCAGTATGCTGGCTAAATAATTTACGAAATATGCCTGAAGCATGGAAGACCTATAGGTTCAAAAGATCATTATGTTTCCTAAAAGAGAAAAATAATGCTCCAGAAGAGCTTGAAACACTTATAAAATCCTCATTATTAACTTTTGCATACGATAAAATCTCCGAAGAGATACACATCCCTGAAGTGACATGTCCCCGAAGGACAAATACATGGAAATTAATGAGGAAATTCCATACAAATACAAAAAGATCTTGTGGGATCACAAACAAGTAATCATTGATGATATATTTTTTTATAGCCGCTAAAATCATGATTTAGAACAATATTCAACGTATGAATATAAGGAATGCCAGAAGCGTGACCGATCGATCAGTGCAAATGACAAAATTCTCAGAAAGAGAAAGAGGCAAGAAAAGGTAAATAAAGAGGCTAATGGTCCTAAAGAGACCTCAATACAAGCAACATAAGCAATTGATCAATTTCATCTTTCTATAGAAATAACTCCAGAAGAGGTAGCCCTTGAGAAGGCACATGTAAACAATGAGATCTCATTACATAATAAAGAAGAAAGATGGAATATAATAAAATAATTGTTGACAATGTATTTCATATATTGTTGTTTTTGCTATTATAAAAGATAAAGAGGATCCAGAAACACAAACCGTTGTAGAATGTCGATGTAAAAATTATTGGCCAAAATTGAAAAGAAGCAATACTGGTTGAATTATACTCGTGAGCGAAACGTGAAGTATTTGGACCTGTAGTCCAAGCACGTGAAGATGTAAAGTCTACATGATACAAATACGTATTTGTAAGAATGCCTAATGTCAAGAATGAAAATTTGAGATATAAATCATGTCTTGTGGATAAAGATTTCTCACAGTGACATGATATATAATGAAGAGACATTCTCTTGCAAATGTACAATCACACTTTGTTTTATTACTTTTATAGTCTTAGAAGGACTAAATATGCAGATGAAGCATACTTATACGGAATACAATATAGTGATATATATATGATCTTTGAATGATTTAAAATGCCTGTAACAAATAACTCATCCCGAAGCATGTTTTCTATCAAGATCTTTATATGGGTTAAAGCAATATGGGCGCATGTGGTGCAATCACCTAAGGGAATATTTATTGAAAGAAGGGTATGAGAACTACCCGATTTGCCCTTATATTTTCATCGAGAAATCAGAATCCGGATTTGATACTATTGCAATAAATATTGATGATTTGAATCTGTTAGGGATTCTAGAATAGCTTGTGAAAATTGTGCTAAAAGAAAGAATTTGAAATGAAAAATCTTGAAAAAATAAGATATTGTCTCCATATCCAAATCGAGCATAGTAATGAATTTCTAAGGCACTTTACTATGTAAAAATATTCATCCATTAAGTTCTTTTATAAATGTCAGGTCATTTGACCCAAATAAGGGCTATTTTTTTTCCACCCGACCAAAAAAAAATAATGAGTATCTTCTTGGTCTTGAAATATCATATGTTAGTACAAATAATATATATAAGTACAATAAGTGTTTTATTATATTTTGCACTAGGTATTAGACTTGACATTGTATTTTTAATTAGCTTGTTAGCCAAGTTTTATTCTACATGAAGACGTTAGTATTGTGAAAGCTTTTTTTTTTTGTAAAATAACAAATATAGTTTTATTCTATTTAAAATGATTTTCTAATGGTTAAATATAATTCAACATTCATCGTGAAGATAATATTACTTGTATAGCATGACTTAAAGGAGGCTTCATCAAAGATCTATTCACCAAAGCATTACCAACCGTGACGTTCAAGAAACGGATGCAAAACATTGGAATGCGTCGACTCAAATATCTTCATTCTAAAAACAGGGGGAGTAATTTAATTCAAAATATTTGTGTATTGCACTTTTTTTTCCTTCAACCAGATTTTTCCCACTGGGTTTTTCTGGCAAGGTTTTAATGAGGCAGTACGAAAACATACACCAGAATATTGTACTATTTTTCCTTCACTGAGTTTTTATCCCACGGGGTTTTTCTTAGCAAGGTTTTAACGAAGCATATTCTTGATGTATGGTCATCCAAGGGGGAGTGTTGTAAAATACATGCATACATATGAATGTAAAATCAAGAGTGGACGCATGTAATGTGGATGACCCATATGTGCATGTATAATATAGTGATTACTATTTTAAATTATCATCTATTAGTGTGTCAATAATAATTGCAAATTCATGTATATTGCAAATACATGAATGGTTCATTATGATTGTTATCCCTATAAATAGAGGGTTTGTCCAACATGTAAGTCATGGAAAATGAAATGAGAAGTTCTTGAATAATACTTTCTCTACCCCTCTTGTGCTCCAAATTATCTTGTGTTTGTTTTGTGTTTCCATCTCTTTCTCTTTTATTTTATAACAGTCAGTGTAAAATTTAAGAGCGTTTGCTGATCTCAGTCTTCACTTTAAAAATGATCCTCAGACGTTTGTATACATACTATATACCACCATAGTCATATGCAAAATAATAATAATAATAATAATAATAATAATAATAATAATAATAATAAAAAAATGCACTATTGTATTGTAGTACATTTTTCAGCTTTTCTAACAGTATGTATTTCAACAGACAGGTATATATATATATATATATATTTTAAATAAAACTGATGAGGATTGTAGACGGTGCTGCACATAAAGCTGAACATATCATTTTAAAATTTTAATAGATATATTAGTATAAGTGTGACATGGAGATATTGAAATTCATTTATCTACTTTTATCTGTATTAATGGATTAAAAAAGGTATTTATCATTATACACACATTTTTTAGCATAAATGAATTATATATGTGTATATAATTCTCCGTCAAAAAAGTTATTAACTATTATCCATTATCGTTTATTACAATTGAATTAGAAGACAAAAAATATTTTTTATATTTTAAACAATAAAAAATTTAAATAAAATTCTCCAAATAATTATCAGTGATGAATAAAACTATGAAGGGATAAATCCGCAAACTTCTAATCCTCTAATCAGTGTGAGGTGCTTAAATCCAAGCTTCTCTTCCTCTGTTTTATAATTTTGTTCTATGTATAAAAAAACAGTCACCACCGATCACAAACCACTCATATTTCGTCTAACTTTATATCATATAATATATTCCCCAAATGCTAATAAAATTGTCCTCTGATGGCCTCGCAACTTCCCAACGAACGAATTCCACGCAACCTTACAAAATAAGCTACAACAAGAAACAAAAAACAAAAACTCACATATCAACGGCTGTGATGTCTCCATTTGATGCTTAAATAACATATATGATCGTTTTTTTTGGGGGAAAAGTCCAAATAACCCCCTATAACCTACCTGAAATCCATATATGCCTCTGGATTTTTCTAAAGTTCATATAACCGCCTAAAAACATCTATGTAATTTTAAATAGAGTCTTGCTACACATACCCCATTATATAAATCCCACTCATAGATCCCATGAGGTGTTAAATTATTATTGGCTGCCTAATTGATCTATACTATTATATAAAAATCTATTAACCCAAAAAACTGTCTTTTGACCATCTTATTCTTACCAATCCATTCAATCCCATTACAATCCATTTAGACCATTTTAATCACAACCATTTGACTATTTTACCACTATAATTATATCCAATCTCATGAAAATCCTTTTATATCATTTTAGTATCATTCATAATTTATTTTAATGCATACATTTCATCATATCTCTATTCATATTATTTTAACGGAAAATATTTTTTGAGCCCCAATTGGTAAACCTCATCCTAAGTCCCAAGTGTGAATTTTTTATGTTACCCCCCCAACTAATTTATGCGGTTCTTCCATTAGCGGTCCACTAATGATAGGGTTAATTACAGTTTTGGCGTTTCTTTCATAACTGGTCCACTAATTACGGGGTTAGTTAAGATTTGGCGATCACTTCCCTTCTGGAATATACGAATTCAATTGCACATTCAAGAAAATAAAAAATCACGAGTTTCATTATTTCTGTCGCAACGAAAGCAAGCATCAAATTTTTTTTTCCATTCACATTTTATGTCAATGTTTTTTTTTTTTTTTTTTTTGCGATCTGTTTGTGGCGCAAACTTCAGGCTAGGGCAATCAGAACCCCCAAATATTGTCAATTTATAATTTTTAGATCCAATTTTTATTCGGTGAAAATGAAAACAAACATTGAAATCGTTTTTTTTCTTTAATTTGATTGGTTGAGAATATAAGAATCACACGATTGTGGTGTAAACAATGGCGATCCATTTAAGTTAGACTGCTTTCGATCTGAATAATTCAAATTGATCTGATTTTTTAACTGTTCATTTGAATCATCATATCCTTTTTTTATACAGGTTTTAATTTAAATTAAGATGCATGTAGTGTATCTGAATTATGATACGTTCTTGTGTTTTACGTATGATCTGTATAATCATCTTTTTAGTAATGTGTATATGTACATTTTTTAGTGGTGTGTATATGTACATTTATAGCTTCGAATGATCAGTATTCAACTCATTGAATTCAATATTCGGTAGTATCGAATGTGTATATGTTAATTCCAATTTTAGATACATAGGTATCTTGATGTTGTTTCAGCTCAATTTGAAGTTTGATTTATTATTTATATGGATTTGATTAATGCCTATTTGATTTATATTTGATTGTTTATTTGTTGTATGTATATAAAGGCTTGAAAGACTTTTCATTGAAAAATATATGTATGTTTAGCTAATTAGCTTGTGTTCTATTAAATTGTTTGTTTGGTAAGATACAATTTCGTATCTTAATTATATAAGCGTGTGACAACTTTTTAAATTTTTCAGCGGGCAGTGATGACGATTGTATGGATGACACATGTGAAGACTCAATTCATTTGGAAGACATCCATGATGCATGTGATCTGAAACCAGTTTGATGAATGAACTGTCTGATTTGGCTGATCAGCAAAATGTAGATGAGATTGTAGCATGTGTAGAACAATCTATTCCATCTATTGGGATGTGCTTTTCATTATGAAGATGAGGTGCAGAAAGTTTTATAATAATTTTGCTCACAATGATAGATTTGTGATTGCCAAGATTCATGAGAAAAATGATGAAAATGGAAGGCAAAATTTTTTTTCTCTTGCTTGCTGTAGAAATGGGAAGCATGTACCATCTGGAAAGAATACCTTTAATGCCCGATCTTCAATCAAGACTGGTTGTGGTGCAGGATAAACATCAGTGTGAAAGAAAACAAGTGTTTTTTTTATATCAAAGTGGTTTTAGATCATAACCATCATTTAAGCCCCCTTAAATCTTGCCATTTTGCATGTCACAGGTTGCAGAGGGCTTTTTGATTTGTTTAATTGTACAACACTTTTAATGTTAATGTGTTTTTTTAATGTGTTTTTCACTATTTTACAAAATGTTTAATGTTTGATTTTATGTTTTCATATACTAATTTCATTTTATATACACATCACAGTTTCATATTCAAATCATTCTTTCATTGTTAAGTAATACATGTTTTCAGATACAGTCTTCAAATTCAGATACAATACATATTTAGGTAATAAGCTTGTACTTAATATGTGAAAGATATAGTCAATTTGATATGATTCAATTGAATTAAGATACATTTACCAGATTTTGATAAGTATAGAAAACAAGCTACCTCACAATTACCATGTACAGTTCACATATTCATCACATTGGAAAATACAATTCACCATGACAGACGTGTAAAAAGATTTCAGATACAGAATATAATTTCAGATACAGCTGAACTGAAATTATGTGTAGTTAAACATGAAGCCTGTATATTTAATAAATAAATCTCTCAAAAAAGTTTTAGATACACAGTACAAAATTTAGATACAGCGTAACTATACGATATATGCTGTTAAAACACAAAATCATTACCGATCAATTGTTGATCGAACATTAATAGTACATTGATCAGAATACTTCATAATCAAATATTTACAAAGAATACATCAAGGTTTGATCCAAATTGTTGTTTATTTATAAACTTCATTCTTTCGCTGGTCAATCTTCCATGTACATCTGCCTGACCATGTGATCTTCATCTGTATATGTACGGTGCTTGTCATTCAGAAAATTATGCATAATGTGCGCCCTTATTGGTCTACACTGCTTTCCTATCCATCATATATGTGGTTACTTGCTCGTTTACAGCATGTTGTTTCATTATATTCATGATGATTTGACTCATAATCTATTCTGTAATAAATTTATTTTTATTAGAGATACAAATATTAATATGAATTTTGAACTTTTATATTGATTGACATTTACGACATTCGATTTTGCTACGGTGCGCCTGCCACTGATATGATTTCACCATCTAGATACACTAGGTATCAGACTCATGTATGTGGAAGATAGATACACTAAATTCATTTAGAGACTGTGGGTGCCCCATGTTTACCTTATTGATTGTCATATTTTAAGATACACTAAATAAATTAAGCTTAAAGATAAAAATACATTCCATATACACTAATTTGTCTATATAGCATCAAGATAAAAATACATTCCAGATACACTAATTTGTTTGG
The DNA here is from genome assembly GCA_030737845.1 of Acorus calamus. Taxonomy (NCBI): domain Eukaryota; kingdom Viridiplantae; phylum Streptophyta; class Magnoliopsida; order Acorales; family Acoraceae; genus Acorus; species Acorus calamus. The sequence continues at coordinate 10,127,640 of CM060863.1, read as the reverse complement.
ATGTCATACCTATGTATTTGGTTGACAGGCTTTGTTTATATAGGAAAAAAATTAAAAATACATTCGAGATACACTAATTTGTTCGGATATGAAATTCATGTGTCTGAAAGCTAGATTTGTTTGTATTGATAAAGAATATGAATTAATTCCAGATACATCATCTGTTTGGTTTTCAGATTCATGTATCTGAAATACTGATTTGTTTAAATAGCAAAAAAAATATCCACATAAACTAATTTGTTCGGATTTCATATTCATTTCGGATTTCAGATTCATTTTTCTGGAATTGCGTCGTCTCATATTTGAATATGAAAATCAGATATTTCTTGTATAAGAAGTGTATCAAATCCACCCAATTGATTATGGTGGAGGTCTAAAATTAAATAAGGGGTATTAAAGGTAATGTCGCCAATGTCACATCATGGGGCTTACATAGGCCAATGAAATGGGGCCTATGAATCATTTTTTTAATGAACCTTCTAAGTTAAAATTTTAATTGGCAGATAAGGAATATTATGCAAATATTATGTTATATTAACCATGACTTAAAATACAGCATATCAACTCCCTATAATAATTTGAAAAAAATGCAATTTTTTTTCCTATATATGACGATTTTACATTTTTACCTATGGGGATAGATTATAAAACCCTCTTTGAATGGATAAAATCATAATTTATAAAGAATTTTTCGTATTTTTAATATATTATAGGGAGTTTTGGTATACTATCCTTTCACCTATAGTTAATCAAACAGAATATTTACATAATAATTCTAATTTGTTAATAAAAATCTAATTAAATGAGCTATTTAATTTAAATAAGTGTTTTCATATGATTAGACGGGCTTTAAGAAAATTCATGGGTTATATGGATTTCAACAAGTTTAATGTGATTTTATTTAACATTACATTTTGTGTGTGCGCGCGCGTCGCGCCGCGCGTGTGAATTGCGTAGCTAGTTCTTTTTCAGACATAATAAAAGATTCTTCAGGGCGTTAAATATAAAAGACCCAAGTAAGAAAAATGTATATTGAGTGTCAAAAAGCAACACCACGTTTGTACTGTTATGTCACGGGACCGCGACAGCCTCCCCCGCCACGTGTCACGTCCGTACAAAAAAACCAGTACCCCCCTCTCTTTAAACGCCCCCATTCAAAATCACAACCGACACAGATCACTCGATCAACACATTCACAACATAAAACAGAGAGAGATCCAGAGAGATGAAATCGGAGGCGGCGATGGTGGCGGCGAACATCGAGAGCGGCGCCGGGCTTGCGGCGACGACAATGGAGGAGGAGAAAAGCCGGCTGCGGACGCGGACGAGGGAAGCGGCGTACGGGGCGGCGGTGAGGGCGGCGTGTGCGGCGGCGGCGGCGGTTTCGATGTCGATGATGGTGACGGCGGAGGAGTCGGCGGAGCTCGATCTTTACGGGTTCCGCCTCCCCGTCTCCTCCAAGTGGTCCTACTCCAACTCTTTTGTGTGAGTGCTTTGAATTTACGGATCTGCCCTTCTTTTTTTGCTTTATTTACGGCTTTGTCCCCACCGGTGTTCCGGAAGTTTTCTACCAATCCGTGAAACTTTTTTCAAAGCGGACCATAATCACCTCTGAAAATTATGTTTTTACGTTTTTTGCCATTGGTTTATAATGAATTAAAGTGTTACATTAGCTTTAAAATTCAGATCCAATGATATTTTTAAAACTGAGTTTCTGCAAAAAAAAAAAAAAAAATTCATATATCAGTCGAACTAGTAAAATAAATTTTTTAAAATAAAAAATAATCTTCTAAAAATAGCTTAACATATTTGTTACCAAAAAAATGTTATTTCAGTTCCTTTAATAACATAAATCCAGTCAATATATATGTAAATTAAATATAATAAGGGTATCAATGTAATTTCCTTGGAGGCTACAAGTACAAACAAAAAACCTGGAACGAAGTGTAGCATATAATAATAATAATAATAACCTTTTAATACCTAAAAATTCCGACATATCATTGAATGCAGAATTCATGTTGCGCCAGAACAGTTAATATTAACCTACTTCTCAAATAAAAACACGCAGGTTCCTCGTCGGGATGACGGCAGCAACGACGGCTTATTCGCTACTGCAGCTACTACTGACGATGCTGGGCTTCCTGAAGAAGTCCAAAATAACAACAAGCACCTTCCCTTCTCGCAACATGGCGTGGCTAACTTTCACTCTTGACCAGGTCAACCCTTTCAAATCCCCTCTTTAAAATTTTTATATGATGTGTTTATGAAATTTTGATGAGATTTTCATAGGTAAATCTTTATAATTGGAGGAGGGTTGTTGGTATTTTCATGAAAATGTGTTGTTCATCCATGTAGTGGTGGACCCTCACTGTGTGTCTGTGTGTTGGGGGTGACATAAAAAAGGGAGAAATGCAAGAATACGAATAATTAAGTTTTTCAGGCATAGATACTTATACGGGGATAGATAATTATACATATAATTGAAATGAATCATTTTCTATATGGATGTATTTGTAATTATCCTCATTGGAAAAGCTAACAATGAAGTTTTTGTTAGTTAAATTGTGAATAAAAATAAAATAAGACGTGTGTTTTTTTTAAAGTAAAAGAATGATTCGACTTATAGATCCCCTTTATTTAAGTAGTGAAAGGTAATCTGATATGTGGACCCATAATTTTTTACCATTGACATAAATTGGATGGAATAACTTAATTATAAAGGGACTGAGAATATCAATACCACATAATTTCATCCTACTCTAGACCCCTTTTTTCTTACAACCCAAGCAATTTTTTCTCTCAATTGTTCCACCTCATGTCCTTGTTCACTTCCAAACAAGGGGTTAATACATTATACATAGCATCTTGAGGATGTCTATTTAGTTTAGGTGATTTATCATATTATTTTATCACATACTCAACATTTCACCTAAATAAAAAAATTTGCATGTATTTCTAATACTAATGATCTGAATACATCTAGAAATATCATATTTATCGCGTATGGGCGTATTCCTTACAAACATACACTCATCTTACCAAAAATATTCATAAAATATTTATCGTACATGAACTCTGTGACTATAACAGGCGTTCGCGTACATGATGGTGAGCGCGGGGTCTGCGGCATCTGGGGTGACAAACCTAAACCGGACCGGGATAAGGCACTCGCGCCTCCCCGACTTCTGCAAGCCCCTCCGCGGCTTCTGCGACAAGACTGCCATCGCCATCTCCTTCGCCTTCCTCTCATGCGTCCTCCTCGCCGCCTCCGCCATCCTCGACGTGCTCTGCCTCCTCAATCACCACTATCGCTACTAGTCATTACTCATAAAAAAAGACTTGGCTTCTTTGTTTCTGGTTTTTTATGTGTGTGAAGATGTGTACTATATTATATATGTGTATGTTTTGTGAATCTTTAATGATGGTTTTTCTTTGGGTTTTAATCAAGCCAATTGAATGGTTTTGTGGTAACATATTGTATGTGGGTTTTTTAGGATTTTTAGTTTTAAGTCCCCGTAAACTATATAATTTATCGATTGATTCCTCATTTCTTCATATTTAAGTTTTAGTCTCTACATTTAAATGATAATTTAGGAATAGGTCTCTCCCAAAGACTAAAAAGCAAACTAAATAATTTAAGAATAGGTCTCTCCCAGGGATTAAAAAAGAATATATCATTTAAATGTAGAGACTAAAACTTAAATATGAAGAAGTGAGGGATTAATCGCTAAATTTTATAGTTCATGGGGATTTAAAACTAAAAATCCCTTCTTTTTTTTTTGGCACCTTTTTGGGTTTTAAATTTCAGTATTTTGAGAATAGTAGAAAAGAAAATTGTCTACATTCATGGAAAGAAAAAGTGAATTTATGTTTTTTTTTTTTTTTTTTTTTGAATTTACAGCCTTTGTGTGGAGGGGCTATAAATTTATACTATGTGGTATAAGAAAATATAATGCACAAAAGAATATATTTACAATTTGACCATGTTTTCATATATAGTAAAAAAAATTATATCTATCTATATTATTAATCAAAAGAATTTTTAACTTAGTCCTCAGTAACCATAACACAATGGTTCATGGTTTATCTGTGTTAAATGTAAGTCTTGGATTCAAATCTTGGCATTCAATTATCTACATGTTTGTTGACGATTATTCAAAAGAATTTTCTATAGCACCGGAACAAACAGGTAAAGATAGTCTTCTCAGCTTGATCGTAAAATCAACCACGGGTCTCCCCTGCATATATATATATATATATATATATATATATATATATATATATATATATATATATATATATATATATATAAATTATTGCGTGCGGCGAACGGCAGGTGCGGCCGCGACGTGGGCGGTTCGATCGCGGGTCCATCGCATCCACAGTCGACGTGAATCACACCCGACCGTCCGATGCGATGGACCCGTGATCGCTACCGCACCCGCCGTTCGCCGCACGCAATAGTATCTATATATATATACACACACACACCGCACGATCGCATATTATCGAAAATCTATATATATATATATATAAAGAATTTTCAACTTCATTCTTTCCCTCGGCACATAAGCCAATTGAATGGTTTTGGGATTTGGATCAAGCCAATTGAATGGTTTTGGGATTTGGATCAAGCCAATTGAATGGTTTTGATAAATGGTAACGTATGGTGGATTCTGCGTTTTTATCTGTATTTTTTATATCTTTTATGGGGTTGAAATACCATGGGTTGAGAATTGAAGTAAAGAAAAAGAAAACAAATAATACAGTCACAATACCAAGATTTACTTTTAGTTAGGTAAAAGATTGCCTACATTTATAAAGAGAATTTATGCTTTTATTCTGATATTACGGTCAAACTAAGAAGTTACCTCTAAGCCTGTCAATTATCTGAAAAAAAATACGAATCCGTATTTGAAAAATCAGAATTATCCGATATTTGAAGATCCAGAGTGCGGATATGGATATAAGTCTATCCGATCCGAAAAATATCCGTATTCGAAATATACTATAAAAATATATATATTTGTCTTATATATTGTTCATGTTGTTATCATGTATGATTAATCATAATGATAATATATTATAATACCATTAAATTTTTAATTTATGATATCTAAAAAAGATAATAAGCTTTAAAATATCAACTTTAATTTTGATATCTCTCTAAAATATTATTTGATTATTCAAAATAATGTTAATATTCAAATATGTTAATTATCCAAAAATTAATATCCGTATCCAAAGGGATCCAAAAATTAGGATATGGACATTAGCATATCTGATCCATATCTGTCCGATTGACAGGCTTAGGTACCTCCTCCTGTTTGCCTCCGTTCCAAAAAAATTTCTTTCGAATTTTTACCAATAAACAGGTGAATAATTCAGCGTTAAGACTCGAACATAAAATGTAAATCTTAGACCGTTGTGCTATTGTAACACCTGTGAATTTTATTTTATTTATATATTTAATTTAAATATATAAATATGATATTTGAATTGAAATTTGTGTATTTTGTGTGTTTTTAAGTTTTAATCCATTTAGTGTATCTTTATGGGCTCATTTCAATTTACAATTTTAAACACTATTTGTTAATGTTAAAGATTTTATATATTTTCTTTTGAAGATTTTTAAGATCTTAAATGATTACAATCTCATTAACATTGGAGCTCAAAAGATTAAATTTTGAGATTTCATTGTTATTGATTTTGAGGGACCCAGTTTTGAATTGTGAATTTCCTGTAATCAATAATGATTGTTAGGCCCCAATTTCATAGGCCCCAAATAGACCCCATGATGTGGCAATGAGACATTACCTATTATACTCTTTTACTTGATAACTACCCTAACATGTATCCCTATGATTGTAGAGTATATCATCAATTTTAAAAATCCATTATATCTCCACCAATATTTCTTCATCACCACACGGTGCCTCTCATTCTCCTCCTCCCCTTCCATCTCCGGCAAGACCCTCAAACGCCGCATCTCCGACCTCACCGACATCCTCGCCTCCTCCCAGCGCCTCGTCTCCAAAACCATAGACATCCGCGATGAAACACTAGAGCCCCCTCCCGACGCATCGGGGTTCCCTCCGACGTGCACAACTGTTGTCAAAAAAGTAATAATTATTGAAAGTTGGTGAAGGTGAGACGCGGGGACAAGCATATGTGGGGATGTGCTGATGTGGAAGATTTTCGAATGATGATTATGATTTTCGGAAGATTTTCAAATGATGATTTTTGTTACATTTGAAATGTAACAAAAATTGTGCATGTGTGTAGCAGCGGTGGCGGTGATCTTTATAATGATTGCTTCAGTTTCTGTTGTGATGGTGGTTTTAATGAGTGCTTCAGCTTTAATGACTTCGTTTGTTCTTAGCCGTTCTAGGGAGACGACGATCTCGGAGAACATAAAAGTTCGAGCTCTTGAAACGCTGGTGGTGGCGGTGATGGTCTCAAACATGAACTCTCTGGGATAACCACAAAAGCAAGGAAGTCATTGGAGACGAAGAATGTGAAGTAATCTTGAGTCAGGTTAGATATTGTTTTGTTGTATTTACATTGTGGGATATGTGCATTGATTAATATTGTTATATTTTATAAATGTAACAGTTAATGAATAATATAATTTGATGCAAAAGAGACACATTTAAGCAATACACAGTTTTTTGTTATTTTGTTACATTTGAGATGTAATAGACTTGTAACAACATAAACTTATTTAACATACGAATTCATGGATATTTCAATGATCAATCATATTATTATTCATGACTATTTGATTTACAAGGTGTCAGCTACATTTTTTCTTCTCTTTTTTTGTTCTACAGCATTTTTTAAACATGAATGTCATAAACTGTAAAATTCATATGTTTATGTTACATTTATGCAACACTGCTACATTCTGTTATATTTACACACTTATACAATCATAAGTGTTACATTTACATTTATGTATTTCTGTTACATTCATAACAGTTATAATCATAAAAAAACTGTAACATTTTTTTTGTTATTTAGATAATTTTGGTGAAATTTAGGTAAGTTTTGATATAATTTTGATGAAATGTAATTTAGATAATTTTTATATAAGTTGGGTAAGTTTTAATGTAAAATTCTTAAGAATTTCAAAATTCAAATTTTGAAATAAATAAATTTTGTTTAAAATTTTAAAATAAACAAATTCAAATTAATGTGAAAGATTAATAAGAGGAAAAAGGGGGATTTGGGTCAATGAGATTTATTTTTAATGAAGGGCATATCCGTATTTTGCCATTTTACACTTTTTCAAAAGTCAACAAACTAACCAAAGCTAACAAATGAGATGATGACACATCATGGGGATTGTGAATGGGGCTTATGATTTGGGGCCTAGGTATCACCACTCTTCCTGTAATATGCTGCAGGGACCTATCTGTAATTCGGGCAGGGACCTGTATGTAAATATAAAATAATATGGGGGTCGTTTTGTAATGTTCGTTAGGTTTAGGTATCTCCATTATATATATATATATATATATGGTCGAGTGATTCGGTGCGGGAATGCGGTCGTGTGGGAAACGACGTCGATCGTTCGATCGCGGGTCCATCGCATCCAACGGTCGAGATGAATCGCCCTCGACCGTCCGATGCGATGGACCCGTGATCGATGACCCGTGATCGCTTCCCGCACGACCGCATTCCCGCACCGAATCACTTCCATATATATATATATTATCTATATATATATATATATATATATATATATATATATATATATATATTAGGCGAGTGATAATATGCGGTCGTCCGGTCGCGATTGCGGGCCGTCCGATCGCGGATCCATCGCATCCAACGGTCGACGTGAATCGCACCCGACCGTCCAATGCGATGGTCCCGTGATCGCGCACCGCACCGACCGTAAATCGCACCTAATCGTGACTCTATATATATATATATATATATATATATATATATATATAGGCTGTGCGGCGGGTGTCTTCCGCAGAAACAGAGAGAGAGAGAAAGGGAAAAAAAAGTATTTACTCTTTTTCTTTTTATCATTTGATTTTCCTATTATTTATTAGATCAATGTTTAACTATTTTCATTTTTAAGATTTTAATAAAAATAGAGTTTTGATTTATTATTTATTTTAAAGATTAAATATTTTTTATGTTATGAGATTTTTAGTTTTGATCAAGTTTGAGTTTTAATATGTATATGTTTCTGTTGTTAGATTTTTATGATTTTATATAAAAAAACAAGGGTTTTGATCTACTATTATTTTTAATAGATCTATATTAGATATTTAGATTTTTGAATCTTCATAAACTTAGGGTTTCGATTTATTATTTATTTTAAAGATTAGATCTATATTTAGATTTATAAAATATAAGTTTTTAATAATACTAGGGTTATTATTTATGTGTATACTTAATAAGCTTTATTTATTTTTAGTTTTTACTAATTAATAGTTTATTTTTATAGAAAAAAAAGTGTTTTTATATTATTTTATGAATTCTTTATTTTATTATTATTTTGAATTTCTGGATTTTTGTCTTTTCTGTTTTGTCTTTTCTGGTTTCGTCTTTTAGTGTCTGGTTTTATTATAAATAAATTTTTATTCTTCTTCTGTGTATATATGGATGGGTTTTTTATTGTTGGGTATAAAAAATTTATACCTAATAATTATGGATAGATAATTAGGTCTTGGGCTTAGGCTTAAATTATAGGTTTTAATTAATAATTTATTTGGTTCATCTAGGTTGTAATTTTTATTGCGGGCTTCATTCTCCGGTCCTAGTGTCCATTCGAGGTGAGTAGGCCTATTGATTTATTTTATGTGAGTTTTTCTGTACATCGTTGAATTTCATGTGTTCATTATATTTGTATGATATTATGTGATATTTATGCATTTATATTATGATTATTTTGCATGATTTTGATATTTTACATATTGATCAAATTGCATTTCTTACTGAATAAAGTTGCATGATTTAATTCCTTCGTCTTGTCATTTAAAATAGCATGAATTATGATATTCATGTTTCAAGAATTAACATAATACATTTTTTATGCTTATCTTTTCGAAATAACGTTTGGTTTAAAGATTTTCATTTCGAGACTTTAAAAAAAATTTTGGACTAGTGGAGACAACCTAGTCATAGGAGATTTTATCAAGATGCATATCATGATATATTTTCTGGAATAAATCCCCCTGTAGTATTTCGCCTTTGGGGAGGAAGGTCTAGGACTCGAAGAGTCCCAAAATCGATGAGAGGTGTGGTAAAGCATTCCTTACAGCGGCAGATTCCTTTGTTTGGAGTCTGCAGCAATCGGGGCATCCTGTGCTGATGTTCTCGTAGTGATGGCAGCGGCATCCCATCATCGTTTTCTAGATCCGACGTCTCCTCGAGGGAGCTTTTTGAGCGATTTAGTCGCTTGGGGCTTAGCACAGCTGTTTTGGGAAACGGTTCTTCCGATTGAGAACCCTAACCGGTCATATCATTTAAGCTGCATGATTTCTATGACGTGGATAAAGGATTGGGCCACGTGATTGCATTAAAATATATTTTTTTATTAAGCTCATTAATTTAATTAAAGAAAAATTCTTGTTTTTCATATTTTAATATATATATATGAAAATTATTACGTGCGGCGAACGGCGAGTGCGGCCGCGACGTGGGCAGTTCGATCGCCGGTCCATCGCATCCGACGGTCAACGTGAATCGCACCCGACCGTCCGTTGCGATGGGCCCGTGATCGCTGCCACACCCGCCGTTCGCCGCACGCAATATATATATATATATATATATATATATATTATATATAATATATATATATATATATATATATATATATATATATAAAATTTTATCATTTAACTCTCATGATTTTTCTGATGTGGGCCAAGGATTGGGCCACGTGTACATTAAAATATTTTTTTTAAAAAAGTTCATTATTTTAAATTGATTTAATAAAATAAAAGATTTATTAAATGAAATTGATTTTCATAAAACCTTATTTTTATATGTAACTGTCATATGAGGTAATTTATCAGTGGGCTTATTCACTGAGTTAATTGCTCACCCTATTCGATATGGGCTGGTTGTTTCATAACTAGGTATTGCGTATTCTGAGGATTAAGATGAAATTTGGACTTTTCGCATCTTTCAGAAATTGCTCCGAGGTAGCGGTTCGAGAGTAAATTATAGTTGCGATCGACTATTTATGTTTACTTTAGTTTAGATGGCTCCCACATGGATGGTTTGTTATGTATTTCTTTTCAGTATCTTGTCTCCGCAAAAACTCTGATATATTGTAAAGTCATTAGTGATTTAATACCGTTGGTATTATTTATTTTATTATTATCGGTTTTATTATATTTATATTATATGGGTATCGTATAAAAAAAAAGAGCTGCAAATTTTGGTCTTGTATTTGGATTAAGTTTAGTAGCGACTCATTTACCGTCCGATAAGCAGTTAGGTAAATCTGGGGCGTTACAGCTATGGTATCTAGGGACATTTTTTTAGATTTTACAGATTTTGTGCGGTGGAGTTATAACTTTATAGATTTTTTGTTCTCTAAAAAAACCTATTTCACAGAAAACTATATAGACAAACTATATTTAGGAGAACTCCATTGTTACAGCCTTTCCTTGATAATCTGAAAATCAAAATGCAAAACAAAAACCCAACATTGTTCATGATTTCGCGTTTAGGCGCTGACTTATTCACCTGTTTATTAGTGATTATTCGAAAGAATTTTTCGTGGGACTGGCAAACAGGTGAAGGTAACATTTCCAGCTTGACCGTAAAGTCAGCTAGGGATGCAATTCAATCGATTTAGTTCTATTTTTGGCAAACCCAAATTGAACCAAACTATATTTATATGTAACCTCAAAATCGAACCGAACCAAAATTCCAAAACCAAATTGAACCATTTTTGTTTGGTTAAACCGAACTGTAAAAAATTGATGGGTTCGTTAGAATTTTTTTGAGAATTTGGTTTACAACTTTATATAAATATGATAATGCTAGGATTGATGGTATAAATTAATATATTCATTTTTATGAATATTAATGGTATAATAATAATATATGTTTAACACAAAAAGAATGTTCTGAATGAATATTGATTATGAATAGTCATATGTTGAAATTTAATTCGTTTGGTTCAGTTAATTCAATTTTTTATAAGTAAAATCAAAACCAAACCCAAACCAATTCAAATTTTTTAAAGTAAACCCAAACCAATGTAAATCAATTTATTAATTTTTCAAACTATACCGAAACCAAACCATAAAACTATTGATTCAAAAAAAAAATCAGTTTGGATCGGTTCGGATTCAGTTTAACCGACCAAAGTTGCACCACCAAGATTAGCCACGAGGTCCCTTGGATATAAAAAAAAACATTGTTCATGACAACGATGGATAAATTTGTGTGGGATTATTATTATTATTATTATTATTGAGGATTGGTGTCCTCTAGGTTTGATCCCATGACATTCTTTATAAAGACTAGTGTTAGTTGAACCAAATCTCGATGGGCGTGGATATCGGCACCCCACATAGCAAGAAACCCACCCCTTAAAAAAATTTAAAAAAAATGTGTATTGTAGCAGTAGGAGTAAACCCATCCCGAGGTCAGCAATCTCTCTGGTGACGGTGGTGAATGATGGTCGCTAGAGGTTTCGGCGAGTGTATCAACCCAGGTCGGCATATCCTCTGGCGACGGTGGTGAAGTGTGGTCGCCCGAAGGCCGGGCGAGCTAAAGTAAGAAAGAATAAATTCACATTTACAAGTTTCAAACCAAATAGATAAATTTCATATTTAAACACATATAACAGACAGTCATAGCAGCATTTAAAACACATCAAAATATGACGTTCACATTCCATAACCAACCATTCACGTGGCTACACAACAAAATACATGTTCAAATTCAACAGCCATTCATGTGACTATAGATTTTTTCATATATAAAAAAAATAACATATCCAATTAAAACAATTACTCCTTTTTTCAAAAAATAAAAATAAACATAAAAATAATTTGAACATGTATTTTGTAGTGTATTATATGAATGATTCGTTATGGAATGCTAACATCGTATTTTGATGTGTTATAAATGTTAACATCATATTTTGATGTGTTTTAAATCTTGCTATGACTGTCTGTTATATGTGTTTAAATGTGAAATTTGTCTATTTGGTTTGAAACTTGTAAAAATGTGAATTGATTCTCTCTTACTTTAGCTCGCCAGGCCTTCGGGGGACCACACTTCACTACCGTCGTCAGAGGGCATGTTGACCTGGATTGGTGCACTCGTCGAAATCTCTGACGACCATGATTCACCACCGTCGCCAGAGAGATTGCTGACCTCGGGTGGGTTTTCCATTTACTGCTACAAATTTTTTTTTAAAAAAGGAGGTGGGTTTCTAGAAACTTGGGGTGCGGATATCCGCGCCCAATCTCGATTCACATGTAATATTTGTTATGGATTATTACGCAAGCGACGCAACACAAGTTAAAATGTCAATGCAAGTAGAGGTAATGTTTTAAACTTGATCACTATGTGTGGTCCATGCGTGCTTGGTCGACTTTTTGTCCGCACTGATTATAACATTGTCGATCATCTCTTTGTGAAACAATCTTCGAAATTACTGGTTAATCCAAAAAGTTATAGATGTCATCATTAAAGATAATGACACTCAAATAAGATGAGATCTAGGTCCTATTTGGATCTGAGATCTAAACGCATGCTTTCTCAAAAGTCTTTCAAACCTGACGTCTCAGAAACATTGTTTTCATAATTTTCCGAAAGTCATTTTTTATCAAAAAAAAAAAAATTTATGAAATGTGACATAAACGCTCAATGCTGATTTTTGTTTGGATCCGCAATGGTTGGGTGGAACATTTTTAACTTTTGTATCACCAACACCACTCCATCACGGATATAAATGAAAAAAAAAACTTATCTGTGTGTGAATATTTAGTAACTGTAAATTTTTTTAATGAGATATATACATTGTCTAACGAAGTATATGTTATATTGGATCTGTAAAGAAATATATAAAACTATATTTTAGACTATAAAAAAAAACTAAGTGTAATAGCACCCTAAAAATAAAATCTAAACCGTCCAATTTCTTTTTTCCACTTAAACGTGTAACGAAAAATTAGAATCCGTCAAATATATATGGATAAACAACACCGTACGTCACTCTCTCTCCTGCATCCTAGCCGTCCATTTGGATTCTCTACCAAAAAGTCGTAACCATTCATCCGAAGAAATCTAGACCGTCCACGTTACGGTGGACCTCAATCTGGTGGTCCCACTTTAAACGCACATGCTCCACTTTAAAATCGAGCGCTTCGTCTCTTCCGGGACAGCACAGACATTATCCAAACCTTCAAGGGCCAAACGGTCATTATCGCGAAAAAACTCCTTCCGGCATCAGCATGTCTGCCGGAGAGACGCCGGTCACCGGCGACCCGAGCCGGAGAGTCGTCGGGGTCTCCGTCGGAGAATCTCACACGCTCGCTCTCACAGGTCTGTCTCTCTCTCGCTATCTCTCCCTGAACGTCTTTGTGAGTGTTTCAGCTTTGAATGCTAGGCGAATGAAGAAATGTCGCTTCATCGATTTCGATTCATTGAAAAATCCTCTTTTAGGGTATATTTAGGATCGAATTCGAGTTATAAACCCTGAAAATCCGATTTTCATGTCGAAATCTACCAAGCCCCCCCAAAAATTGGATTCGATTTGAAATTCTGAGTAAGGACGACCAAATGAATCCAAATAAAACCATCTTTCATTAGGGTTTCTGGGTTTCAATCGGTTGAATCTGTCAGTGCTGACTTGTTGGGAACTAAAAGAACCTCCTTTTGTATGGGATTTGAAGGGGATGGCAGAGTGTATTCATGGGGGCGGGGCACTTTGGGGAGGCTCGGAACTGGAGACGAAGAAGACGTGCCGTCTCCGGCGCCCGTTGTGTTCGACAATTCGAGCGAAGGTGCGAAGAGGCTTCGATCGTAGGCGTCGCAGCCGGAGCTTACCATAGCCTAGCATTGGATGGTGAGTGACTGTGAGTGTTTCCTTCAATTGCCTCTGATCATGATATCCTTTTTTAGTTTTTGTTGTGAAGGTCAGTTCTTTATTGCTCCTTTCATAGGTTTTCTTGTGATCTCCATTGATGCTTGGGTAATGCCATACTTTAGTCACTTTTGCAGCCTGCATAAGGTTTTCATTCTTTTTTTTTAATTATATCATGCTTTTTTACTTTTTTTAATTGAGCATATACTGAAATAATAGAGTATATATTACATTAAATGATTTCATATACTGGGAGATGCCGCATATGTAGAAATGAGTGCCAAATCGTCTGTGTAAATGCCAATGCATTATTGATTCTTGGATTATGGGTTTTGTTTGTTGTTCTTTGTTGTGGTAAACTAGTTAGTTATTTGATATGGGTTTCTTCAATGTTTTAGTTAGCCTAGAAAATGATCAGGTTAAGGGTCAGTTGTCGGGCTAACTGGAATTGAACCATGTAGTAATGGATAGATTTTGATTAACAAAAATACGAAAATAGAAATATTTCCATAAATATTGCTACTTTTACCAGGCTCTTGCTTATTACCAGGTTCTAGGTGTTGTCTTTCTTGGAAGCTTGTAGGGTGGAATTATTTGCTTTTTTTTCATATGGTACTTTGATTTAGTGGACTGCTATATAATATGGGTCCTTGCTAATGGCTTTACAGATCTAGGTTTTTTTGTACCCTTGTTTTCTACTGAATGTGTTAGATGTTGATTGGTTCCTACTGAATTAAGGTTCCCTACGAGTCATATTAAATTTATACTCTTGCGTTCTTTCTTCAAAAAATTGTTGTTTTGGTAGCGTTTGGAAACATGTTTAGATGATTCTACTTTTGCAAGAATCAAACTAAACCCAAATCTGTTTCCAAATGCCCAAATAGTCTCAGCTTTTGAAAAAAAAACCCAGTTTTTAGTTATAAACAGAAAAAATGAGCTTTTCAATAATCTAACAAGTATGCATACAGGGAATCTAATTTCAGGAACAAATTTTAGTGAAAAGCTCATTTTCAGGCAGGTTTCCAAAAGCCACCTAGTTCATATGACATTTATGTTGTTGCTTGCCAGAGATTTAGTTGTAGACGAAGAACTATGCATAAATGTATATGACTTTCCTAGGTTATCGATTCCAAGCATGCATTGAATTTCATCTGTGTGTGATCAGCAGCAATGTTTGGGTGATATTTCATTCAATTTTTTTCTATAATTCTGTGCATTATCATAAAGTCTTTTGACTGCTTATATGCTCTTCATTCTGATGTAGTAATCTTTCTTCAATGGCAGATGAAGGCTCTGTTTGGTCATGGGGCTACAATATCTGTATCCTTTTGAGTACACGATTTCTTGTTCAGTTTTTAGTTTTATTGTTTTCACTTACCTAGAGAAAATCCAATCCCATGTTCATGTCTGGCTAAACAACTTCCATTAGTTATTCCCTTGACTGATAAATGGATGGCCAATTGGGTTACAGTGGAGAGAATTCTTCGGTCCCTCGCTTGATGGGTTGTTTTCTCGAATTGGGTACTCCGAATTCACCGAGAGAAGACTCACACACCGAAAATGAAAATACACCATTGAAGGTGATCCTCTAAATCTCTTCTCCGTATTGTTTATTTATTGTGTACTGATACACCCAGACATTCCAATAATCATTCCTACAGACTCCAAGCCACTTAAGTAGTATATGAAATCTATCATATACTGTCGTAGTATATACTCTATATGAAAGTATGTATGTTTATCACACTTGAGTTACAGATGACTACAGTCAAGGCAGGAGGAATGATGTCTCTCGCGATCGATTCTCTGGGCGCGCTATGGATGTGGGGAACTGCCCTAACAAAGGAGACACCGAAGAGTTCTGCCTTGTGAGCTCTCCCTCTCCGCTCCCCATCTGGGACTTCCATGGCCACTCCGTGGTCAAGGTCACATGTGGGAATGAACATGTCCTCGCCTTAGTCACTTATGGGGAGACCTTCACTGGAGGGGACGACAACCTCTCGTGCTACTCGTGGGGCAACAACAACCATGGACAACTCGGCTTGGGCGACAACGTAAGCCGCACTCGCCCTTCAATCATCTCCGCATTCGATCGAACATCCTCCTGGGCCGTTTACGAGATCTCTTGTGGCGCGTTCCACACAGCAGTGCTCGCACGCAATGAAATTGGGGAGACGATGTGTTGGACGTTTGGTTTCGGCGAAAATGGGCAGCTTGGCATTGGCACCACCAACAGCGCGTACTCTCCCGAGCCCGTCGAATCACTGCCTCGCGAAGTGATGCTGATCTCCATTGATTGCGGGCTGTTTCACACTTGCGTTGTGTCGGATGATGGGTGCGTGTGGTCATGGGGGATGGAGAAGGGGCTCGGACTCTGCCCAGATGTGACATCGCAAGCGGGGGATGCCCTGTCTCCGTTGAAGATCGAACCCGGTGGGATCGATAGGTCGCCTCGGTTTGTTCTTCCGATTGAAGTCAGGTGCGGGGCGGCCCACACAGTGCTCCTCGATGATCGCGGGTTTAAGCTCTGGGCGTGGGGGAGGGGGAGGAGCGGAGTACTTGGAACGGGACAAACAGAGGATAGCTTCGTCCCCTGCCTCGTCGCGTGGCCACCATCATCGGGTGATGGTGGTCAACGTGCGCGAGGGGTGGAGGCGGAGGAGGTCATGCTCCTCCGAGCGAAACTCGAACGTATGGAGAGGTATGCAGGTTTGCTACATCTCTGCCTCTTTGGGAAAGGTTTCGATGAGCGAGACTTGTCTCGCTTGTCGAATGATGGGTTTGATATGAGAAGAGAATTGGAGGAGTTGATGGAGGCGTCAGACGATGGTGGGCTTGCTCGGATGGATGCGTTCTATCGGAGCATGCATAGAGAGGTGAAAGAGAGGCTCATGCAGAGGAGAATTAAAGGCATTGTGAAGGATTGCTTGGCTTCTTTATCAATTGGAGACCGTTCTTCGATGGGGTGAGGTTGTTTGAATGAATTGGAGTTTGATTTGAGTGAAAATTCATTCAGTTTGTTGTATGATATATAAATCAATAAATCTCTTGATTGAAAATTAAAGGTAAATGAATGATTATAAATAAATACATGTGATGTTTTATGTGATAGGATTATGTACATGCATATATTTATATAAGAATAATGGAAACAATATATAATATTCCTATATTATTGATTGAATGCATGTGGACCTCAATGTATATGTAATTGTAATATTGATTTGAATTTCATTTTACATATAGGATAATAAATTTGTATGACATGTAATTATTTTTTTGGAAATGATAAGAAAAATGACATAATAAATTCAATTGAGATAGATACAGTAAACACCTTTGTAATTTTTTAGATAGAAAGGGATGTTGGCTGACTTTAATCAAACCTCAATTGCAAATTCTATTTTTCATAAAACCCAATATGATAGATATACATTCATTAATCAACCAACTTTTATACAGAAGTTCTGATCCATAATTTTGCACTGACATAAAAAACAAAACATTAAAAAATGACATAAAAAAACATGTAACAGATCCACACTGAAATGTTCCACATGTAAAAAACAGTTTTTTTTTTGGAAGTCATTCAAACGGTTATTAGAAAGAAAGAAAGAAAAAAACTGACTAGTCTCACTCACTCACGACCCTCCGCATATTTTGAAAACCATAACCACCCACAACCACCCATTCATGCATTCATCCTTTCTTCAGTTATTAAAACCCACTCAACTTCACAGTTTCTCAGTTTCTCTTCTGCCACTTCACTGCTTGTAATAATCTTTGTTGAGATGAACATGGCCTCCTCCTCCTCTTCTTCTTCTCTGTTTGGGTTCTTCTTCGTCGTCGTCATCGTCATTGTCACGGGTTTTCCGGCGTCGGAGCAGAGGAATTCAAGGTGGGAGATGAGGCCGGTTGGAGGGAGCCTCCGGAGAAGGACATCTCGGATTTCTACAACATCTGGGCGGGGAAGATTAGGTTTCTGGTTGGAGACTCCATATGTGAGTGTGCTCTGCTTCTATAAAAACTTAATTTGGGTGTTAATTCTTGTTTTATGTGATATATTGTGTTGGTTACTTTGGATAAGACAGATTGAACTTAAAAGGTTGACATGGTCAATAGTTTTATCATTGATTCCAGACTCATATCTCAATCTTGGTGTTTGTATATTTAGTTTTATTAAATTGAAACAAAATTATCCATTATGAAAAAATGACATATCATGCATCAATGGATTGTTTTCCTCTCTAATTTTTAAAAAACCCTATTTTGATTCAATTGAATCTCTAAAAATTTAGGTGGAAATCAAGGCATCATTTAAGATGATTTGATTTCAATGTACATTGCATGTTATCATGATATATATATGTTTTTGAATAGAATAACAATGAGAATGATCGTCAAATTGATTCAAAACTTTTACTAGATTTTGTTTACAACAACGACTCGGTCTTAGCCGTGGACAAGGCTGGCTACTACCACTGCAACATGAGCCACCCCTACGCCACCTTCAACGACGGCAACACCACCATTGCCCTCGATCGCCCCGGCATCTTCTACTTCGTCAGCGGTTACCCCGATCATTGCAAGAACGGTCAACGCCTCATTGTTCGAGTCCTTGCCCTCCACCCACCCTCTCCCTCCCCTACTGGTGGCCTACCACCATCTGGTGCTGCAGAGCCCCCATCCCCCTCCCCCTCATCAAGCTCGGCCGCTACCTCGGTTCCCGTGGCGGCGTTGGGAAGCACATTTGTGTCCTTAGTGGTCGCAATGGTGGTTACCATTTGTGTTGTCCATTAATTTCCATTGTTTGTGTATTCTATTTTAATTTTGTTGTTTGGATTGTGGTATTGTAGGGGAACCTTTGAGTTCATATTTGTTTTAATTAGTATGTGTTGATTGAGACTTGGATTATATTTGTGGACACATTTATATTGTTATTTTAGTTATGGTTTTTATTGTAACTTGGTTTTTTGATGTTGATTCAATGTTATTATTATCTTTTGGTATGTGAGCCAATTGTTATTTGCCCTATTCTATTGTTGAATTGACATGTTTATTTTACTTACCCTGTCACGCTGCACGCACACATTATTTATCGAGATTTCATTGAACAAACATGAGAGGAATATAATTTGGTTTATATTAATTTGGTTTCTGGCTTTCTGTCGAATACCAGATTAAATTTTTTGTTATAAAAATCGAGTCAAACTTCAATGTGAAACTAAATGCTTATAATGATATTCATGATATTTACATATTAGAGATAATTTTTGTATAAAAATGAAATGATGAGTTATTAATTAAATGAGAGAATTTCTGTATATATATAAAAAAATTATAATGAAAGTCATGATATATGAAAAATGATATGCTTCTTTTAAAATTATATGATAATTATATTTTAAATCAACACTAAAAAAACCAAGAAAAATGTAATGCAAAAATTATGAAATCAAGTCAGCTTGAAATTTAACTCGACTGAGTTTGAAGTCCTTCGGGCCTGAAGGTAGCTATAAAAATTTTCTGAGGCCCAGCCCAGACACGGGCGCCCTCCAAGCCCGACATGGCCCGACCCAGATCTAGCCTGGCCCAAAACAAGTGAGTCAATTGGCCCGACAACATCCCGTCTAATTAGATCTGTCAACTAGTCAGGTCCGAGTTGGGTCAAGGTTGACCCGACCCGACCTGTTTGATTGTTGGGTCTTTTGGGTTAGATTGTTTTTTAGGTTAATTGCCCAAATATCCCTACAGCCAGCCTCAATTTTTTCTATGCCCCACCTTTTTAAAAAAATTTTATTACCCCTGGTTTTACACATTTATTTTTTTTTACCCTTAGACATGCCACATCATTTATATGTTCCACTAATACCCTTCTCTTCTACAATCCCTACCAGCCCCACAAAATCTGTTTTGTCCTATTTATTTTTGAACCCTCGTCGATCTCATCAACCCGACCACCCGACTACAACCGCATCGACCCTTCTCTCCTCCTCTACCGACTTCTCCACCCGGCGAAGACCCCAGTCGTTGTTACCCTCGTCGAAACTCGAAACCCATTGTCGAAACCCTCGCCGAAACCCACCTGATGTATTCATTACCTACCCACTATAAATGCAGAGAGGATTTATACATTGCAGATGTTGAAGAAGATACTGGGTTTTAAAGTTTTGTTGGAGAGTTGTGTTCAAAATGGAACTTGGATCCATCTAAAATAACGATGAAGTACTCCATTCTAGGCTGCGATAAAGAATTTGTGACATTAGTAGATGATCGTGATATGAAGAAGATGGTTCAGCTACATATTCACTTTAATGCTTGACTAATACACCTCTTTGTTCAAAATTTCAATGAGTATGCATAATCATCTTCAGGATTATTGATTTATGTGAACTTTGCATGATCAGATCTATTAGTTAGTGCATAAAAACTGTAATTGAAAATGGGCATGTGGTGCATGCATGTCTATTTATTATGTAAGTATCAGAAGAATACATTTGTGACATAGCTGTAAACATTGATTCTGTAATGAACATTGATATTGTGCATTTGATTATGTAATGGACTTTGATAATTCTGTAAATGAAAATATTGATTCTGTAACTCATGATATATATTATGTAAATACTCTCAGGCCTAAAGTTCACCCCTTTCAATGGAATGGGTCAAATGGTGATGTTAATGAAAACATTGTCGAATAAATTCATGATATGTCATTGGTGAACATTCAAAATACAGATGCTAATGAAGCTCATAGCCTAATGATTAGCATGTGGGGGGATGCACTATTTCAGGGCGACCGATATGGGGTAAGATATCCAGTAGCTTAACTATTTTTGCAACTAACGTAATAATTTATGTAAGTATGTTTACAAAATCTGTAACTTATATAACTTTTTTTGTACATTGATTTAGAATATGTATTCCAACATGGCCAAATCTTTTAACAATTGAATCATACAAGCTCGTTAGTTGATCATTTTACAAATGATTGATATAACAGCAAAGAGGGGGATTAAATGTGCAACGTGGCAGACTTTTTTGTGTCTTAAAGTACATAACAGACTTGAAGCGATCAATGAAGAACGAATGATGATGACTGTCAGAGCATTCGATAGTTTTAAGTTTGTGGTTTGTGATTACTCATACTCGGTAAATTTAACAGATTGGACCTGCCTATGTGGGAAATGGCAAGTAATGAGAATTCCATGCATGTATGCTTGTGCGGTCCTTGTTAGTATTAATGAATCACTGCACACATGGTGTGACCTGTTCTACACCACTAAAATGTATAGAAAAACCCATGCAGTCAATATCTTTCCGATTCTAAATCTTGGAATGCTAAGACCGGATTTGAATGATATTCTGATTAAGCATCCCATAATGAGGAAGCGAGCAGGAAGAAAGAAGAAGAAAAGAATTCTATCCAGAGGTGAGAGTGACATCTTGCCTTATAGGTGCTCTTACTGCCGACAATTTGATCACAATCGACAAACGTGCGAGAATCCAATGCCTAGTCAGATATCATTTTACTCTCACGTGTAGCATGAGCATTTAAGGTGCAGTCCAGTACTGCTTGTTGTTTGCAGAATATTATTTTGAATTATGTCTGTTAGGTAATTGGTTTTTGTAAGTTCATCAGTATATCCTGTAAACAACACATAATTTTTTGTAAGTTCATTTAAATATCTTTTAACCAGCATATATTTTTTTGTAAGTTCATCAGACTATCCTATAACCAGAATATGTTTTTTTTGTATGTTCATAGAAATGACTTCTTCATTGTAAGTGTCCATGTGGTTATGTACAATATCGTAACTTACATAAATAAATACATAAAATAATATTTTATTTTCTGTAACTTTCATAAAAGTAACATCTAAATATTTTCTGTAAGTGCTAACATATTTTCTGTAACTTGAATAACCGGTTAGAGGGTATTAGTGGAACATATAAGTGATGTGGTAGGTCAGAGGGTTGAAAAAAAAGTGTGTGTACAACTAGGGGTAATTTTTTTTTTCTAAAAAGGTGGGGGCACAGGAAAAATTGAGGCGGGCCTATTGGGGTATTTGGGCAATTAACCCTTGTTTTTTAAAAAATAAAATCCAGTGTATTATAAATAGTTATTATTTATTTATTTATTTTTTAAAATGTTTTATAAGAGAAATTTTAGAATATGGTTTGGGTTGCTATGCTTTTACGTGATGTTAAAATGTTATAATTTTTTTTTAATAATTATTGAATATTTAATTATAAATATTGGATCTGATCATAAATAAAAAAATATAGTATTTATCTATTATTTGAATTGGATCAATTGAATTCATATGATTGAATCGGGGTGGACATCCGACCCGTTTTGATTGACATGCTGCTAATCTACACTCGCGTTAGATGCACCTCAATGGGGGTGAAAGTACAGAGGGGTGATAATATCAGACCTTTCCGACAAACCCAAACACTTCCAAAACCCTAGCTTTTGAAACCCAATAGATCGAAAGCAATGCCGGGGATGGCCACGGACGCCGGAGACCAGACGATGGTTCCCCTCTCGTCGGAGGTTGTCCGCGACGAGCCGGCCGTCCACCCCCTCCGCCTCGGCCTCCGTCCACCGATCTCCGGCATATCCATCTCCTGGTCCCGCGGGAACCTCCTCCGGGTCGCGTCCTTCAGGGACCACGATGCCCCCGACGGCGGCGACGGGGATGTCGGGGGGAAGGTGGTGGAGGTGAGGCTCGGAGGAAGAGCCATCGACGGCTGCGGCGGAGGAGTGGACGAGGCGCGGCGGAGGAGGATCGCTTACGGTTCCGTTCCGGCTTTCGCTCTGCTTCAGGGACAGAGGAGTTCCTTTGCGGCGGTGACGAGGATGTCTCCGTATCCCTCGTTGAGGGCGGAATGGTAATTGCACTTACATGGTTTAGCTAGTATTTCAGTTTTGACAGATATGTTGTGGTTGTTTTAGCATTCGATGTTCCACTATGAATGGGATGAGATGATGTTGGTGGCTGATCAATTGGTATTTGAATGTATTGGGCAGTGATATATGAGACCCATGTATTGAAAGTGTTTTTTTTTTTTTTTCCCCACTGTTATGGTCCATGTGATTTGTTTTTTAACTTTACATAAGTTCTTAAATACAAGACTGGCGAGTGTCTTTGATTCTGCACAAGCCATGCGCGCCATTTGCATATAGGTTTTCCCCTAAAGGGTCAATCAGCCAAAAAGCAAACTCAAAATTCATATATGTACTTACATACATAAACATGTGTGTGTTCATATATACATATTACATATACATGTGCGTGTTCACATTTATACATAATTGTAATTTTTTCAAGAGTTCTAACTGCAAACTGTCCGTCTTCTTAATGGACCTTTTTGGTAAATGTTGGTTTTTCAGGGTAATGAGTTGCAATAGTTGTTCATTTTTTATATGAATTTTGGTTGTACAACAAATGATTTGTGATATTCCTATGACATAAATGCTGTGTATTAAGATATTAGGTTAACGGATCATTGTCGTAAACTTTATTTGTATTACGGGGCAATCTGAAACTCCAATTATGTGCTAATAAACCTAGAGGGCAAAACATTTAGTTGGGAGGGGCAGAAACCCACATGTATGGCAGTTTTATGCGGGACTGATAGCTGGATTTTTTTCATGGGAGGAATTCCTAATTAATATAACAGGGTTTAGAGTCACGATAAGTTTTCCTTTCCATTGGCTTGTATCATTGGTGTGTTGTAGGATTCAGTTCTGTGTTTTTCTTGTATGGTGAATACATTTACCAGGAATCAGATGTTTAATAAATCAGAATAAGATTATTAATTAAGACTGTACAACACCCTGTGGTATTATTTTGCTTTGCTTGCTTTCATTACTATAGATGAGGTGCTAATCATCTCCAACTCATTTGATAGTGACAGTGACCAAAATGCACCATCAAAGAGATTGGCATTTCAAGGATTGATAAGGCTGTCACTAACTATACATTCCTAAAGTGGATAGAAAATTGGGGGCGATAATGAATAAATAGGGTTGATCTTGATCCTGAGTGGGCTAGTTATCCGCCAAGGGTTCCCACCCAGGGAGGGTCCCGAATTCCCTTTTTTGTGTAGGTGCTTATAAAAATGTGGGTATTTGTAACAAATTATTTTTATGAATTAGTATGGGGCCCATTTTATGAGTTCACATAGTGCCCCTTCCTGCTGTCCGCCGACATTCAAGTCCAGTCATGCCAAACATTCCTATATTCTGACAGCAAACATGAACCTGCAGGTGGGAGAATGTGTTGGATTATAGTAAGCATATAAGTTCTCTTCTTGGAGATCCAAAGCCACTCCCGAATACTGTGATTGACGATCCAAAGACAATTTTGAATGTGAGTTAAGATTTCTAGTAATGGAAATTATAGTACTATGTGAATACCTATTTAATATGCATGTATCTGCAAGTTGATACTCTTGTCAAATTTTATTTTGGAATTCTCCATTCATGTAGAAAGTTGAGGAACCAACATACCTGAAGGCTGCATGGGAACTGCTTGAAATATTTTATGTGGATAAACAATCGCTGGCTTGGCTCCCTGAGCGACTAGTTGATTGGTTAGCAGTAATGATCTCTCTTCTGTTGCTTCCCTTCCCTTGTTTTGTGCAGTGCCCCCTCCCATTGTGAAATGAACAATTATTAGCATGTTAGTTAAACCTAGTTTTCTTTTTTCCCTTCTTTACAGGATTATGATTGTCTCCTTGCAAGGGAAAGCGCTACTACAGTTCATTCAAATCTTGTAACGTTGCAGAAGAAGCTCGTCAGCTTGCAGGTTTGATTACTTGAGATGGATCTATTGTGCCTGTTCTTCTTTGCGTTTGAAAAAAAACTTTTCTGATTCTTAACCTTCTATTGTGGACTCCATTGAGCTCGAACTTGCATTTCTCGAGCTTCCTTTTTTTACCTTCTGTTTTGTATTTTACTGCTAAATAAGTATGTCAGCATTGAAAAACCATTTTAAAATTCCCCAGTATCTGGTTGGTGCTTCTTTATTGTTAATAGTTTTCTTCCTTCTCATACTGGAATGGGAAAGCCAAATTGTGTGTGTAATTCATGGCGTTTTTTGTGGAAAAGTTATTTTTGGTTGATTGTCTTCCTCTTTCGCTTGATCTGTTTTGTATCTGAAAGTAGCATTACAAAGCTTTTGTTAACTTCTTAAAATGATAATTAATTCTACCTCAAAGCTTATATTCTACAGGTTGTTGAGGATGACCCTGAATATTGGGAAGGTGTATCACAGGCCCTTGCAATTGGTTGGCTCGAAATTGTGGTATGAATCTGGGAGACTATTTTTTCCAGTCTATTTGAATGTTAGTTATGATGTAAAACCTGTTGATGTATGTTTCTTATTTATCAAAATCCAGGTGAAACTGTTGAGACTGCACGGATCTTATCAACTGGATCAACTTGGTGATAGGGAGGTCTGTTTCTAGTTTTCTTCTTCTTTCTACAGTGGGACAGATAAAGAAACATTATCTTTTTCTTAAAGAAATTTTCAAGTCGTTGCTATTGATTTTTTGTCTGGACTAGATGGCTTTAGATTGAACAATTGAAGTTGGTACATATTGTCAGAAGTGGACAGCTCTAGGTTAACAATTAAAATCGGTACATCATTTCAAACTTGAAGATCCTCATGTTTAGATGATTCCGGGCCCAAATGAAACCTCTCAATTATATTGGTTGAAGATGCCCTTTTTCTCTTTGATTTTGACGAGGTTGAAGGACTCAGGAGTGAGTCACTTTTTGGAGCACAAATATGTTCTCCTTCGAGAGAGAGGGAAACCGCATGGTAGAGAGGATCAACTATCTGATGCCTCTGCTTATGGAGGAGGAGATAGATAGAACAAATAATTTAATTTTCATCTTTTGTGGTTGTTCTTCTTCCATGATACCTGAAATTAGAAACTTTTGTGGGAGTGGAATTTTGGAGTTATTGTCCTTATGGAGAGATATGCGTGTAGTGAGCGACTGTTTTTGAAGGAGTTTGTCTCCAAAGAGTGACATGCCCATGGAGGTATGCGAGTGTGTGCAGAGATAGATGTGTGTTCTCCCATTTTACACAAATCATTTAGGATCCTTTCAAAGGCTTTGCGTGGACTTGTTGTAATTTCTTGATCATGGTAGAGGCTGTTTTCCCCTTCTTCCGCTTTGTGTGAGGAATACAAATTATGTTCATATAGCACAGTCCTTTGGTTTTCTTTGAGAAGTCGTCTACTATTTGGTGTGAGGCCCACTATATTTGCTTTCTCAAATGAAATGACAAGTTGTCCTTTTTTCCCCTTTCAAGTGACACAAGCTATCCCTATGAGATACGAAAGTGATCTGTTTTTTGAATAATTGTGTTTTTTTAGTGAAAAAATTTCCGAGATTTGAACCCTTTTCTTAATAATTCTTTCAGACAGAAAATGGACTTGTAGAGACTGTTGCTGTTCTTGTCTCCACGATGCCACGCATGCGCCCTGATTTGCCACCAGGAAAATTGGGTCAATGTTATAAAACAAAGCCAGACTTTGTCAAGGTTAGCACGCA
The DNA here is from genome assembly GCA_030737845.1 of Acorus calamus. Lineage (NCBI taxonomy): Eukaryota > Viridiplantae > Streptophyta > Magnoliopsida > Acorales > Acoraceae > Acorus > Acorus calamus. The sequence continues at coordinate 10,100,977 of CM060863.1, read as the reverse complement.
AAATATAAATGTATATTTGTTTTTCAAATTTGGGTTTCTTTTTTACTATTTAATCATGGCTCTTTGCATATCAGGCATGGGAGAAATGGCGTGACCAAATAAACAAGCTGGACTGCAGTGCATTTTGGTTTCAGTGTGGTCACCGACAGACCAGGGAAGGACTGAAAAGCTTATTACACATTATGCTGGGAAAAGTTAACAATCTTATTTCCGCAACTGGTCATTGGATGGAGCTGTGTATATCTCATTTTCTCTATGTTAGGCCATTCACGATGGTTCGTGTCTATCCTCATTAATAAATTTTTATCTAATCCATGAATTTATTTGCTCTTCTGACCTTTCTCTAATCAAACATATATTTAAGCAAAAATAAAAAGAATTAATGATGGAAGTGTGTGCATCTTTCTGTTATACTTGATATTCATGCGTGGACATTCTTTTGTGTGTATCAGGGTTTGGATGGTACATATAATTTAGCTCAGAAATGTATGCAAACAAAACCCATTTCACAGGCCCATATGTTGACGAGTCTCCTCATTGGAATTCTTGGGGAAAATACTGAGGTAAGAGTAGGACAATACATCCAAAAGCAAGTACTATGGGTTTTAATAGGATTTCAGTTAAAAACGTTTACTAACCTTTATTGTGTTTCAGGTTGTTCTAGCAGAGTGCTCAAAAGCGTTTGGCCCATGGTGAGCTGAATCTTGATTCTAGTATATTATATTTGTATCCTCTCTATCCAAAAAAAAAAGAAGACTGGTTTTGTTTTTCATTTATACTTTCAAGATGTGTATCATAGGTTGACTGACAATGCCATGTGGAGTTGCATGGGTTTTATGTTTGTGGGATTTTCATCATAATATACATTACCCAACAAATAACAATGCCTTGTAGAAATTGCATGGATTTCATGTTTGTGGGATTTTTATCATCATACATTAGCCAACAATTATGATTTTGTATCTCGGTAGGATGGTTGTGCATGCCATGGAGTTGCTGACAGCAGAAAATACTCAAGCTGAAGCTCTGTTACATGAAGAGCGGTATAACTTGGGAGGAATCAGCATAGTGGAGCTCAATAGGCTTGTGTATGCTCAAGTGTTGTCATCTGAAGCCCTGACTTGGCAAGTGAGTAATATTTATTTTAAAAAAATGATTTAAAGGGTAATCTGTAGAAGACTCATAATGTCAGTTAGGATAATGATCTACTCCCTTCTTTGTGGAGGTCCTACAATCCTCAAATCTATTCTAGGATTTTGCTGTGAAGATCCTTGTTTTAAAAAGAAGCAAACAATTTGAGTGTGCTCAAAAGATATATGAATTTTGAGGTTTAAAGAACTGAATGGTGAAGCAAACATTTAGCCAATTTTGTTGCACTGAATTTTATTTTAATTTTTTTTTTGCAGTAGGGGGATGGGTTATATGAGCTAATACTGACTAGAGATTAGGTGATATATTAGCCAGTTGGCTTTTTTTTGGGATGTTTTTTAAGCTGACACACATGCTCTTCTCTTTGTCCAGATCGCACCAGTATATTTAGCATCATGCCCAAAGCAGGGTTTTGGTTTGTTAGATATTTTATTGTACATGCAACCTGTACAGCATCAGAGGGTATTGCTTAAGGTGATTGATTTATCCATAGAGGCTTCTCATCTCATCTATATCTTTTCAAAGCATTTAGATATCTTTTCTGATTGAACCACATTACTTTCAATCAGAGTCTGGAAATTTGTCGGTTGTATGAGCTTGAAAGCACCAGTTCAACTATAATGAAGGTATCTCTATTTTTTGGGGATTTACTGACATTCTACAATATTTTTACATGGAGGACATCATCCTCTTAGGTGAAAAATGCACATGGAAATAAATATAAAATTCCATGCACCTTACGTTTTACATATTTTGATAATGTTATGATCAGCTTGCCTAATGAGGGAAAAAATTGCAGATTGCTGGAATGTACCACTGGAAGCATGGCAGGAAAGGTTCTGGAATCTTCTGGCTTCAACAGGCCCGTGATGAAATTCGTCTTAGTAGAATTGCTCAGCAGTTATTTGATTTTATAGGGAAGTCAATCTCTGATGATAGTTTCAAGGTACTGGATGTGGCCTTTTTCTTCTTTCAGATGACGTATCTGAATGTTGAGTAGAATGTGACAGTTTGTCCATATTTTAGTTGACCATGAAATATTATGCCATCCATGACTCTTCATCTACTCATTCTGGATCTTGTCACACAGCAATGGGAAGGAATGATTGAGTTGCTGGGTTCTGAAGTAGGGACTGCAGGCGGCCTTGAGTTTCTGCACAAGTACTGTATACAATTATGTCCTTTAAAATGAGCAACTCATATGTTGTTTCTCATCAACCTTGTCACATTTCTAAATTTTGATGTGGCTAACAGGTACCGAGATTATAAGAAATTCCTTCAGCACATACGAGATGGTATTGCTGTTGATGTTGCCCGACAAGCTGTGGAATCTCTTATACAGGTATACATGTAATTGAGGTTTCAGGTTTATATTGAAATTTTTAATTTCTGATGGAACTTTATTATCACCTTGTAGTTACAGCAAATACAAAGATCTTTTTTGTTGTTTAGCTTAATTTAAATGTGGTATTTTCAAGCTTTTGTTAAGTTATGGTTATGTTTTTTATGATTTTTTATTTATTAAAGTACCTCTTGATCTTTTTAGTCGCTAGATAAGTTGTAAGATGTTGCTGTAAGCCATACTGCCTCAATTTGTTTTGAAGGCATTGCAAAAGGGGAGAGAATATGATACAAATTTGCAATGGGATACATTCAAGTGGGATTAAGTGTGTTGACCATTTGCCACCTCCTGCCTATTGTAAATAAGGATTTACCTTCTGCACCAGCCTGATAGCTCAATGGATAAGAGCTTGGATTGTAGCTCAAGATGGACATATGTTATATCTATTAATTATTAACCGAATCATGACTTTGATCGTTTTCAATATCTGGAGGTTGGAATAACACCCTTTGAATAGTGGATTTTTTTCCCTTAATGAGCATAAGTAAATGCATGTCCTCGGCTACCTCATCGCTCTCCTGACTTTCTGTGTTTTTGTGTGTGAGAGAATGAAATTGTAGGTTCTGATGTGCAATCATGTTCTGGCTTTCCAGAAATCAAGCATCGGTCTCCTTTGTTTGATAGCTGTTGAATGTCATTGTTCATCAATTGTCATATGGATTTCGTGATTTTTTTTTAAAGGCTTACTGTGATGTTTAAATCTTTTGATTTCTCTATTTAAGGATGCATCAGCTTGACCTTTGAATTGATAGCTGTTTTTTGGTGTATGTTTGCAGCTTATGAGGAGCCCTTCCACACCACCGCGTTTTTGGCTTCCTCTTCTGCATGATTCTGTAAGTAATGCACATTTCAATAACCATTCACAAACATAACTAATGGAACCATATAATGCAAAAGATTTACCCCACAGTGAATGAACACCGTAATGGATTTCTGTTTAATTTCATTTATTCTCCAGTTGAAGTTGCTAGATTGGCGGGACCGACCTCTACTGAATGTGCCCGAAACCAACTTGCTATTAAGCAAATTACAAGAGTTGTCCATGGCAAAGCTGCGTCCGGACTTCTACCAAATCGAAACATCTTCACAGGACCTGAGTTCAATCAGACTTGCCTTGGCGAGGAATCTCGGGCGCGCCATTCTCGAAGAAGGGAGTCTGAATGTACCCAATATAAATCCACATGGAATCCATGTTCGTGAGATGGTATGCTTCAATTCAAATTTTCCCAAAGCCTATCACCGCAGATGATTAAAAATAGGAATATGTTACATTTAGTTATTCCTGCAATCATATTTGCAAATCAGTCGAAGACGCTTTATTTTATTTTTTTTGTTGAAGCATACACTTCTCTAATGAAGTAAATGCTTTTACAAAAGGTGAAGCACATATTCAAATAGATTGAATGCTTACCTATTTTCTTTTCATGGATCATCGCCCTTGTAAATATATTACACTTAAAACTGAAAACATGTATTTGTTTGTTTTATGACAATGCAGTGAAATGTAGAGGTCCTCTAACCTATTTATGTCACACATTCGTCGGTGTGGTTAGAGGTGTTCAATGGGGCTGCACCTGAGTGGTTTTTCACAATTCAAGATCTGACATGAAACCGGTAGATCACCTTGTATTTTTTTTGTGTGAAAGCTGTTTTGTGGGGGTGCTTGTAAAACCTGTACGTGTTAGTGTAACTGTAAATTAAGTACTTTTTGTTTCTTGTGTTAGCATTGAAATATTGTTACATTACATGTAGTCTATTTAATAATTTCCCTTGTAGTATTATAATTCACTGATTGTATTGAAATTTTTTCTATTTTATGTTATTTTTTTTCATACCCTTAGCATATGTGTGAAAGGATAGGAAAATGATGTTGGTCCAGCCTTGTGTGCAATCATATCAAATGCTCACCTCCTTTTCTTTTGTTTTCTGTAAATATACACTTGTTCATTAAATCATATATTGCTAAAAAAATGATGTACTAAGATATATTAGTATAATTTTTTCTTTAAAAAAATTAAAAAATTAATTTTTATACATTGCAATGTTGTCGCAGATTGAGACCGGTAAAATAGACTGAATGTATAAGGGCTCAAAAGAATATTATACAAACTCAAGGCCTTGTTTATGTTATAAATGTTAACAATAGATTTCATCATACAAACAACTAAATACACAAATCCCATACAAACACTAATAGCTAAATACAAGAATATAATTGTTATTTAAACAATTTTATTCACCATTTATTTTTTATTTTTTAAAATTGAATCAAATAACTAAAAAAAACCCTGAATAACCTCCAAAGACTGAGGATCGAGAAGGGTGAGTCTACGAAATGACTATACTCTTGGGGATCGAGAAGGGTGAGTCTACGAAATGACTATACTCTTGGGTTGATGTTCTCTCTTGATATCTCTTCAGACAGGAAGACATAGGCTATTCGTAGTTTATCATTTTCTGTTCTTTTCTTATTTTATAATTGTATTATGAATTCAGTGAAATCTAGAAGCAATTTATTTTTATTTTATTATATTTTTACTTTTTCGAATGAAATCACCAGAAATATAATATGTCGGACGGCTGTGATTCTATGTTGCAGTTCCATCAGCATCATAAGTGGTTCTACGGATTATACGGTTAAGATCTACCGTTACTCGACAAAGAGATCACCAAATCGACGGTTCTCAATGCATCAACGACGTCACCATTAGGGCTGGTAAACGAACCAAGCCGCTCGGGCTCGGCTCGGACTCGGCTCGGTTTGAGCTCGTTCAAGCTCGTTCAATTAGACAAATGAACGAGCTTGAACAATTTTTAAAGCTCGGTTAGGCTCGGGAACTGGATCGAGCTTCATTTTGTGTTCAAATTCGACTTGTTTGTGTTATAAAAACTTAGTTGAAGTTCGACTAAACTCCTTTATAAAATCAAAATATTAAATTAATACAAAGTTATGCTTGTTTAGGCTCGTTAACTTGATTTATTGAGACTAAAATTTGTTTTCAATCCCTAAAAACTCTAAAATGAAGAAGAATGTTAGGCTCGTTGAGGCTCGTGAGCTCGACTCGGCTCGGCTCGGGAGCTCGACTCGGCTCGGCTCGGCTCGACTCGTTTATAAACGAGCCGAGCTTGAACATGTCAAAGCTCGGCTCGTTCGGCTCGTTTACCACCCCTAGTCACCATCGCTTCACAACCTAATAAAAATATCGAGGGACCACTTCATAAAAGTCCGTCTCTAACAGGGACTGGATTGCAAAATCACAGAAATTTCAGTTTTTTCCACCAAAAACCCCTACATAAGTCTTCCCCTTACGTCGCCGGAGTCACGGTCACGGCTCCCACTCCCTTCAGAGAGCTTCGCAAAACCCAGCTTTGCTTCGTCGACGATGGCGTCGGCTTCGGAGGAGACGACGAAGGGATCGACCCTCCGCAACGCCTTCGGCGGCGTCCTCGGGTTCTTCATCCTCCTCCTCATCGGGATCCTCGCCTTCTCGATCCGTCTCTTCTCGGTGAGATTTCTTGTATTTTTTGTTCTTCCGTCCTTTCTTCGCGGATCTCCCTTCGGAAACTCTGATTTTTCTCTTTGGCGGATCGGTTTTTGGTAGGTCATAAAGTACGAGAGCGTCATTCACGAGTTCGATCCGTACTTCAATTACCGAGTCACTCAGGTTCGGCGAGTTTCTTTTTTATTGATGTTTAGTTTTTGTGTCATTGATTTGAATTGTGGATTCGGTCAACGATAGATGTGTTATCTGTGTGGGATTTGATTGATTGGTTGCTGTGGTTGGATTTGTTTATGACCGTGTGAGGAGTTTTGGATGTTCTAGGTTTGATGGATTAATGTTGGAGTTTCCAAATGAATGAACTTTCTTTTGTAGGGAATTTTTATAGTGAAACAGAGGAATGTTGATTTGGGGGAGGATCACTATGTCTTAGTGGGTTATGGAAGTTATGCGTTTGGAACTGGAAAAAAAAGGATGTCAATGCATACAAATTTGTGGGATGCATCGTGTGGTCAGTTATTGCCAAAATACTTGGCTCAATGGGTTTAAAGTGGGTCTGCGACATGTCTTATATGTTGGATCTTTGTGTATATTTGGTAATGGCTCTCTCAAAAACTTGATGTGACAATGTCCAAATAGAATAGTCATTTGACATGGTGTCAAGTCGTTTATCACATCCTCTGCAGCACTGCATTGCAGTATGCTAAATTGGTTAGCTCAATGCTTTCCCCAACCTCAGGAATTAGGAAGAAGAAGAAAATGTATGGCCTTTAAATCTTTTTTCATGAATGGTGTAGGCTTATTGAATCCCTTACTATATGTATAGGCATTGTATGATGGCTTAATCCTCATGTAATGAGCACATGAATTTATTATCATGTCTATTGATCATGTGGCCAAGCAAACCATCAGTCAATGATTTATGATTTTTGTGGTTATGGTATAATGGTTGTGTTGTAGATTGGTTAGCTAATTGGGTGTTTTGGATCTGATAAAAATGGTTAAAGATGCCATATGCACCATTCCACTGCTTTTTGAGAGTCCTTATACTTGGTTGCATGTGCAGATCACATGCCACCTCCTAGTCCTAATTAAGATAAAAAGATTGCATTGATAAATTAGGATTATAAGAGGAATATAAGAACTTGGGGTTAGCCGGCTAGTACCCCTCCATTCAATAAGGAGTCAAGGGATGGGCACCGATTTTCAAAAAAATATATGATATATTCAGAGAGCTGGTTTCTTTGGACCTTTCCTATATGCTTGGCAGGTGTAATTTAGAGCATGAAATATCCAGGGAATTTGAATGATTTAGAGTTTGCTTATAGCATCTTGTGGAGGCTGAGTTTGTGGGATCAGGCAACTGAGTTCAAATTTGTCAACAGTTACATTACATGCTGGACTTGTATTATTTGCCTGCTTTTTAATTGAATTGCTCCATTTAACATCTCAGACCTCCAGATTCCACATTTTGGATGTTGCTAAGAAAATATTCTAACCACAATTATGTTGTTTTTGTTGTTGCCATTGCTTACTATCATCACAGGAGACTAATACGGTGATTTTTAAAATTTCAGTTCCTTACAAAGAATGGAATATATGACTTTTGGAATTGGTTTGATGATCGGACATGGTAATCAAAGTTACAGATGATTGTAACTTGATTGGACTTTTATTTTTCTTATATTATTTTGGCTTGGAAATTGGCCAACAAAAATGATGGCGGCTTTCTACCTGCTTGTCATTAGGTATCCTCTTGGTCGTGTGATCGGTGGAACTGTTTATCCTGGTCTGACATTAACAGCTGGTACATTATGGTGGTAGGTATTTGAGATTTATATAGATGGTTTTATTAGATTTGCTTCTTTTTTGTTCCCTTCTTTCTGAATATTTTAACAACTTCAGGCGCTGGGACTATAGAATTAATGTATTAATTCCCAATATCCAAATGTAGATATATTTGAAAGCCTTACTTGTTGCCTGCAGGTTTCTGAACTCTTTGAACATACCTCTGTCAGTGGAAACTGTGTGTGTATTTACTGCACCAATATTTTCAGCCTTTGCAGCATGGGCCACATACCTGCTTACAAAGGTGTGCCACCCTCTTTCCTTTTACGTTTTTCTTGATCGTCTCATTGCAAGTTGTATGATTATGAGGATTTTGTGGTCTTTATGCTCTTTGCCTAAAACTTCTAAATTATTTCTTGCAGGAAGTTAAGGGTATTGGAGCCGGAATAACAGCAGCTGGACTTTTAGCCATGGTAACTCTCAAAATATCTGAAACACTTGTTGGATTCAAAAGTTACCTGATTAATCACCTGTTGTCCTTCTTGTCACGGTTTTCTGTTTAACATATTGTATATCTCCTGCACCATTTTATCACTCAACTTCTGTTAATGTTAATGAATAACTGTGCTACATTTTTTTGCAGGTGCCCTCTTATATATCACGATCCGTGGCGGGTAGTTATGACAATGAAGCTGTAGCAATATTTGCCTTGATTTTCACATTTTATCTTTATTTAAAGGTGAGGACAAAAAGAAATGCACAGCAAGTTGATACCCAAACTAAATGATTTAGTAATTGGTTAATCATATCGCCAATTATTCATATGATACGCACAAATTCAAATGACAGGATTGCCTCATATGGATCCTTTAATCTAATTATGATTTTAATGATATGCAGACATTAAACACAGGATCTCTCTTCTATGCTACATTAAATGCTCTTTCATACTTCTACATGGTAAGATTGTGCTTGGTTTCTCCTCTTTCTCTTGTCATATATGTTCTAAATATAATATCTTGACAAATGATTTTGTTTGTTAGGTTTGTTCCTGGGGAGGCTACACCTTCATCATTAACCTTATTCCCATGCATGTGCTGCTGTGCATTGTCACTGGTCGATATTCTTCTCGGCTGTATATTGCTTATGCTCCTCTTGTATGTGTTCTCTGCAAAAGCTTAGAATTCTTGTGCAGGTTTTCTTTCCCTGCAGTATCTGCATATTTGATTTCTCTCTGCAACATGAGTTTAACTAATCTGAGCACACTGAGTGTAGGTTGTGCTGGGGACTTTGTTGGCTGCCTTGGTTCCTGTTGTTGGTTTTAATGCTGTTATGACGTCAGAACATTTTGCATCTTTCCTGGTGAGTTATTATTTGTGTTAGATGCCACAGTAGGCTTTTGTAATGATCAGAAAATTTTCATTTGATGCTCCTTTAGTCATTTGATGATTGTTGGTCAGTTAATGATGGCTCTTTGAGCTTTGATGAACTTTAAGAGTGATTCATGTAGGTCGGAAGTCGTTATAGCGACTGGATTGTAAAGCTAGGTTTGGTTATTTGGTTTTGTTTGAAGTATTGTTTAACTATTTGTTCAATTTGCAGGTATTTATTATCATCCATGTTGTTGCACTTGTGTACTACATCAAAGGAATTCTTTCTCCAAAAATGTTTAAAGTGGCTATGACGCTTGTTGTGACTATTGGCTTGTAAGTTTCATGTTTTAATTATGAGATGTGATTTGTAAACGGTGAAGCTTATGAAAAATATCATTAATATCAATGGATGCTCTTATACTGAGAATTATTAAGAATTATAGAGATGTCTATTTTCAAATGAGATTCAGTAGCATTGTCTATCACAAAACTCAATTTATCTATGATGGGTGTCTATTGTGATCTGTGCCACATTTGTGCCAGCAATGTCCGAAAAACAGTTGAGTCCTTGCAGTTGTCTTCTTGTACCCATCAAACCATGCAAACTTGATGGCATTGACTAAATCAAGCTGCTCGTTATAAGAACTAATAAAGTTGTAAAGATAATCTTGTGGTCTGATGGAGAATTAGTTTTTTTTTTTTAATGCTTAGGGATATTTGCTTCTCATATGAATCCAATATAAAGGAAAATTCCAATGTCAAGAGAAACCAATTCTGTTTCTTTGCTATAGCATCATGAATGAAAACACTCGTGCCTAAAGGTTGATGTCTGCTTTACAGAATATTAGAATGAACTAAATGAATCTCATGACAGAGACATTCTTATGGATTTATTTTTAATGTTTAAATCCAACAGAAAATAAAAGTTTTTTTATGACATGAAATATGACAAAATTGGAAATTCGTTCATGTAAAAAAATAGATTTTCTAAGTTTTACATTGTATGATGAAGGAAGGTATTTTTGTTTTTAACAATAACCTCATGGTGAAATTGGCACTTCAACTTTATAAATTATTACTCTGGTTCTCCTTGTATGCACAAAGATATATATGTCATTATGTTTAACCATTTATGATGTCATGGTGTTGGTTTTCTTGGATGATAATTGGAATGTCCTCCAAATTTTAATATATGGTAAATATCCAAAAAAGGGAGATATTTTCTAGAACACTATACCAGGCAGAAAAGCAGAAAATGAAAAATTATAGATCACCCACTGCCTATCTGATAGAGATCCATCCCTGTTAAGAATTGGCACAAATTTTCTTGAATCGTGAAGAAAATTGCTTAAGTCAACAGTTGATGGACTGAAAAATGGACCAGGGATGTTCCGGTTTATTCTCCATTCCTGTTTTCAAAATATTGGTCTTCAGTATACATGATGGGTGTGCTCCCTCCTTTCATTGGAAAAACATAGCTCTTTAGCAAAATCATAATGTGCCTTCCCTTTTAGATTTTTAGGAAATTGTGAAATCTATTTTTGATGCATATAGTCATCTTCTTGGTTGTTAAAAATATTTTCATTTTCCAGGGCAGTTTTCTGTGCATTTATAGCAGTACTTGTGGCACTGGTAGCTTCCAGCCCAACAAAAGGATGGAGTGGTCGCAGTCTGAGTCTCCTTGATCCGTAAGCACAATTTCTTTCTATTGCAAGTGCCATTATCAATGTTCCTTTTCTTTTTCTTGACTAAGTAACCATCTTGAGTTTCTTAGTAATGTGTATGTGTAGATGTATCTTTCGTTTGTTTGCTCGCCAGTAGCTGGGTTCACTTGGACAAAATTATGATTTTGCATTTTTTTTTTTTTGCTTTTGATAAATCTGTGCTATATGACAATAGAGATTTTAGTATCATCCTCACCCTTCAGACTTGAGACAGGACATATGCAAGCAAGTACATACCCATTATTGCAAGTGTGAGTGAGCATCAACCACCAACCTGGCCATCATATTTTATGGACATCAATGTTCTGGCATTTTTGGTTCCAGCTGGTATCATTGTAAGTAACAACTGATGGCCCTTGTATCCCTGATTCTACTTTATTTTTTTTCTTTTTTAATGACTTGATTTTCTGTGTAATGTTTTATTTAGTTAGGCATAAATCTGAGATAGCTTATTCTTCTGGTAGGAAAAACTCTGAAAATTTGGATATACATTTTAACTTGCTTATGCATCATTGATATTGGTGTAATATAAAATTGGCAAACGATCGTGAACTAGTGTAATGCAAATTAATTCACTGACTTATGGGTGCAAAATGAGCTTCAACTGTTCTGCAGTTTTGCAACACAAATTTACTTTATTCAAAGAAACATGATTCTGAACCTTTTTTATTGGAAGATTGTAGCATTTATATAAAAATGGCCTCCCTCTAACACAACAGAGTTGGAATATTGTAGTTTTTTTTTAATAGAAGATGTAGGTGCCCTAGAAAATAGTTTTCTTCTTTTTTACCCACAAAAAAAGGGGTGCTCCTTTACAAAGGAGATGATGGTTCTCCATTCAAAATGTTAAATTAAAGCAAATGAAAATACTATATAGGAGAGGATCTTAACGGAAGGAGAACCCCTTCGTAAATGCCACCGAATCGTCAAAGGTTTCCCATAATGGTAGATGGGTTATCCACTCTCATATTATAATGACTCAAATCTCTAGAATTGAAGATATTGTTGTTCAAGTATTTTTCAAATAGAACCTCTTGTATTGGAAAATACATCATGGCTAGTCATCCAAATGCCCAACAAACCACTTGCGGACTAACTATTGGAATTTAGCAAGATTACTTCGATCACCTCTCTTGTGCCTCTTTTGGAATCATCGACACATTCCTTAAAGCTTATTGAAAGATCAATGGGATCCAAGAGTCTTGCCCGCCTTTTTTCATAACTTTACACTAAAAGAGTCTTTAAGAAGAGATGTTCCCTTGTTTTTTTTCTTTCAACTGCAAAACTCGCAACTACCATTACCATTGTGTGCCCATTTTAACCTATTAACCTTGATGAAGACTTTGTCAAGCGTGAGTAACCACATGAAACAATGGATCTTTAAAGGCGCAGGCGCAAGAGCTTCCCTAATGAGATACTCAAACTGACTAGTGGGGAAACATTGGGAGGGATTCTTGTTGAGCTTTCCATACAGAGTCCTCACGGAGAAGTCGGATCGGGGAGATAGCTTCCATGCCATGGATGATAGTGTTAGTGTTTGTGATACAAATTTTGTTTGGCATTTCCTATATGACTGCTTTTCGTGATTCATTCCCAGATATCGTAAAGTATTGTGACTGGAAACTGCCACATTTTGCAGAAAGTTGTGAAAAAGAAAATTAAACGATTTGCTTACGTCATTGTATCAACTGACATGTTCCACATTTGTTGGGCAGGCATGCTTTTTACCTTTATCTGATGCTAGCTCCTTTGCGGTCTTATATATAGTAACATCAGCATATTTCTCTGGTGTCATGGTAAGAAATCATTTGGAAGTGGATTAAATTTCTCACAAACTTTTCTATTATTCTGGTCATGATTGTGTCACTTCTGAATATTCAGGTGCGTCTTATGCTTGTACTTGCTCCCGCTGCTTGCATTTTGTCGGGAATTGCTCTTTCTGAAGCCTTTGATGTTTTCACTCGATCAATCAAATTTCAACTACCTAAAGCACTGAGGACGACTGATTCTAGTGTAAGATGTCATATGTTATTTGATTATCCAAGACATTGTTTACTGGCCCCTGGATTAACAATCTCACTTGTCTTTTTAATTTTCAAGGCAGGGGATACCAACCCTGAAAGTGCTGATCTTCCAAATGATGTTAAGCCAGAGAAACACTCTAGTGATAAAACTGAAGACAATCTGAAGGAACGGCCTTCGAAGAAGAACAGGAAGAAAGAAAAGGAAATTATAGAAAAGGTTGCTATTAAACCTAAGCATGAGAAGAAGAAGAGGCTTTTGGTTTTGCCACTTGAGGCATCTGTTGTTGCTATACTTCTGCTCGTCATATTGGGTGGCTTCTATGTGGTATGTACTGATAACTTTTCATTCTCTCTCTGATGGGCCTCATTGTTTATTATTTAATAATCCTGCATTTGCTTTTTTTATTATGTAAAAGAACACAATATGCTCCATGTTTGGAAAACACTTGGCCAGCAATTTCTTCAAGTCTAAGAGATGGGGTAATCTTGGTATTAGGAGTGGTTACACCATCTACAATTATTGGGAATTTTTGGTTCGGTAGGTGAAGATTGGGGTTAATTTCTGGGGAATTTCTCCTTTTTCCTAGAGATACATCTCTCTTTATTTTATATTTCTCTTATCTTTTGATATATTGTACGGAGATCCCTCGTTTCTCTTTTTTCGGGGTAACTCTTTTCTAATAAGATGACTCATTTTTCTCAAAAAAATAAATGAAAAGGCACTGTAAGTTCTATCTGCACTTACCTAAAAAGAAATGTCTAGTATTTCCTTTAATGTAATGCTTTCTGGATCAGGTTTTCATCTATTGGTTGAATCTACCACCTATGTTCGAGATGGGGATCCACATTGGATTTTTTACAAACTATGCATAAACAGGAGCAGTAGAATGTTGAACTTTACAGAGAAATTTCACAGATTCTTAGGTTAAAAGTACCAACCCAATATAGAATCACAGATTATGTCAAAAATAGTCAAGAGAATAGGGAAGTGAAGAGGACTCCGTCATATCTGACTCAAAAAATGCTTTTAGGTAAATCTTTGTCCAAATGAAAAAAAATGGTGAGATAGAGAAATTTTTGGTGTGATTTATCTGAAGGTTTTTGAGTGAACTGAAGGTATGATTGTCAAGTTCTGTGTAATGATCATATACCACCTGAACTTATTGGAAAATTTCATCATATAGGCAGCCATCATATTAAGAGCAGAGCTCGAAGTAGCTAGGTAAAAGACATAACAAAGCATCTGGGATAAAATTAGATGTTCAGGAGTAGCAAAATTTGAAAGGATATTGTTAGAATCAAGGAATCTCATTGTATGAATTTTTTTTATATATATAGTATTAAGAAATTTGACATCATTGCTTCCAAAAAGTGTGTGTTGATTTTATCTTGGAAGGCAACGTTTCCCCAGGTGATACATTTTAACAGATCTCAGTATGCACGCTTAGAATTGGGAGCTGCATCACAGTCAAAGATGAATCACCAAGAAAAATTTGGCAACAATTTAATTAAATTTATTGAAACACGTCAGTGGACATGAAATCAAGAAACAATTCAAATAACTTCTGTGAAATTTCTTATTAGCATATGTGAAAATTTCTCTGGGATTTTTTTTTGGGGGGTTTCTTTTAAATTCCTTCTTTCTGATGCTCATTTGGGAAATTAAAAAGAAAATGTATAGATGCTGTCTAAATAATAAACATGATTTCCCACCCCCTATTTGGCGCTTCAGCTGTTAAAAATGTCTCATCCTTGAGCAGAATACATATATTTAATATGTATGTATATAAATTAATGTACATATATCTAAATATGTATCACTAATGTGTATAGTGAGAGAGCCTCTTAAATCATTGTTGGCTTTATACATCTCAGTTCTTTCCCCATGTGTACGCTGATGATTAATGGCTCATGGTTCGCCTAATTATGGAGCAGGAAACTCGAGCACCTATTTTTTTATGAAGGAATTGAATTGTGGAGCACAGTACTCCAGATAATTATTTTAGTTTATATATAGTTCCTACTTTGCTTTTGTTGTTTATATAGTTTTCCCTTTTTTCGTATATGCTCTCCATTTATGATTGTCCCTTTCTTTTTGTAGGTTCATTGTGTATGGGCAGCAGCAGAAGCTTATTCTGCACCTTCTATTGTATTAACTTCCCATTCACACGATGGGTTGCATGTTTTTGATGATTTTCGTGAAGCCTATGCATGGTTACGCCATAATACTGAGGTGGATGATAAGGTAAGCTGTTCATTGTTCCCATCTTTCTTTTCATGCTCAGTAACACCTTAAGATAATTGACTCGTTCTCTATTTTTTGAGGAGTGTAGGTGCTTTGGTGTATTTCCATCTCCGGATGGTAGTGCCCTCTGCTACCGTCCGGCTTGGATTTTCTTTTCCTTTTGTTGTAATAATTGACTCGTTCCCAATTTTAATGAATTGTGGTATCTAGTCTACCCTTTACTTGAAAAAAAGCATCTCAAGATAATTATGGCAATCTGTTGTGCACCCAATATGCCATGAAGCGTTGATTATGCTTTTTAGATATTGTATTAATCTAAAATTGTTCTAGGTATGACATGGACTTTGTTTTGGAAAGTTAGATTTTCTCAAATTGGTTTTTTTGGAGATCTATATTTTCATAGTTCTTCCCCCCAATAAGTGTATTTAATTTCATGAAAGTCCTTTTTTTTTGGGGGGCGGGGAGGAACAGAAGCCATGCTTGGTTCTTACTAATAACCTTATCTTTCAGAAGGTCTACATTAAGCCTTGTCTGAGTAGCCATCAATAAAAAGGGGGTCATGGTTGGTTGTGCTTTTGAAAAATGTCTTTTGGTTAAAATCTAATTTTGTGGAAAAGTTGATTTTCATAACTTATGCGAAAAACTGTTTTGAAGGCAAAGTAAAACTGAAAATTGTAAAAAAAAATCTCATTTTCAATTCTTCTAAAAAAAATTGGAACCTCTTCTGTGGAATTCCGAATCCACTTAAATCCAAGTTTCAAAAGGCAGCAAAATGTGTTTTCCATTTTTGTAAGATATGGTTCTGTTTTTGGATGGATTCTGCTTTTCTGAAATCGGATTTGTGCAAAAGCCGCACCAAACATGGCAATGAGACCAACTTTATTTAAAATAATCAAATTTTAGTTTGCCTTTTGAAACTTTTTTTTTTAATGCCATGGAAAGTCACCTTTTTAACAAAAATAGATTCTGAGCAAAACCTAATTTTAAATGTGGAATCTAACATGGCCACCATTTGAACAGCTTTTAGATAAAATCAGATTTTTGGCAAAATCCAATTTCCTATCTCTGTTCTAAACAGAATTTTCCTTCTTTCTTTTATGGAAGGTACGAGTCTAGTGTCTACCACCAAGAACTTTTCTTTAAAATCCTGAGATGCAACTTTTTATTAACATAGTGTAAACTTGTTTAATTTTTTTTAATGGTAATAAGCTGTATAAACAATCTTATCTCCTAGGTGCGGAACATCAAGAAGGATCTATTTTTTCCTAAGGTTTGTGTCAGGTGGGGGTTCTTACAAAAATACAGACAAGCATGGTTTGTCTCTACCTTTGGGTTGCCAAAACTAAGGCCAAACATGTCTTCTCAAGAGGGGCGTCCTTCGTAAACAGTCAACTTCAATCTCCGTGCAAAGAATAGCTTTGTCTTTCTTTTGTCTTTTGCTTATGTGAAGATGGCTCGTTCCGACTAAACGTGCTTTCTCTTCTAGTCTTTTGAAAATATATGCCAGTGATTTCTGTCTTACCCACCAAAACCAATGCTTGGGGCAGGTGACCCAGGCAACCAAAGGGAGTAAAGCTAGGTCACATTAAATGCACTCTGTAACAAGGCACCTACTACCCCTTGTTTTGGGCCCACTTGTTAACCTTTGAACCAGTTTTTCAATCAACTGGCTGATACCATGATTAATTGTGTAAGCAAAATTTGTTGATAATGAAAGAATATGTCCAAACCCTGAGTTTAACCAATAACTATAACTTCATCTGCACTCATGTCGCTGAAATTTTTTAGAATTTCTGTTGACCAAGTATGCATGTTATTCAATTATACTCATTTTTTTGTTCAAAGATGCATTTACTTTTAGGAACAAAAAATCTGTAAAAAAAAGTAAATGCATGTTTAATTTGATCCAACAAGTATTGTTGTATCTGGACACAAATGCTAGTTTGCCGTTTACTGAGGATTAGTTGCAAGGGACTCAGTGTTCTACAGAGGCAAACTGCCACAGATGATCAGCATTTTATATATCTGGCAATGGTTCATTTAGAATTGTAAAGCTTCCCTTGCACCTCATTTTGAGGAATATCTAATAACAGGAAAGCCTGAATCTTTTGTAGTGTGATTTTTCTTAGCAGAATTGTTCTCCTTCTAGAGGAACATGATCAAATCTACATCACCAAGATTTTTTTTTCCTGCCGGTGATCTTGGAAAGCATATTCTATTTGAAGTCTGTTAGTGATATATGACAATTATTTCTAGAATTCAAAATAAGATGCTTGAAGCAAATGTGTTGCTTATTTCCTACAAGGAAGAACATATTCTTGCTATAGCGACATGAAAATTCAATCTTAGGATGACTACACTATGCAGTTCTAGTTGGTCCTGAGAGAGCGTGTATGGCTACTGTGTTTCATATCCTTTTCACTTTTCCCCTTTATGTTGTCTTACCATGTCAAATAAGAGATGGGTGGCTATAAGTTGAAGTGCTATCTGTATAATGTGTAGGTCTGTGGATAAACTGTTGACTCGTAACTGGTTTCTGTGATATGGATGACTTGATAATGTAACATACCTAAATAATTTGGACCTCATTTAATTAATACTTCTTACAGGTGGCATCATGGTGGGACTATGGTTATCAAACAACAGCAATGGCTAATCGTACAGTCATAGTTGATAACAACACTTGGAATAACACACACATTGCAACTGTTGGGACAGCTATGTCTTCTCCAGAGAAGCAAGCATGGGAGATCTTTGACTCGCTTGATGTCAAATATGTTCTTGTTGTATTTGGAGGTTGGTTGCATTGCAAGAACATTCGATACAAGCTTATGTCTTTATAAATTTGATTGTTTTGACACATTGATTTCCATGTTCAGGTCTTGTTGGCTATCCCAGCGATGATATTAATAAGTTCTTATGGATGGTTCGAATTGGAGGAGGGGTATTTCCACACATCAAGGAACCAGATTATCTTGTGAGTTGCTATACCTGAGTCTGGATATATCTGCCATTATTCATTATTAAAGTTGTGTCGATGGAGACCTCAATCTTACCTATCCACATTAATCTAGATTAAGTATATCCTATTCAAAATGACCTTGTATTAGCATCTCCACCTAGTGTTGGCAACTTGTTTTTTCAGTGACAAAACCAACCTGCACATATAAATACATATATTTTTAATGGTACCGCATGCGGTCATGTGCTTAGAAGCATATGCATCTTATTTTTGTTTGCACAGCATACATAGTTTGTAAATATTTAATCGATTTCCGTTTTTGAAAATAAATACATTTCTTTCTTGATTGGCATGGTGATATCGAAAATAGAGGGATGGTCAATACCGGATTGATTCTCAGGCCACTCCAACAATGTTGAACTGCCTCATGTACAAGCTTTCATATTATAGGTATCATCACATTCTCCACCATATATTCTCAATGATAATTCTTTTGATTTACTAATTGTTCATGTTGTTCCACTTTTGACGACATACCAGGTTTGTGGAGACAGATGGTAAAGGTTTTGATAGAGTGAGGAGAACAGAGATTGGCAGGAAAAATATCAAGCTCACCCACTTTGAGGAGGTTAGAAATTTGAAATGTTTCAACATTTCATCCTTCCTTTTCCAGATCATGAAAGGGTTTTACATCTTGTTCATCTCAAAAAATGTGTTATATGTATTTAAGAATCATATTTGTTTTTCTGATCAATTATACAAGTGCTATTGCCATGTAGAAACCAGCACTCTATTGCATCCACAATGGAAAGAATGTTGTTACAATGGATTTAATCTCGAGTTCTTACTACATGGTATTGTAATACTTATTCACATTTCGTTCTTGGCTGCTGTTGATTATTCTTTCAGGTATTCACTACACACCATTGGATGGTACGCATTTACAAGTTGAAATCCCCGAAGAACAGGATCAAGGGGAAGTCAAAGAAGTCAAAATCGGTATGAATCCTCGATTTGATTTTTTGTCAAACCAAACATTCATGTTGAGTCACTCGATTCACCTATTATTTGCAGAGTTCAAAAGGAAACACAGGGGGCAGTTCAAGAGGAGGCGGAACAGCAAAACGAAGCCCTTGGCATTAAGGAATCCCCACATGATAGATAATGATGTATAAGGTTGATTTTTTATGATTTATGCTAATACGCTGGATAAGCCTTGACATTCAGAGTTTGAATTGCTAGGTTACAAGAGATTTTGTAGTATTTCATGCAGTATAGTTAATTCTGTTCC
Organism: Acorus calamus; assembly: GCA_030737845.1. Classification (NCBI taxonomy): domain Eukaryota; kingdom Viridiplantae; phylum Streptophyta; class Magnoliopsida; order Acorales; family Acoraceae; genus Acorus; species Acorus calamus. The sequence continues at coordinate 10,081,519 of CM060863.1, read as the reverse complement.
ATGTATTAGTGAAGGGCCTTAGTGAACTGATCTCATAGAGCGTCAGAGAAGAATGTGATGGTGATGTGGCTTTTTTTTCCAGAATTGTTTTGAAGTTGCTTTAGGATTCTTGACATAAAAAAATTTAAAAAAAATTGAGGGGTTTTATTTATCTTCAGTATTCAGGAATCTGATAAAGAGCTGTGATTTGGGCTTGTTAAATGTAGTTTTGTATCTGAATGTGGTTTATCAAGATGAATGATTGGTTGTCTTGAGCAATAAACTAATATGAGATTGAAAGTATCAAAAAAATATCAAATTGATAATGTTTTGGTATTATAACCATAGTAAAATGTTGATAGAATGCACAACACTTTCGTAAAAAAAAATTGTATACTTCATCCAATGAAGTATGAGACTGCCTGTGACATGATGCCTATGTGAGGTTTTTCATTTTTTTTGAGGATTCAAAGCACTTATTTAAGTCTTCTTAAAAAAAAGCACTTATTTAAGTGAAGTTTGAAATCCTTTTGTTTATGCGGTCATTCTGGGGCAAAAGGCAGTTTGTATTTACAATTCAGAGTGTTTTTTTTTCTTCCAGAAAGAAATGTACTTTATATATATATATATATATATATATATATATAACAAAATATATGTTTCATTAGAAAATAACATACTCCAAATGGGATTACATGCATTTCCGTAATCTTTTCTACTTATATCTTTTCTTTAAGCCCCCGTTTGGGGTGAGTGTTAAGGGCCATATAGGTTTGAATTTAAAATATATGTGTCTAGAAAGAAAAAAGTTTGATAGTTATGCGTGGTTAAGTTTATACAAGTGTTAATACCTATAATAATAGCCTATCATGATTTATACATTGCACAAAACCATAAAAACAAAAAATAATGATAAAAGAATAATCGAACAGAAACTATCCCAATAATCATTTATCCTAAAATACTAATTTATTCCTAATAAGCTTATGTCACCCCAAATGAGGGCTAATAGAATAACCTGCAATATCCCAATTATCATTTATCCTAAATTGCTAATCTATTCCTAATAAGCTTACGTCACCCCAAATGGGGGTTAATAGAATAACCTGCAAAATATAAGAAAAATAAGAGGGATCTCCATGCCAATTATTTGAGAGAGAAATCTTTAACAACAAACCTGTCCCTCAATCTTAACACCTTCCTTCTCTTCTTTGTTTTGTCTCCTTTTTTTTCTTTGGTAGCCCTTCCATTTTTAATGAAATGTTAACATTTTTAGTAATTGCACAACTAATGGTAAACCAATTAACCAGGGTTGGATATTGAACGTTAACATAGTGTAACAGAGGGCACCAATGCACATGTTATGAAATATTCTGGGGTATTTTTGGATGGATCAATTTCAATGAAATATTTTTATAAAATAGAAATTTATCAGGCATATATATGCAAAAAAAGAAATAATTTTGTTAGGGACAATCACGCGATGGTCCCACGTATAGTATGCACATGTTTTAATTTTTTTAAAATTATAAACCTCGTCTTATATACGTTGTTGAAAAATATATATGACTTCATTTCGAATTGAATTGATTCATTTATAAGAAGTGTAATAAAATTTATATATATATGTCATTGGATTGCTAAAGAGTATATACACATACTGTCCTCATTGAATAAAAGTGTGCTTGAGTGATTGTGATACATTTAAACTGACTAGTTTATAACTCGTTGGAGAAAAAATGATACGAACAATCATCTCAAGTTGCATTTAATCTCATTCATTTCTTTAGAATATATGGAAAAGAGTGTTTGAGTGGACTGTGATGCATGGTTTTATCAAAACTCTGAAGTTCAGCGTGACCTCCTGAGAAATCTTCGTGTGGCACCCCAAAAGGATATAAAAATTATTTTGCAATGCAATCCACTCAAACATGTTTTCCAATGTATTCTAAAAGAAATGAATGCAATTTAAGGTCGATAGAATGATGATCCACCAAATCATTTTTTTTCCGAGTTATAACCTAATCAATTTAAATGCATCACAGTCGGTCAAACACACTTGATTTTAACAAGGGCAATTCATATACTCTGGAGCAATTCCAATGAAATATATCTCATTAATTATTATTTTTTATATTTATTAAAAATAAATCAATTCAATTCAAAATAAAATGATATATAAGACAATGTTTACTATTTTAAAAAAAATAAAACATGTGCAAAGACATAACTGTCCCTAACCATATGTACCCGTTGTGAATCATTTTCTAAAATATTAAAAATTACCCAATATTCAATCTAGAATGCAGATGTATATATCTGATTCAAAAAAATGTGAATTTGACTTAATGCAAAATTATAAATCTATTGAAAATTTAAATAATTATTATATTATATTTATATGCATGAACTTTAAAAAAGACAAGCAGCCTTTGAAATCTCGATTTTAATTTACACATCACTCTACTATATTACTAGACCATCTCCAAGCTAGTGTTACGTGCATAGATATATGTATAAAAGCCAATAATAAATGGCAGGAAACTTCTGAGGAAAACATTATTTCTTTTTCTGACACTTCTGTGATCAATAATTAATATGACAACAAATTACACCTATTCATGACATGTGACCAACCCCCACCAAACACAAAGGAATGAACCCATGTGAAGCTATTACCTTTTCTTAGAGAGAGAGTAGAGGGAGAGAGTTCTCATGGTTGCCATGCAGACAAGGCCAAATGATGAAGACAGCTCACATTGAGCATTTTTATAATTGTCACCACTATATCAACGGGAAACGGGGGAATAAATGTGGTACAAGGTTGATATAAAAATAATAAAAAAAATGATTATTTGTTTATATAGTATAATTTGATATTATTAAATCAGTTTGAATGAGTATAAAAGAATATAACAATTCTAAATAATCTCTAAAAATAAGCTACTCACTTTATCTATTCTCATGGACTCACATATCAAATCAATTTTTTACATTTCATCACATCATATCACTTATCAACACCTCTTATACATCAATGAGGTCACATGTCAAATCAATTTTTTATATTTTATTTACATTTTATTTTTTATTAACCAAATAATTTAACATTTATTCTTACGTTTTCAATGAGAATAAATAAAACACAACAAAACAGAAAATCTCTTATTTATGTAGAATTATTATCTATACTGATATAATTATCTATCCAGAATAACTCAATTCCTCAATCCAAACGGGCCTAAGTGTGTCACCATCTGTGTTCCCCACAATCATGTGTCATGCCTATTGTCCACCCTGTAAATGAAAAATACAATATTCCAAATGCAGATGGACACTGTTATATGAAATCTTACATGTAGTCTAACATGCAATCCTATTTTTAATAATGATAAGATGTATTTCAATAAGGAAAACATGTTAAGGGTATGTATAATTCACTAGAATTGACACTTCATTTTTTTATATAAAGATACACATGAAATTTAACCTTCAAAAAAACAAAATCAAAGCACGCGAGGACTGTCAAAGAGACTGCATAATAAGACTGCTTTTGATTTTTTTGAAGGTAAATACTTTATGTAACAAATCATGTACATCCATAAAAATAAAAATGTACATATACATACCCGCTTACATAGAGAAATAAAAAAATACATACTTTGTCAAACAAAACATATTATACCTCTAATGACTGCATATAAAAGTTCCCAGTTCATAAGCATAATAATAATAATAATATTAAAAAACCTTAAACAACCTTAAATGTACGTCTGAAACACAAATGGAAAAATGGAGATGAGCCAGTGAGGAAACTGAATAACAACCCCTCTAAACGTGTATTAATAAATGAAGTCAATGGCACCAGAACAAGAATTCTTAAATTAAAAAAAAAAAAAAAAACTATTCACATAATTTTAAGAAAAATAGCCTGCATCTGAAGGAAAGAAAAAGATTGAAAGAACATGTAAGTTAAAAAGAATGCTTACATGGTAAGAGGCCTAGATTAGAAGTTTATAAGCATTACGGAGATCCAAATCCAGTATGACTCATAGAAGCTCGCATAAACAGATGAACCGACCACTCTTTGCATAACTGATCTGAATCTGAATCTGAATCGTATTTCGCGTTTGGGACCATAATGATATACCATGTAGAAATTAATATATTTTCTTGGGGAGGTTGTAAGTTTTCTTCAAGAACTTGGTTGCAGCTTCTTCATTTCGATAACACAGGACACGCAGGATCGTATAAGGATCAGTCGGACTCCAATGCCCTGAAGACACAGGAATTAGTGGCTTAGATTTGGCAGAAGGACCTTGAGCCTCTACAACCAATCGTCTGAATCGCTCAATAAGGCTCTCTGTATCAGTGCGAAAGAGTGGAATCACATTTTTTATCGGCATTGCAGCCTTCTCAACCAATTCCTCCGGCAACCCATCTCCATCAGCCAAGAACAGATCTTTAAGCGACTTAAAATCATCTTCTATTATTTGAGAATCTTGGCGAGAGAATGCGCGAGTTGGACCACCACATAGAGTCACCAACAAGAACCCATCAAAAGAAGCCTTCATTATGGCAGTGATTGCTCGATTACGAACTCTGTCATGCACTGTATTGGATATCATCTCAAGTTTCGGCTCAAGTTCTTTCAGAAAAGATTGAATCCTTGAAGTCGATATTTCTCCCACATATAAAAAATCCCATAATACGTGATTCAGATCATTGAAGACGATTCTATATGCGGTTGCTTCACAGAGTTGTTGAATTCCTTCCTTACATGCAGCTATGGAGAGTTCAAAATTGGTATCTGGGCCAATAGAGATGTCCAATTGAGCTGATTCTACATTCCTCAATGAAGTAACTAATCTTTTCTCCATGTTTTCCAACTCTGCCCTGATATGATGCATGGTATTCATTCGCACACATAACTGTGGCAATCCAAATGAACCACCCTCATTATTTAATGTTCCAACCTGAGATCTCCTTTTCTGAGTGTTTGGCAATTTTTCTTTCTTCTTCCAATGAAATTTTGAATCAGTCGTGCATCTACTCAATTCCGGCAGTGCAGGAATGAAAGTATTTCGTGTGCCTACAAATTAATCATCAGAGAATATTTAGAAAACAATCAGAAATAAATTTCTAAAAGCAAAAGTTTGCTTGTATCTGTGAAGCATACCGCAGCCAGACTTTGCCTTGTATATGTAACCTTGCAAGCTTCTGTCGATTCCAATCACCAGGTCTGGAAGCAATGCTTGATGCACTAATATAGGGAGCTGAAAGAATGCATCCAAAGTTTCACTCACCACTCGCAGAATTTCAACACAAGATGGTGCAACGCTCTCCTTGCTGGCCTTTGGATTCCACGCCTGAAATGGGGAGTGCCCGAATGAACAAATTAGGGGGGTCCTCGAAATATCATTGATTTAGCCCAAGAAATATAACATATTTATAACATGGGGCTTGGGAGAGAATTATAAGAAGATGTGCAGATGTGATTGCTTTTGACATATTATGCATCGATTTGCAGCCATAATTTAGAATAAAAAAAAGTAGCACAACCTCATGTGTATGAGCCTGCAATAACTAGCAGATGGAGAAAGTCTTTCATCAAAAGGGAGCAAGACAAATTATTCGAAAAGTAACAGCTACAAAGTTTTCATTGAAGAAGTTGGGAACAGACCTCTTGCTGCAAATTCCTGTCAACCCATTCCTTTAGTCTGTCCACTCTTGTCTTTATCCAAGATTTCGCAAGATTTGCTACTGCAACTTCAGATTCATATGGAGGCATCTCCCGGATTAATGACTTCCCCCCATCTTCACTATCAACAGAATCCTCAACAGCAATATGGACAAGATCCTTCTCCAGCTTGTCTGCGGCTTTCAAAACTTCCACGAAGTCAGGTGTAAGTTCTGTGACACCGGAGATGAATTGCTTCAACTCATTGCCATAGCAAGCATGAAGGGTAGCAACGGCAACGCCAGCCGCCAAAGGATGCCATCTCTGCAATATTGGACTGAAGAGCTGCTTTTCTTTGTTTGCAAGATCACCGATGTCCTTTGCAAGTATGGAGAGAAAATGAGTGGGACTTGTCTGGTTTCTGGATAACCTCCTGCTTGAGTCTGCTTTCTCCATTCTCTGCTTTATAACAAAGCCAACTGATTATATATTGATGAAAAAAGGGATGGGTCTGAAATTCATGAAAAACAAGTTGAAGAAAAATATTTAAATTTATGAACGGTCAACATAAAGACGTGATCCCTCATCATAATCAGACCAATAACAAATTATCAAGAACCTCTATTTTTTGAAAATTACGGAGTTCTAGGTTCATCTGATTTTAGCCCCACCTTTCCTTTTAAGAGGATCAAATTTACACAATTCCCAATGCCAACCTTTTCCATTACTCTATTTCCTATAACAGAGAAATAAGAAAAGGTATTCATGGCATTTAAATAGGATAAACAGAAGACATTTCAGGGCATATAAATTGGTGAAATTTATATTATTTATATTTTATGCAAACTCCAGTAGGGACGGAGAGAGTATGAATCACAAATCTAAGATGGTATAGAACAAATGCTTGCCTGGGCAAAAGCTGTTCGGATGGATGATCTGATGTATGTGTCAATCCGGGTTTGAGCTACATCAACAACTTCTCTCCTCCTCCTACGGTACTCGTGAGATATATCTTCAACCAATATTTTTGCAGCTGAGACCCCCAAAGATACAATAATCTCCATTGAATTGATATTGCTGGAATCAAATGTGTCGTGGTATGCAAGAAGTCTTTTCTCTGTCCAACCCAGTATCGAACTCAATATCGAGCTCAAAACCTTTGAATACAGTGGATCCTTTGTTGCCTTCGCATCTTTGGCAACCTCAGCCAATTGATTATCAGCTGCAAAAAGCAAATCATTGTCTACTTGACCAGTGGAAACAAAGTGGTGAAATAAAACCCATGTGAAACAAAGGTTGTGGAGGGTCTGGTTCATTCCGAGGATCACCCATGTCTTCTTTATTAATTCCATAACCTCATCAATTTCTTCGATGATGATCCCTCTTCGTTACTATCAAAACAAGCTTCTAACAACATCTGATAGAGTCGGAGATTTAAAGGATGCCCATCAGCCCAATGAGCTGTCTCTGATGGAATCCCATCAAAGGATCTGTAAGCGAGTGACATCACGGCAGTACGCAAAACCTGCATGGACTCTGAGTTCTTCCCCGTCTCAAGAGGTCTTTCAAAAGCTCCACGTATCAATTGCCGAAGCCTCTGAGCGGAGATATCGGATTTCTCTAATGGAAGATGAGGATGCAGGAGGAGTCCCTCCTCGAGAACTTTTAGATTTCTTGCTTGCCAGGATTCATATTCGTGTTGTTCAGTGAAATCAGATGCCTTGAACTGTTGAAGAAGCTCCAGTGGCATTACCATTGATTCTATGCGCCTTCCAAGCTGTTTGAAACATAACAATATAAGTGAAATTTAGATAGCATTAAATAAATGCATAAATAATTGTTGATATTATGGTTAACTGGAACATGAAACATTAACTCCTCGAGATCCCTAATTTAAAAAAAAATGAAGATGATAATTGCATCACAATCCAAAAATAAAAAAAGTTTGAGTCAATGTTAAATTAATGCTCGGCAAAGACTGAATCAAACAAGCCACAATTCAAAACTCTAAATTCCAATTATCAAGCTTCCCCAGTGGGAAAAATTAAACTAAAAAAAAACAGATATAAATCTTCTTGATGTATGTCTGAAATGATTAAATCTCCACCCAAGAAGATACTCAACAAGCGAAGTATTAAAAAAGGCTTCATCAAAACTGATTGAAGGAAACCGACAAATAAGGCAAGGTCATAACTCAAAAACAATCAAGACTAGAAGTTTATTAAAAAATTTATAACTTGGGAAATGTGAGCTAGACCAACAAAAATTATAACTTGGGAAATGTGAGCTAGACCCTCGCTCATAAATCAACATATGAATATATGATAGATTACTCCCAGTGTCAAATCCAAATTTCATATAATATCCCACTTTAAAAAAAAAAGCATTCAAATTATATCACGCCAAAAATTCAAAATGAAGTTTTTGCTCCCCTTTGGGCATCCCCTTTCTTTGAAATACAATTTAGAGCATATGCCTACCAAAAAAAAGAAGAATTTTTCTTACAAAACCCACATAAACAACAATGCATTCACATATAATAGCATTAAAAACAGAATATTCAAATCCAATTCAATTCTAATATGCAATAAATCAAACCAGAAATCAATTTGGTAAAACCATCACTTCCAAGACAACAGATCACCACAAAAGTCCAGCTGAACAACAAAAATCAAACACATTTTCGAAACATAAAAGAGTTTCCAAATCATCACTTCCAGATCAATAGAAAAAACTCACAACGAAACCCAATTGAAGATCTACTCAAACAACCCCACCAAACAAATCAAAATCAAATTTTGAATGTGGTATCACCTGCCCCGCAGCGATCCTCAGAAGCCCACGACGGATCCTCCCGTCCGTCTGCTCCGAGACCCCCATCTGCACCCTCACCAGCTCCCCGACCGTCGCCGGCCTCCTCACCCTTCCACCCGACGAAGGGCTCCCCTTTCCGGCCGCCGACGTCGACGACGCCGACGACGGGCTCTTCTTCAGCCCCAAAGCCCTCTTCATCTTCGAAGCCGCCGCCGAAGTCACCGACCTCTGCAACGACGGCGCGGTGGGTGACGCCGACGAGGCCCGCTCCGACTGCGGGACGTACGTCAGAGGCTTCCCGCCGGACGTCCGGCACGCGCCGACGAAGATCTCGTACGCCGTCTCGCGGAGCTCGGCGTCGGAGATCGGGCGGCCCAGGTCGTCGAATGGGGAGGAAAGGTCGACGGACTGGGTAGATCTAGGGTTCCCATTGTTGTTGTTGTTGTTGTTGTTGTTGATGATGCTGTGACGGGTCTCTCTCTTCGAGTCTCCGGAGCTTGTTCGGTCCCTGAAGAGGGAAGCCATCGCTTTTGTGGGTTTTCCTTGGTGGGTTTTCTATTCTGCGAAGTGGGTCGATAAGGGTTTCGAGTGGGGTTTCAGGAAATCATGGAAATGTAGGGATTTTTGATGTTCTTCATCGCCATTTTAGAGAGAGAGGGAGAGAGACCGAGAGAGCGTATGAGCTGTGAGCAACAGCACACAATCCTGTTTTTTTTTTTTAATATTTTATTTTATTCAACCGAAAATCGAGAACGACAGCACACACAAGTCTTAGGTTTACTTTTTTGAATTTTAAAGTCTTACAAAATTAAATTTTAAATTTCGAAAAGTTTTGAGTTTCACGAAATAGATTGATGTAATTTTATCATTGTTTATGATAATGAAAAAAAGGTTACTGGGTCGTCACTTTTGTAACGTTTTAATTAATTTTTAAAATGTATATATGCATAATAATTTCACTGAAAAAGTTGAATACATGCTCGAAGTCTCTAACGATATTTATATGTATATATTTTATATCAATAATGATTTATAGGCCTAATTTTACCGACCCAAATAGATCCCATGAGATAACAATTGGACATTACATGTTATACCCTTTATTTGATAACCACCTCAAGATTTTATTCTGAAAATCGTGGAATATCATTAATTATTGTATTTCTTCACCATTGCATCATGGAAAATCATAAATTTTGAAACTTTTATTCATGCAACATATCTGAAATTTTATTTTTTATGAATTTTGAAGACATGAATCCTTTTTTTTTTTGATTTGGGGAGAGATTCATTGCCAAACTCCAATGCGGTCATGAATTCCACCTAGGTGAGGCCGCCTTTTCATCAATCCCGTCTCCTCGCTTTTCATTTCTGACTTAGTTTGGGCCTCTAACGAGGGGCTCTTATTATAAAGATCAGATTTTTGTATTTTTGTTTTTCATAATTGGAATTGTATGTTTTATTTTTAATGAATTATATGATCATGTGAGTGTTCAATTGTCTAATTTTTTTATTATGTATTTAATGTTATTTTTCACAGTTTCATTTGTTTTTCATGTATTGAATATCATTTTCCATAGTTTAATTTGTTTTTGTCTTAATATCTAAATGTAACATTTGATATTGTTACATTTTTTAAAGGGTAGTTTATTTGATAAAACTGCTACATTGTTGACAATGTAAATAGTCATCTTTTAAATCTGTGTTATTTTTGTTACATTCGTAAATGTAACAGTCAACCGTATGCATATATTGATTTATATTTGTTATATTCATAAATGTAATAGTCAACTACATGTAAATTTTTGACAAAAAAAAATAAATGTAACAGTCAACTAATTTTTTAAATCTGTGTTATTTTTTTACATTCGTAAAGTAACAGTAGCCGTTTGAAGGATTTTGACAAAAAAATAATTTAGGTAAGTTTTGGTATAATTTAGGTAAGATCTAGTGTAATGAAATTGAAAATTGAGTTATTAAATAAAGATTTTAAAATTCAAATTTTGAAATACATAAATTTTTGTGTAAATATGAAAAATTAATAACTCATTAGAGAAAAAATGGGGATTTGGTTAATGGGAGAGATTTTTAATGAATGGCAGATTTGTATTTTGACCTTTTACCCTTTTGAAAAATCAACAAGCCAACCAATGAGATGATGACACTTCATGGGGCTTGTGAGTGGGCTTATATTTTGTGACCTAGGTATCATGACTCATTTTATATATATTTTTTGTAATATGGTTACACTCTACTATATATAATAATATATATTATTAGCCTTATAACAATGAATTTGAAATATGGTGGTATAAAGATGAATAAGCACAATTTTGTTTGTTTTATAAATGAATTGTGTATAATAATTATGGTATATATATATAACATGTAAGAACAGTTGATACTGGTATTTGAGTTCTCTCTCTCTCAAGTTATGTTATTTCTTCTAATCTGTCATCACCTATTACATATCAGAAAATTACCTCTCAAAATATTTTTTATTTTTAAATCTTATTTACATCGTTATATTTACATTTGACTCCTGACTTAGTTGCTGCATAGAGGCAGAGGGGTGACTAATAATTTATGAATTGAAAGGGATTCTTCACCAGCTATCACTTGGGTGAATGGGAAAGGAGACCCGCCATGGATAGCAACCCAATCCTTGAATCACATCCATTAATGTCTTCTCTTTGTTCGACTGGAAAGTCCCTCACATTTGTCTTGAGGGCAATCAACCAGTTGATATTTTGGCCTGTGGAGGAGTCAGGATGGGGAGCAAATCCTTTCTATAGCAGATACAAAGGAAGAATTGAAGAATGAGCAACCGTTTGAATAGGATGGGCACACTATTATGAAGAACCAAATAGTCTTCAAAGTCATCATTTTGCGCAGGATGGATGCTTGTTAATTCTGCTGCCTTGAGCTCTGCTATTGTTTCGCTGGGGTTGCAGAGTAGCTTGAATTACTCTCCCCCTCCTAAACTCAAATGTGGCTCGTCATTTTTTTTGTAAATCTTTTTGTATCTTTATAACTACATTTATCCTACAGCAATACAATTTTACATTTACCCTATTAAAAAAAAGAGAATAACTAAAAGCCAACCACAAAAAATGATTTATTACACTTGTATAGTTATCTCGAAATAGCTTAGAATAGTAATATATCTTGAAATAGCTTTACGGGGATCAGTGTATCAACATCAATAGTAATATAATTTTTTTTTCAATTTGATTTAGGTACCCAACAAAAAAAAATGATTTCGGAAAATGTTAGGCTCAGTTATTTTACCGATCAAATTCAGACCACGTATGTTTTTATTTTTTTAAAATAATAAATATTATCTAATGAGGTAAATGATTTGATAAAAAATGTATATCGCTCTATTTTAAGTTGAATGAATTTATTTTTAGTAAGTGTAAATTTTTTTAAAAATGAATGCAATTTTTTTAAAGATGCATGCTTTACTAAATTTTTCATGAGGTATATGAGACTGCATTTTGGATTGAAAAAAAAAAGTGTAATAGCACTAATCCGATTAACATCTTTAACCGGGCCTGATTCGCCAACCCGAACAAAGCATGAGTCGAGCTTATCAATCCTTTGAATTGTTATCATTATGGTCTAGTTTGGCGTTGGGATAAGGAAATAATTCGGTTAAATCACATGTTATCCCATACGACAAGAAAAAAATGAATAAAACATGAAAAATTGTCCGTGTTTTTAGAGAAAATGTGAATATATTTTGTTCTACGTAAAAGATGGAACATACTGTATTCCCATTTTTTAACCTCATTTTGTAACACACGAACATAGGGCTAGTAAATGAGCCAAGTCGCTCGGGCTCGGCTAGGTTTGAGCTCGTTCAATTAGACAAATGAGCGAGCTTGAATAATTTTTAAAGCTCAGTTAGGCTCGAGACTGGATTGAGCTTCATTTTGTGTTCAAACTCGACTCATTTGTGTTATAAAAACTTAGTTGAAGCTCCACTCAACTCTTTTGTAAAATCAGAACATTAAATCAATACAAAGTTATGCTCGTTTAAACTCATGAACTTGACTCATTTAGGCTAAAATTTTATTTTCAACCCCTTAAAACTCTAAACTGAAGAAGAATGCTAGGCTCATTGAGGCTCGTGAGCTCGGCTTGGCTCGACTCGTTTATAAACGAGCCGAGCTTGAATATATCAAAGCTCGACTCGTTTACCACCCCTAACGAACAACATTTACGACTTTCCTAAAAAAACAAAACAAAAAACTTTATGAAACTAAAACCAACAATATTAATGCCCCATTAATAGAAATAATAGATTTGATATTTTTAAATTTTTTTTAAGTTATCCCACATTTTAGATCATGTTATCCAAATGCAAAGTTAAGGACAAGAACACAAAAAAATAAGGATAACAAAATGCATTATCAAATGTAATCTAATAAATATTTTTATTATCATAAATTATGTTAACTTATTTTAAATATTTATCCCTTTATCAAACCAAGCCTACGCCCGGACTTGCTTTTAAGCCCATGGTTTCAAACAACCAGCCTCACTAACATTAAAACTGTCCGATCGATGTAATTCACAGATCCCGGGTGGGGCTATTTGCACCCCTCTGTTTACTGAACACACCCCTTTTAAATGAGTAAAGCTTTGAAGATCCATTTATATATGGGTACTAAATACATTCATTCTTTACACACCATAGATCCATTTGATCATTTCTTTAAATTTTGTTGCACACCTTCCACACCCTCCCAAAGTATATAATCACATTTATTCCCGCGCTCCCATGCATGCGAGAGAAGGAGGGGGAGGAGGAGAGGAGGACGGCTGGCCAAGACGGAAGGAGAAAGGGAGGAGGATGGTCGGTCGTCGGCCAAGACGAGAAGAGGAAGGGGAGGTGGAGGGTCGGCGGACTTGGTGTCGAGGAGGTGTTACGGCATGGCATCTTCTTCTCCAAACAACAATGAGGTAAAAGATTTATGTAGGATTGGCTTTGATTTGGTTTTTTCAAGGGTTTGAGATATGGAAGCTTGTCTAGGGTTCTTCTAGGTTTGATGATTTAATGATTATGTGAATATCATTTTTTTTAAAAATAATAGCTTTTATTTAAACTCACATGTACATTTGAACTTGAATGAATTTTATTGTAATTTTTTCATATAACTATGAAATTGTATGAGTCTTGTTTAAAGTTTTTATGTTATGTGTGATATACATTTGAATGTGTATGAAAGAAAGTGCTCACTCATTTACGAAATTCCAAACGCTCATTCATTTGTCAAAAAAATGTTCTCATTGATTGTTCATCTTTTGTAGGATCATGTTGTTGATGCAAATCGTGAAATCGATGAAGTCATTGACTCAACCGAGCGATCTATGACTTCTATGGTGATAGTTGTTTTTATTATCATACTTTTAAAAATAATGTTAAATTTGAAGTTCTGTTTTAATTGTAATTTGTATTTTTGTTGTAATATTCAATCATCGGGTGAAATGATTGAGTGGGCAAAGAAAATGGGTAGGGACAAAGGTATTGTCATTATTGTTAGCCGATCAGATTTTTCTGATCCTCGACGTTTTCCACGTTTGTACCTTAGATGCGAGAGAGGGGGATATTATCGACCTCATCGTCATTGTAGCCTGATGAAAGAAACACGCTTAATATCTACAAAACGGTGTGGATGTCCTTTCAAATTGAAATGCATGAAGTTATCACTTCTTGAGGACCAATGGATCATTCAAGTGTTGAAAGAAAATACAATCACCCATTGATCAAACATATGGAGGGGCATTCATTTGCCGAAAGACTTCTGAATGATGAGTATGAGCTTCTTCGAGGCATGGTGAAGAGTGGGGTGCGTCCTAGAGAGACACTTTCACATCTAAATGATCGTGACGTCTCCAATGCGTCTACTCTAAATACAATATATAATGCAATGGCAAAAGTAAAGAAGGAAGAAACTGGTGGACGTTCAAACATGCAACAGTTATTCAAGACGATATATGAAGCTGGATATGTGAAACGACACAGAGAGGATCCTGATTCAGGGAGGCTGCTAGATCTCTTTTGGGCACACCCTTCGTCCATTACATATAAAACAAATAGGTTCAGATTACCACTATTAGAGATCGTGGGTGTTACATCGACATACAACACATTTGTAGCCTCATTCGTGTACATGGACGCGGAGAAGGAGATAAATTATACATGGGCATTGCATTGCTTCAAAGAGCTCTTTGATGGTTCAGTATTACCCTCAATCATTGTGACCGATCGAGAGCAAGGGTTGACTAATGCCTTGAGTAGTGTTTTTCCTACCATGGCGCACATGTTATATCACTGGCACATTGAAAAAAATATTCTAGCAAAGTGTAGAAGAGAATTTTCAACGAATGAGGAGTGGGATGTATTTTTCAACTCGTAGACTAGTGTGATGAATGCTACTTTAGAAGAGGAATATGAAAAAAAGGTGCTCCAGCTTGAAAAGGACTATGAAACACACCTGTTTGTGTTGAACTATGTTCGTGAGGTTGAAGAACCATCTCATTTTGAACATGTTCTTGCTTCTTTGGAGTGAGAAAATCAAAAGTGTCTCACACAATCATCCCAAATGATAATTGCATCAAATGCACCAATATCCAAGTATGCTCTATTAGTAAAAAGATATGCTATGAAAGATATGTGTTTCATGATGGAGTTCCCGACACCTTTGTTACCCCACAGCACAGGAATATTGAATATGGCATTAGTTGGACATTGTGGCTTCCAGGTTATAGCTAGTTGTCTTAGATTGGGTGATGATGGTTGGAGATAAGTTAGACGTGATCTCCTGACCGAGTTGGATGAACATGCAGATTTGTATACTTCATTTTTTTGGGGCATTGATCACATGAATGAGGTGAAGAATGCTTTGATATGTGAAGACATCATCACGGACAAGGATCATTGGATGATCATGCTAGATATGGGACAATTAATCGCTTCATGTTATCGCATGGTTCTCGTTTATGTTTCAGCTCAATTATGCCTAACGTTTCTCCCCATTTGGTCTCCTTTTTGGCCTTCAAGCAATGGTCTCATTTTTTGCCTTCAAGTAGTGACTCTATTTTCTATGTGGGTTTTGTGAATGGTTTCCATTTTGTCTGATTAAAAATGGATGAGAATGGACCGATTCCCCCAGTGTCAATGATGTGGCTAAAATACCATTACAGTTGCGCGTCTGACTAGCAAACACCATTTGTGGATAGGATGAAATTGTTTAAAAGCATGTTATGAGGTACTAATGTGGCAACAACGGATTGTCCCATTCAAATTGATTAGTACACGATTTGAATGTGGGTGTACCAGCTCGGGTTTTTTTGAGGGTTATGCACCATGTAAATGTCAAATAGACTAGGTGTACCATATAAATGTCAAGTATATGATGACAGTTTTTTGTAAAGTTAACCTAAAGTGTTTCAAATGAATATATAATTTTTTTTGGTGTATCAGAAGGTTATTTTTGTGTATGATTGAAAATACAGGTTAGACAGTTATGATGTCTCTCACAAATGACAGATTAGGCACTCATAATAGCCTGAACGCAACAGAAAATCTAATACTCGTAGGTTGTACAAGACTGATGTCGATTGCATCATATATCGTAGACACTCCGTCTGTCAAATGAAATAGAAGAAAAATCTGTGTATTTTGAAAGTGGTTAAACACCTAAGGTGTCTAGGGTGTTGTAATCCCTAGACACTGTTGAAGTCTGTGGGAACAGAAATGAAACTCGTATGTTCTGGATTGGGTTAGACATTTGGATTGTCTAGGTAGTTGTATTCCCTAGACACCGCTAAAGTCTTTGGGAATATAAATGAAACCCGTAGGTTCTGGAAGGTATTAGACACTTGAGGTGTCTAGGTATATGTAACCACTAGACATTTCCGTAGTCTATGGGAACATAAATGAAATTCGTAGGTTCTGGGTGTCTATAAATATGAAATCCCTACACACTACTACAGTCTATGGGAACAGAAGAGAAACCCGTAGGTTCTGGGATGGGTTAGACATTTAAAGTGTCTATAAATATGTCATCCCTAGACATTACTAATATCTATGATAATAGAAATGAAACCCGTAGGATCTGGGATGGGTTAGGCATTTGGGTTGTCTACAAATATGTAATACCTAGACACTAGTGGAGTCTACGAGAACAGAAATGAATCCTATAGATTCTGGGATGGGTTAGACATTCAAGGTGTCTATAAATATGAAATACCTAGACACTCATGCAGTCTATGGTAACAGAAGTGAAACCCATTTATTCTGGGATGAGTTAGACATTTGGGATGTCTACAGATATGTAATACCTAAACACTAGTGGAGTCTATGGGAATAGAAGTGAAACCCGTAGGTTATGAGATGGGTTAAATAGTTAAGGTGGTCTCCAGGATTGCCAAAGAAATGAAAAAACATGGTTTAAAAAAATGATTATTTTCATCACTTTCGTTTTGTTATAATCAACATGGAATCTAGACACACCATCACTCATTTACATTTCATATAAAATGATAGATCTGACAAAATAGGTTCATAATTGATAAAATTTATGTAGGTAGTTGAGACCTCAAATTTTTATATAAGAAATTTTCCCTTGGTTTCTCCATTCATGACACATTCATCAACACATAAACATTAATAAACATTCAAAACTCATTTTTTTCATTCATAAGTTGTATAAACATTGATCAACACCATCACAATAACCATATAAACACCGTTCAACAAGTAACACGTTCTCCGACAAAAAATAACTATACTTGTTGAAGTGATTTACAAAATCAAACCTAACACATAATAGATCACATAGAAAAACCAAAATGATATGTTGAAGATGTACAAAATGATCACATTCCATTGCTTCAACTGTCGGCCACCCTCTTAGAACGACGTTCTCTAGTAGGTGACTTGGGGCGACTTGACTATGTGAGAATATGTGTATTGTCTTGACAGTAGTCCAATACGTTCTGTATATGCCTTTGCCAAACACCTACTGTATGTCGCCCTCCCACCAGTGGATGCAAGTATTGCGAAAGAGTAGTACGCTACACCAAAAAAAATATTAATGTGTCAAAAAACCTATTAGAGTTTATCATTTAATGATAAATGATGACTATACTTACCCAATCCTTTTGTGGAGTAGTTGAACCCAAACTGTTAGTATACCTAAAAAAATTTCTACTATCCGGCTTTGAAACAGAAGGGTGGCTTACTCTTCTATACCACCCCATATACTTTGGAACTGTGTCACATGGATTGAGAATCTGGGGGTCTCTTGTCTTCAGACTTAAAACAACATCCTCCCACTGCTCCATTTGGGTGACATTACTTTCATATGTCACTTGATAGCTGCTAGCTAAGCGTGGTCTTCTGGTCTTTCCATTTGGTTGTATTGGCTCTCTCGGAATGGATTGGATGTGGCCAAGCTGCCGGAGGTATCTATCTGACAGATATGGCTCAGAAATCTTGTTGGTAATCAGACGACCTTGAAGAATGCGTATTCTTGTAATGGATAACGATCACGTGTGGACAAGTATGGATTGAAATCAATCTACAACAAGTGTAACACACAACAATTTAGCGAAATAAAAACTACCCACTGTTGTTTTACATTTAAAGTAAAATAAAATGCCTACTGTGCTTTTAATGAATCAAGCATTTTCTTGATGAGAACAACATTGTTCTTCTACAATTCAGCATTATTTCTACAGCCTTTCCATAGGGCGGCTCGAGGAAATCTCTCATTTGCATGTATCTCATCTCCCGGTCTGAGAACAGGAAAATGCTTGTACACCCATGCCTACATTTATGAAATGAATTGCGTAACAATTAATTTATGTTAATATAGGATTGCTATGAAATTTAAGATATAAGTCAATAATACATGCAATAGAGTGAGGTAACTAGAAATTGTTTTACATTTCGCTCTTGATGCCATCCCAAGTCCACGATACATGTGAACTAAAGTAGCTGCCCCCCAAGCAAATTCTTTTATCCTATCCAGATCCTCAAGATACTAGAGATACTCCACCGAGATATATGTGCCGGTCTTATCGGAGAAAATGGTGCAACCTAATAGGTATAGAAGATATCCTTGAACAACACACTCAATGCTATGCATGAGCATTGATCTAGTCTTCTTAGCAAGATTGTCCTTCAACCAAGACAATCTGACTGATTTTCCATTGTGTGTCCCCAGTTCAGCTTCAATGACTTTGGGATTGAGGTGAAGTGCTCTGTGAACTAATTTCACAACATCTTCTTGTTTTATAATGGTTGGCTTGGACATCTCATGACCCATTACTGGAATACCTATGATCTGATGGACATCGTCCAAGGAGATGCCAATTTCTCCGAATGGTAGGTGGAATGTATTTGTTTTTGGGTGCCACCTCTCAGCCATTGTAGAAATTAGGTGACAATTTAATGTTTTAAAGCTCCATTGAACCAATGATTGGAGGCCACTCTCCTTGACTCTATTTATGAAGATGAAACATTCATCATCCAAACTCCAACTGTCCAATTGGGTCACATGCTGTCAACATCGCAATACAGAACGCTCCTGTGCAAAATCATTTACAAAATTGCATGAAAATCTATTTATCTTAAAAACAAACAAATAAATATTTAGCCATACATTGTATACCTTGCCATTCCAGATACGATAAGCCACATGGTGTCGATAGTCAATAAGAAGCTCATTATTTTTTGGTCCACCAGGAAAAGGCCCCTTCATACTAGCTTCATCAATCTCTGAATCTGCTTCTTCCTCTACTTCTTCCCTCTCCTCTTCCTCTTGTGGTCCGACCACAACATTTCAAGAACTTGAGGCCACTTCTGCAGATCGATTCTTTCTATTGGAGGACGTAGGTTGAAGACGAGTCTTAGGAGGCATGCTGCATCATTCCCAATTAATTTAGGATTGAAAGAAACACAATAATAACGACCAACCATGTAATAAAACAACATACCACTCATTAACATTCTCAATTGGCTAAATCCTCCAATATAAGAGACTTTTTTTTAGAAGTCATACTTCTTTACTATGTTAATATATACTCTATTACAAATGACATAAATATTATGCATTTGATTAACTTAAGTATGCATTTCATTACCTAAATATATATATTTCAATTAAAAAAGTATAAGAGCTTCAAAAGAAATTATAAATAGAACTAACGGAATATTTTTGAAAATGAAGTGACGTCTAAAGGTAAGGGTAATGCAAACTATAGTTACTTATTGCAAAGTGCTAGACATATATAGAATTTAAGTAGAAACACAGTTACTGGAAGGACCCAATAGAAGTCAAAATACTTACTCACTACACAATCATTTAACACGTAAATCATTCTTGATAAGAAAGTGAAATATTTTCATCAATTAACAATCAACTCTTGCCAGTCCAAGTAAAACAAAAAATGTACACCCTGATTTGAAGAAGTGTATGAATGGATGAGGATGATCTGCCAGGTGCATTTGGTCATTCTTCATTGACTTAATACCTCCCAATCACCCTCTTCAATTTTTCATTATTGATCTTTATTCCTATTTAAATGTACACCCTGATTTGAAGAAGTGTATGAATGGATGAGGATGATCTGCCAGGTGCATTTGGTCATTCTTCATTGACTTAATACCTCCCAATCACCCTCTTCAATTTTTCATTATTGATCTTTATTCCTATTTTTCGATGAAGGGACCTAAATCAAAGCAAGTGAAATGCAATGCCCAAATAATTGAACCATTAGAACACCAAAATGTTTGGACAATGTAAATTAAATCATTGCATGAAGGGTATGACCTCTGTTCAATACCTTCATCATTTCATATTAATTTAAAACATGATTTCTCATTGGTGTTTCCTCGTCTCTCTTTTAAAATATGTATCACAATCTCTGATATGACAAACAATATTTAGAAAGTATGAACAGTGGAATGGCATTTTTAATTTGTAGCAAGATGATAGAGAGAGAGTATTAGATTCAAGAGTGCGTGCACTAAGACCTTTGCTTATTTTTTTAGCAAGCAAAGTCCTTGAGGACTAGTATTCAACATGCAATTGATAATCAGATATGACATGTTGTCACTTCTTTATCCCTTTAATTTAGCTCATCTCTATAGATAGAGTTCTATAGAGATGATTTCTAAAGTAATAGATTTCAAATCACCAAGCAAAAGAAAATGTTTAAAGAAAGAGTAAAGCTTAAACCTCATTTAGAAAAAAAAGGAAAGAAAGTCAAATAAGAGAGAAAGTTAGAAGGAAAAAAAAGAGTACTAATGGCCTTTTTTTTCCAAAATCAATTCTTTGCTAGCATTTATAAAATAATAAAACAAATCATTCTACAAGGAACCATAACAAAGTTATGCCCTACCATGTCTGTCACTTACAATAATGAGAAAATACAACACTTTAAAGCCCTAGCCATATATAATATTGCTTGCTAGGCTACTTGAGTATTATCAACAACATCCTTCCCTCTTTCTCCACCATTATTTACAGTAAATATCGAAATTACTAGTGAAGGAAAGTGGAGAATATTAAAATTATTTTTTCCAAAACCAAGTTTAGTTTCACGAGTTCTTCTATAGTTTGTCTTGTCAATTCGTACTGAAAGTATGTATGTTGGATCTTGTTGAGGATAATATGTCAAATTATTGGTATAAGTTTAGTAGATTAGTGCATGGGATGGAAATGGTGTCATTAAGAGTTTTTTTTTGAATTATCTTTTCTATAACTGTTTAAAGTATAATCTCTACATCTTTGGTTTTCCTGTTAGTCTAAGCTTAAATGATGGAGGGGTGTATAGTTCATTGTGCATCTACCAATGACAAATGCCTATGTTCCTATGAATTTCACAACTTTGATGGTTGTAGTTTGTATATGGAAACTTGGTCCTCAAAAGGAGGTTGATGCAGATTTTCAAACTTTCAATGACATAAGCAATCTTGGGGCACGTAGATCCCAGCCAATGGAATAGATTTATCTCTTTCGGCTATATATTTATTGCAAAGAACTGAAATTTTTGTTTTGAATTCCATAATTTACAATATGCTGTAGAATGTTACACAATAGGAAGACTAATTCTGTCCTGTATCATTGATGATCCTGGTTCTATCTTAATACGTGTAATACATGGCGATGAGAATGTGTTGTGGGAGATTCAACCTTTAGTTACTTATCTGTTTAATTGAGATTCCTAAAAATATTAACTTTCCATACATGATCTCTGGCCTCTTATTATTGCCCATCAGTTGAAATGTAAAACACATAAATAGTCCATGTTATATGGAAAGGAAATAGAAACCATTCCCAAAATTAATTCATTGCATACCTATAACAACTTGACAAATCCTTCCAGTTCTTTAGCTCCAACAAAATTATACCCCACAAAAGCAAAACAGAGAGGACATTTAGTACCTCGGTGTGCTATCCCCAAACAGATGATAGACCTGCATGCCTCTCCTTGCATTGAGCAATAGAATAACCGAGAGAGGGAGATGCTAATAATGCCATCAATGGAGTCAAACCATACGTTTCATAGATAATAATTGGACAAGCTGAAGCCTTAAAAGGAGTGATAAAAATCATATGGATTTTTCACATCAACAGATCCTAGATACTCTTCATTGACAGAAAAATCTATGGGAAAAAAATCTTGCCTTCCAACTTGAACTCGAGCTCCGATTCTAATGGTAGAGAGAGAGAGAACCAGTGTGGGAGGGAAGAAGAAAGACATTTGAGGGTTTTGTTTTTTAGAGTTTAGATGAAAGGGGTGTGCAGTGGAGAGTGAAATATTAGATATATACTGGGGTGTGTATAAAACCTAAGTTATTTGGGTGATGTGTGGTTGGACAAGGGGTGTGCTCAGTAATAAGAGGGGTTCAAATAGCCCCACCCACAGATTCCATCCACACTAACCGTCCGATCAAGATCGGGGACGCTCACAGGCAAAGAATCCCCACATCTCCAATTCCTCGCCGAGGAATTGCGGGGGAGAGAGAGAAGCCTCAAAAGCCTCGGCTTCCAGATGCTTCCATAGAAAAGCCAAAGCGAGGTCGACGAGATTATTGATCGAACGGTTCAGATTCGCCGGATCCTTCACGAAGGGTCAGATTTTACGAAGTGAACCCTCGCTCATATAAAGCTCCTTCTCATCGTTTCCCTCACTCGCCGGACCTTACTTGTCTTCTACAAAAGCAGACCTTATCCGAGACCCTAACCCCTTCAAAACCCTAATTTTTCCAGGTATGGTTTCTGCCTTTGATGGTCTCGATCTGGGTTCCTTTTCTTTCTCTGGAACTTAAGCGACCCATTTGAAAAAGTTTGGATTTTGGTGTGTTCCACTTGAAAAAGATTGGGTTTTGGTTTCGTTTGTTCATGATTTTGAGCATTTTAGACGGTCAGAACCATGGCTTTGTTGATTGGAGTCATAAAAGGTGTTTTTTTTAGATGGGCATTCTGATGAATATTGAAAGGTGATACCTTTGGGCGAGTTATTGATATAAAATGGTTTCCATGAGTGGTGGTTTTCGGATGTGAATGCCTAGCCTACTGTGCTATTGATAAGAATTTGGTTTAGATACATGCATGCATAACTTATATGCTGATATCTTGTGTACTCGGTTGTTGGTTTCCAAAATTGATGCTATTATACTTATGAGGCTGATTCTTAGAAGCTCCACTATGTTTTGTGATGAATTGGTGCAATTGGGCATTACTTAAAGCTTCGGAAACATATTGGCTATTCAGTGAATTAATTGTGTTAAGAATCGTGTGGTATACACATATGATGTATCACACAAAATGCTGGACAATAATCCAATAAACCTGGTTAACCATGTATTTTGGATGATTTATCATTCTCTTTAACGTAAGAAAACTTATCATAATTATCATTGCTCTGTTCATGCCTGTTATAGAAGCTTTTTGCATGTGTTTCTCTTGCTAATAGCAGAATGCATATTGAAAATAGTTTAATTGTCACTGTATGTTTACTGTACTTATCCATATGCGCTATGAATGTGTGTGTACTGTACCGAATGGAACACTTATCGAACATTTGGCGAACATGAATTTTGTGAATATCCTCAAAGGAATGCGATAACTGGGTGTTCACCTGAATGGGTTAACACAAGTCACATGTGTCTGCCTTATGGTTGATGTTATTATTTTGTTATGGGTAGGCAATGGCGTCGACCTTCAGTACCATGTCTGCAGTTGGCTCAATGTTGGGCCCAAGTGGTCCTGTCATGGACAAGAAGCTCTTGAGCATCACAGAGAAGTTCTCTTCTCTCGCTTCGATTTCGTCATCTTCGATCAGCGGGAGGCGGCAGAACCCACGCCTTCAGAAAAGATGCTCTCCAAGGGTCAAGGCAATGGCCAAAGAATTGTACTTTAACAAAGATGGGTCAGCTATCAAGAAACTGCAAGTGAGTCTTTAATGATTTTACTTCTTGTGATTGTGTTGTCTCATTTTGTTTATCTGTGATTAATCACACTTTATTTTCATTTTCAGACCGGTGTTAACAAGCTTGCGGATCTTGTTGGGGTCACTCTTGGCCCGAAGGGGAGAAATGTTGTTCTTGAGAGCAAGTATGGTTCCCCCAAAATTGTCAATGATGGTGTGACTGTAGCCAAGGAGGTATTGGGAAACTTTTAAAATTTGGTCAGCAAAATAAAGACTTTGATTTAATTGTAGTTCTTGTAAAAAAAAAGTATTTTTAATTTATTCTTCTAAAAAAAAAGATGTTGGTGCTTCATTTTTTTTAAGGGAAAAATCCGTATAACCCCCCTTGTAAACTACTCGAAATCCATATACCCCCTTGACTTTTCCTGAAGTTCATATAACCTCTTGGAAACACCTATGCAAATCCAAATAGCCCTTTGAGTTAAATTTCCGTTGACAAATGAGGAATATTTTGTTTGATTAACCTTGGCTAAAGACAGAGTATACTAAAATCCCCCTACAATGTCTTAAAAATGTGAAAAATCCTCTGTAAATAGATAGTGTTTTATAATCTATTCGGAGAGGTAAAATTGTCATTTACAGATAATTTTTTACATTTTTAACACATTTTAGGGGTTTTTTTGTATATAATGTTTTCAACCAGGGTTGACCAAATAGAATATTCGCATAATATTTCTCACATGTTAACGAAAATTTGACTCGGGGGCTATTTGGATTTACATAAATGTTTCAGGGGGTTATATGGATTTTGGGCAGTTTATAGGGGTTATATGGATTTTTCCCCTTTTTTAATATTGTTACTAAGCATGGCTGATAAACCATTTAGGTTGAGTTGGAGGATCCAGTTGAAAACATTGGTGCAAAGCTGGTAAGACAGGCTGCAGCAAAAACAAATGATCTGGCTGGTGATGGCACGACAACCTCAGTTGTGCTAGCGCAGGGTCTGATTGCTGAGGGTGTCAAGGTACCTTTTTTTTCTTTTATATACCTGTTGAGAGGTACAGATTGTTTTTGGATTAAGTTCTTACAATCTTGAGTTGGTTGAATACCATTCAGGTTGTTGCTGCGGGTGCAAACCCTGTTCAGATCACTAGGGGTATTGAGAAGACCGCCAAAGCTTTAGTGGCTGAGCTCAAGTTGATGTCAAAGGAGGTTAGATTTCAATACGAACTTAACCTTTATCTGTTTTGTTATTTGATAGAAAAAGTCAATAGTATTTCAAAGGTGCGAAATATTCGGTTAGAGGTGTGTTAGAAAAAGCAGGATTCCATGGGGAGCGGTTGCCTAGATGGAATCTGGCCTGGCTGTCATAGGATTGAGCGGTCATTAAGCAGTTAGCTAGTGGCTATGCAGGGATTAAGTGAGTACTCTTTACAACATGAGTTGCATGTGGTTCTAATGGTATTGTTGTCATTGTAGGTTGAGGACAGTGAGTTGGCAGATGTGGCTGCTGTTAGCGCTGGAAACAACTCTGAGGTAGGCAACATGATTGCTGAAGCCATGAGCAAAGTTGGAAGGAAGGGAGTGGTGACACTGGAGGAAGGAAAGAGTGCCGAGAACAGTCTTTATGTCGTGGAGGGAATGCAATTTGACCGAGGTTACATTTCCCCCTACTTTGTGACGGACAGTGAGAAGATGTGTGTTGAATATGAGAACTGCAAGGTTTGATACCTTGCTCTCTTGCTGGCTAGGAGTACCTTCTTCAATTTTTTTTTTTTTTTGTGATATGGTTTGATATTTGGCATTTGCAAATGCAGCTGCTTCTTGTTGACAAGAAGATCACGAACGCGAGAGATCTGATCAATGTCTTGGAGGATGCCATAAGGGGTGGGTACCCAATCCTGATAATTGCGGAGGACATTGAACAGGAAGCGCTTGCAACTCTGGTTGTGAATAAACTTAGAGGAGCACTGAAGATCGCTGCACTGAAAGCTCCTGGATTTGGGGAACGCAAAAGTCAATACCTTGATGATATAGCAATTCTGACTGGAGGTTGGTATATTATATGGCCCTTCGATTTTTGAGTCATGGTGCAAATTAGTATTTCTTGTGGTGGTTTTTAATGCCCCTTTGATCTTTAGTCATGTTACAACTTAGGCCCCATTTGGAATCAATCAATCTTCAAAACAGCTTTTTTCATAAAAGTTGCTCTTAATCAGCTTTTAAAAGATATTCACAATCAACTTCCTCATAAAATCTTCCGTCAACTAGCTTTTTCATAGAAGCTGTTTTGTTTGACTTTCAGAATTTTAAAACCAAAAGCTAAAGTTGGAAAAAGAAAAAAAAACTGTTCTGGACCGGTTTTGTGAAAATTGAATTTGTAGTAGTATCAGTTACACAGTTGGATCCAAACACAGCCTTAGTATATGGTTGTGCTATTTCCTTGGTGCTTTTACAAACCACTTTATTTGTCTTGGATGTAGCAACTGTAATTAGAGATGAAGTTGGGCTTTCATTGGATAAGGCTGAGAAGGAGGTCTTGGGAACTGCGGCCAAGGTCGTACTCACAAAGGACTCAACGACCATCGTTGGTGATGGAAGTACACAGGAAGAGGTTGTGAAGAGAGTTGCACAGATCCGGAACTTGATTGAGGTGTGAAATTATCCTTGATATTTGGATGGTGTTTATGTTTGTTTGATGTGATCCATTGTCCAGAGACATTGATAGTGATGGTGTGTATAATGTTTTGTAGGTCGCTGAACAGGAATACGAAAAGGAGAAGCTCAATGAGAGGATAGCTAAACTGTCTGGTGGTGTGGCTGTCATCCAGGTAATAAAACAAAGAACTCCATTGGCAATAAAATGAAGAACTCCTTTGGAGTAATTTTGGAATGTGAATCAATATTCTATAGATTTAGTCCTTGTTCTAACATAGATTGCTAACTTGTAAAGGTTGGAGCACAAACCGAGACAGAGTTGAAGGAGAAGAAACTGAGAGTTGAGGATGCCCTTAATGCAACAAAGGTATTTGAGCTTGATGTTGAAACTGTTTGAACCATTGTTTAATCTCTCTTTTTTGTGATCTGATTGTTCCATGAGTCCTATTTCTCAGGCCGCCGTTGAGGAGGGCATTGTTGTTGGTGGTGGATGTGCTTTGTTGAGACTTGCAGCAAAGGTTGATGCCATAAAGGAGACACTCGAAAATGATGAGCAGAAGGTAAAGAAAGAGTAACTCATAAATGTAATTTCTGGTCTTTGACGGAAAACATTAACCTAGGAACATTGATGTAGGTTGGGGCGGATATTGTGAAGAGGGCGCTGGGCTATCCGGTGAAGCTGATCGCCAAAAATGCTGGCGTCAATGGAAGTGTGGTGATTGAGAAAGTTCTTTCGAGCGATAACCCCAAATATGGCTACAACGCTGCCACTGGAAAATACGAGGATTTGATGGCCGCCGGGATTATTGATCCCACAAAGGTGAACTGCTCATTTTTTAACCTTTCATGTTATAGAAGCAATCTTACAGTTGAATTTGGTTGGCATGGCTCTGTTTTGCTTTATGTAGATGTCACGTAATTTAACCGTGTATGAAATTTCTAATAAAGTATACACTTCATTTTAGATAAGTATATATTTAAAAAAAAATCAAAATGTGTTCAGAAGGAACGACTAAGGTAGTGCTTTTCTTTTATTAGAAAAAAAGGTAGCATTTGAAAACGAGTTTGAAAAAGAACTAATCACTTGAAATAACTTTCAAGAATAGCTTTTCAGGAAGTATACTTTCGTGGGATTCCTAAAAAAAAAAACTGTTTTTTTTCATTATAACTAAAAGTTGTTTTTTCATTAAAAGCTGGTACCATTTGAGGAGTATGGAAATGAACGTGGATTAAGTATGATTCTTGTAAAAGCAGAATATCTGAACTCGCTTTCAAATATCTGAGTAAGATTTTCCTTTGCTTTTTGTATGTGGTGGGCTCTAACCCCATGGCTGTTTGAAACACAGGTGGTCAGGTGCTGCTTGGAGCATGCTGCATCAGTTGCCAAGACTTTCCTCACCTCCGACGTCGTGGTGGTCGACATCAAGGAGCCGGAACCCGCACCCGTTGGAAACCCGATGGACAACTCTGGCTATGGATACTAAACCTCCGGTGATGGCGTGACCAAATGGTGAAAGATGAATCCCGGAGATTGGAGCAGTCCTTTTTTGTGTAAATTTTTATCAATTGATGATTGCAAATTCTGATTGAGGTTTAGGAGCTTGAGTATGGAATGTCTGTCTGAGTAAAAATTGCGGCTGTAGTGCTGTAGGACTTAAAATTTTCACCCTTCCAAAGCTGTGAAAACAGATGATAATGTTGCAGGAAAGAAAATCTTTTTATATGTTTTGGTTTCTATGAATTTGTGTTGAATTGGATTTCGGGCAAAACTATTCCCACTACCCGACTTACTATTTCCCACTACCTAAAATTACGAAAATGCCATTATTTATTTTATTTTTTCGTCTCCCTTTCCCACTACCCAGTTCGACAGCATCCAGTCGAAGTGTTCTTCACTGGGACGACAGAGGTCTGTCGAACTGTATGAATAAGTGTCGACAGAGGTTCAGTCGAAGTGTGTTTCACTAGGACGACAGAGACCCGTCGATCTGTCTGAGCAAGTGTCAACATAGATGTGTCGAACCCTTTAAAACAACAACTTTCTTCTAAGAATCAATCAATTATACAACCATTTAAGTCCTTATGAAAAACAAAAATGTCATTTAAGTTATTTAAGTCTTTTTGAAAATCATTCACATATATATTTATTTAAGTATAAGAAACAAAAATATCAAACAAAGAGTTATTTGAATCAAATAAACAGTAAACATTTCATATATAAAAAAAACATTATTTTCTTTTCTAAACAAGTGGAGTCTTTTATAAACAAACTCCACTTATTTAGAAAAGAAAATAATGTTTTTTTCTATATGAAATGTTTACTATTTATTTGGTTCAAATAACTCTTTGTTTGATATTTTTGTTTCTTATACTTAAATAAATATATATGTGAATGATTTTAAAAAAAACTTAAATAACTTAAATGTCATTTTTGTTTTTCATAAGGACTTAAATGATTGTATAATTGATTGATTCTTAGAAGAAAGTTGTTGTTTTGAAGGGTTCGACACATCCATGTCGACACTTGCAAACACATTTCGACGGGTCTCTGTCGTCCTAGTGAAACACACTTCGACTATGCCTCTGTCGACACTTATTCAGACAGTTCGACGGACCTCTGTCGTCCCAGTGAAGAACACTTCGACTGAACGCTGTCGAACTGGGTAGTGGGAAAGGGAGACAAAAAATTAAAAAAATTATGGCATTTTTGTAATTAGAAGTGGTGGGAAAGTTAAGTAGGGTAGTGGGACTAGCACTACCCTTTCTCTGCTTCTGATGGAGATTCTGGGCATTCATGTTTCATGTGAACAAACACTTGCATGAAAATTGAGTCCCTGACCTGTATACAGATTTACTTGAGATAACTCATCCAGACATCAATGAGTTACGCGGAGACATGATAATTAATTGATTTTCTGTTGTCATTCTTTCACCCTGTTTGGGTACTGGAACAACAGAGGAATACAATGGAATAGCTAAGAATAGGGGTAAAAGGGTGTTTGGTTTGTTGGAATAACAAGGGATATATGAATTCCAGATTAAGCAAGTATAAGACGATGTAACTAGACCTCAAGGGGCTGTTTGGCTAGGGGAATAGGGTTAGGGGAGGAATAGAGGAGAATAAGGCAAAAATGGTGTTTGGGTAGAGGAAATAAAGGGGTATAACTATGCGAAATTAGAAGAGAATAAACTGGTATTTGTAATTCAAGTCTACCCATGAAATTTTGTTATTCCTCTACTGAAATAAGAGGACTCACCTATCAAATCACATGTCATCACATCAAATCATCTGTCATCACCTCTTATATATCAATGAGACTCACATATTAAATCAACTTTTTACATTTTATTCACATTTTATTCATCGTCAACCAAACACTCAAACTTTTATTATTATGTTTTTTTAATGAGAATAATTAAAAACACAATGATAAAATCTACAATTTCTATAATAGATATAAATAATAATTTATATTTATGTCCAAACGGCCCAGAGATCAAGTGAGACCTACCAGTCTTGTCCCATCACTTTTTCACCCATCACTTTTTCACGTGCCCTTCCCACTGTTCACCCTGTGCAGCCTTCTGCACTTATTGTACTGATTAATGTTCATTTTTTTTTACCATTTTATCATGTTGTATAGTGTTATTATATATAATTAATTTTACCAAAATTTATTAAAATCAAGGCTGTTAGGTGAGTATTCAATCATTATTATCACCACATTATTCACATTTTATCTACATCTTATTTTATATTAGCCAAACAAAAAAACTAAAATAATTATGTTTTTCAACAAGATTAACTATAAAAACAATCAAACTAAAAATCATTTATTCCACTGATATAGTAATATTTTCATAGAATAAGTATAAACACTAACCCCCTATTATTTGAGAAGTGACATTGGCTCAGCTCTGATAGTTATACTGGATAAATGATAATGTTTGACAGAATAAATCTATCTTTGTTTGGTTGCATTTTCTGTTATTCTAATTGAGAAATATAAAATGTATAATTTGTTGTTTGGTTCACCTTGGATAAACTATGGATAAATAGTTGATAAGGGATGAATAAAAAGTTATTATTTTCAAAACTTCAATTTTACCACTGGGATAGTTGTTTCTGTTTGGTGCTATTGATGAATATTAATCAATCCATGATGTGTCTAATTAAATCGGGATTATCCATTTTATGTAATAATGTATGGTGATCTTATGTAAAAATGTATGATGGGCTTTTGTATATAAGCAGTTTTATATATAAAAAGAAAGTCATTTAAAGCTAATCAAAATGTATGTGAATTAATTATTTTAATAACTATTAATATAACTTAAAAAGATACTATTTTATTAACTATTCATTATCTCTCCTTATTCACATTTTAACACCTTATTCTCCATTAATAAAACAAAATAACTAAAATAATTATGTTTTTCAATAAGAATAACTAAAAATACAATCAAGCTAAAAATCATTTATTCTACTGATATAATAATATATTTTTAGAATAAGCATAAACACAAATAAAATAGTTTATGACTCTATCCAAACATTTTAATTTTTTTTGATGAGTTATAATTTTGGATGATAATTTCACCCTCTAATAAACCATGAAAAACTTGATTCTCTGTGTGGAGGATTGAGAAATCACTTGTCATCGATTAGATGTAGGTTGAATACCTTAACATATGTATATTATCCTAAATCATTTTAGGTCGGATGTTAAAATTTGAATTCATATATTTTTTGATCCACAACATATATAAATAAAATTTTAAAATATTTTGACATGTCTAAATATAGATGATAGTTTGACTGATCAAGTGATCCATCAATATTTCTCACAAGAGAGCACACAAAAACAATAAAATAGTTATTTAAATTTTTATAATTTATGATGACAATGGATTTTGTTTTTTCATGGTGCCAGTTTAGATGTCCCGATCAAAGAAAATAACTAAGAATTGATGGTGTGGTTAAACATTTTTCATGGTGCGAGTTTACTAAATATTGTATTGACAACCCTCATTGTTTTGTAGTTTGTGAAAGAATGAGAGACTAAACCACTCACTATGGTTAAACACTCACCAAAGTGACTCACAGTTTCATTTTAAAGAAATGATGAAACGCATGCAATAAGATGAGAAAAATGCCAATTCAGTACATTGAAAATATATATAACAAATACACAATCAATTTGCATGAGTATTTATATTATTAATATTGCAGTACATTGAAAATATATATAAAAAATACACAATCAATTTGCATGAATATTTATATTATTAATTGGAGGTGCAGAAATTGACTATCCGGATTCGGGTCGTTAAGATCCGTCGACTCCGCTCCTCTAATCTCTTCCTCGGTCTGCCGGCTTCCCTCCCTCTAAGATGTGATGGAAAATTATTTTTTTGGTGACTGAAACTTGAGATCTTTCTCTAGGCTACCTATGTCGCCCTCCTTTTTGTCTCTTGTGATCAAGTCCTTTTATAGTGTTTTTCCAATCCCTAGGACCTTCCTATGGATCAGATGTGATCTCAATTCTGGGGATAAGTATCATACAATTGATATTTATCTTATCCATAGCCATTATCCTTTTGTAAATAACAAGATTCAGGAGTTGACTTGTTCATTAATCCCCTATCTAGGATAAATCCATGCAATTTAGTGGATCAGTGTTGTGATGACCCTAGATGTGTTGGATTCACATATCTCAGGAAGTCAACAAGTTTGATAACTTTTGACTGGGTTGAAGATTTTGGTTGGATGGCAGGCCGGATCCACTGAGATGGATGACCTGGGTCATGGGCTGCCTCTTAAATGGATCGTGTGCCGCCGCCACGTGGAACTCCACGGGCGGGCTTTATTTTTGGGCCCTATATTAATATTGTAAAAAATGTATTATTTCAAAAAACAAAAAAAATCAAAAGGTGTGCAAGCGCAGGCGAAGAGTAGGGCTGACACTAAGATAAATAAATTTAGGTGGGGCCTAGGCCAACCCTTAAAATGGAGCCCTATAGTTGTGTATTAAATTTTTTGAGTGAATGTTTTAACTATATTAGTAATAAAAAAAACAAGACTAATAATAAAAAAGATAATAATAATAATTAAAAAAATACAAAAAAAATGCTCATCGAGTTCTTCTTTTAAATGGAAATAAAAAAAGATTATTTCTTTTATAGAAAATAAATAAACCCTATAAAATAGGAAAATGTTATAAAAATATTAAATATATAAAGATGTAATATGATATTTTTTAAAAATCACAAAAAATATTTTGCATAATGATGTCAACAAAGATTACATTTTTAAAGAAAACTTTAAAATTTAAATTAAATAGGAAGACATATTCAAGTTATTTTTTAAAAACAAAACTAATTTTAGAGTGTTCTTATACACAACTTTTATTATAACCTCAATTCTAGTCCCATATGCGTCAATAGAAAATTATCAGAGCATATACTCACCTTAGCAAGATATATGCTTCGATAAATTTTGTTTTCACATTTTTTATAAATGCATTTATGCAATTCATTAGAGTATATGCTTCATTTTTTTGTAAAACATGACCTCAGTAGATGATGTATATTATTTTTGAAAAATTCAAAACACTTATATATTGAATTTAGGCTAAAAAATAAATTGGATGTATAATTACTCTTAATTTTATTGTAAAAAAGTTAACATAAAAAAAATTCACTAGGGAATCGCTTACCTGGCCTATAAGGTCATGAGAAAGAGTAATGAATGATACATGCAGTTTCTTCTATGTTGAGTATAGAGCGCTTACTTGTTTTGCAGTTCGTTTTGTAATCCGTTATACTATGATAAGTTAGTATATACTACGTTATCATAGCATATACAGTCCTATCATAGTATATGACTCAATTTTTTTTTTTTTCATTCTGAAAAAAATATACTAATGTATCTTAGTATATAATTTATTTCATATAATAGTATGTATTTCAAAATGTGAGTGTATGATTTTTAAAAAATCATAGACGGTAAAACGGACTGCAATTGGGGCTGTGTATCTTTTTCCGTTGAGTATATCATTTTCCGAGTGCGAGTCGGGCTGCATTCGGGCCTGATATCATTTTCCGCATAGAAAACAGACGGCCCACAATGAATCGAGGGCCCACCGGGTCCCCAGACGTGGGAGAAACCATGATCAACGTGCATTGCGCGATAAATGTGGACGGTCCAGATCTCTTCTGAAAAAGTACGAAAATCCAATCCGACGATCATTATTCAACTTCACTGAACTCTCTAGTACACTCCAGCACCTTCTCTCCCTCTCCAGACGAATGTAGAACCGTCGCCTCTTCCCCCATAAATGGATCCCTCTGAAACCTCTCCAAATCCATTGGAATTCGATTCGCAAAATCCGATTTTGACAAAAACCCAAATCAAATCGCTTCATTTCCGAAGAAACCCAAACCCAATCCATCATGAACCGGACAGGTTCACTCACAAGACGAACGAAGCACTCGCCGGAGCTCACGAGCTCGCCATGGAATCCGGCCACGCCCAATTCACCCCCATCCACCTCGCGCTGGCCTTGATCTCCGACCAATCCGGGATCCTCCACCAAGCCATCAACGGCGCCGCCGCTTCCGACTCCGCCGCGGAATCCTTCGAGCGGGTCTTGAAACAGTCCCTCAAGAAGATCCCGTCGCAGAAACCCGCGCCGGACGAGGTCCCAGCGAGCACGTCGTTGATCAAGGTCATCCGGCGCGCGCAGTCCGCGCAGAAGGAGCGCAAGGATACCCACCTCGCCGTGGACCAGCTGATACTTGGGCTTCTTGAGGACGCGCAGATCGGGGACTGTCTCAAGGAGGCCGGCGTGAGCGCTTCTAGGGTGCGCGCGGAGGTCGAGAAGCTGCGCGGGAAAGAGAAGAAGGTGGAGTCGGCGTCGGGGGACACGAATTTTCAGGCGCTGAAGACGTACGGGAGGGATTTGGTGGAGGTGGCGGGGAAGCTCGACCCGGTGATCGGGCGCGACGAGGAGATACGGAGGGTGGTCAGGATCCTGTCGAGGAGGACGAAGAACAACCCGGTTTTGATCGGAGAACCCGGCGTCGGGAAGACCGCCGTCGTTGAGGGGCTCGCGCAGAGGATCGTGAGGGGCGATATCCCGAGCAATTTAGAGGATGTGAGGCTTGTCGCGCTCGATATGGGGGCACTTGTTGCGGGCGCGAAGTATCGCGGAGAGTTCGAGGAGAGGCTGAAGGCTGTGTTGAAGGAGGTCGAGGAGGCTGATGGGAAGGTCATTCTGTTCATCGATGAGATCCATTTGGTTCTTGGAGCTGGTGAGTCCTCGGTTTTATTTTGTTGTGATTGAATGCCTTATGTTACTTCAATGTCTAGATATCTATATTTTATAATATATAAAATGTTAATCGTAATTGTCTTGTCACTTTCTTCATCCAATGTAGAATTCTTAGAATGTATTTCTAATACTAACTATATAATTTAATTACACTGAACTTTGTGATTATGATCAATGTTGAATCTTTTTATTTTGTTGTGATTATAAGCCTTGTGTACCTTCAAAATCTAGATATCCATATTTTTAATCTAAATGTTAATTATAATTGTCTTTCACCTTCTCATCCAATGTAGAAATTTTGAATGTATTTCTGGTACTAACGATCAGAATGCGTCTTGAAAATAGTTTAATTACCGTCTGGAATGGAACACTCGATGAATATTTGTTATACACGGAAGTTTGTGATTATGATCAATGTTGAATCTTTTAATGTTTGGGTTCCGTAGGCCGCACGGAAGGATCGATGGATGCAGCGAACTTGTTCAAGCCGATGCTGGCGAGGGGCCAGCTTCGGTGCATTGGTGCGACCACTCTTGAAGAGTATCGGAAGTATGTGGAGAAGGATGCGGCTTTTGAGCGAAGGTTTCAACAGGTTTATGTGGCCGAGCCGAGTGTTGCAGACACTATCAACATTTTGAGGGGGCTGAAGGAGAAGTACGAGGGGCACCATGGTGTGAGGATTCAGGACCGGGCGCTTGTCATGGCTGCTCAGCTTTCGAGCCGGTATATAACTGGTGAGTTTCGTGTTCTTGATGGATTGAATCTTGGTTTTCATTGATTTGAAATCTGAACATGTTTGCTTATTATGTTCTTTGTTCTATTTAGGGCGCCACCTTCCTGACAAGGCGATTGACTTGGTTGATGAGGCCTGTGCGAATGTGAGAGTTCAGCTTGATAGCCAGCCGGAGGAGATCGATAACCTTGAAAGAAAGAGAATCCAACTAGAAGTCGAGCTGCACGCGCTTGAGAAGGAGAAGGACAAGGCTAGCAAAGCCCGACTCGTAGAGGTAAATGTTTGGTGATTGACTATCTCATGTATTTGTCTTCTGAACATTTTCTGTTCGTTGAATCCTACATTTAAATTTTTAGAGTCCGGGTGTTCATTTAGTTTGAATGATCTATCACATTTTCATTGTTCTTAAAAAATTAACTATTGTTTTATGGTCATCGCACGCCCACTATCATAGAAGTTTGGTGTATCTTTTTCATACTAATTATTATTCAGAATACATCTAGAAAGTAATTTAGTTATCTTTGTACTTTAATCATTCTTATCCCATATGATTTTCAAATACACATTTATTGTACCAAATAAAACCCTTTACCAAATATTTTTGCCGCACACGAACTTTGTGACTTCGATTGTAATTGCATTTGATGTAGTTTCTCTCAAGGTCTTTATCTGGGATTTTGAACTTTAAACTACATTTCAGGTGAGGAAAGAATTGGATGATTTGAGGGACAAGCTGCAGCCACTGACGATGAAGTACCAAAAAGAGAAGGAGAGGGTGGACGAGATCCGAAGACTGAAAAAACGTAGGGAGGAGCTGAATTTCAGTCTGCAGGAGGCAGAGAGGCGAATGGATCTCGCCCGAGTGGCTGATCTGAAATATGGTGCCATTCAAGAAATCGAAGCTGCGATTGCGAAGCTCGAAGGGACCACTGACGAAAATCTAATGCTGACAGAGACGGTTGGACCGGATCAGATAGCAGAGGTGGTGAGCAAATGGACTGGAATTCCGGTCACTAGGCTTGGCCAGAATGAGAAGGAAAGGTTGATCGGTCTTGCTGAGAGGCTTCACAAGAGGGTGGTGGGTCAAGACCAGGCAGTAGATGCAGTTGCTGAGGCCGTGTTGAGGTCTCGTGCGGGGCTCGGGCGGCCACAACAGCCGACTGGGTCGTTCCTCTTTCTTGGACCAACCGGTGTTGGCAAGACTGAGCTTGCCAAGGCTTTGGCCGAGCAGTTATTCGATGATGAGAATCTACTAGTTCGGATCGACATGTCTGAGTACATGGAACAGCATTCGGTTGCACGGCTTATTGGTGCGCCTCCTGGGTAAGTGATAACTCTCGTGTTGATTGGATAACATGCTTATATGGAGGTGTTTCTGGTTCTAATTTTTCTGATTTTACAGGTATGTTGGGCACGAGGAAGGCGGACAGTTGACTGAGGCGGTCAGGAGGCGGCCTTACAGTGTGATATTGTTTGATGAGGTGGAGAAGGCGCATGTCGCGGTGTTCAACACGCTTCTTCAAGTTCTTGATGATGGGAGGCTGACTGATGGCCAAGGAAGGACTGTCGATTTCACCAACACTGTTATTATACTTACTTCGAATCTTGGTGCAGAGCACCTGCTACTGGGTTTGACAGGCAAAACGAACATGCCAGCCGCTCGAGAGAGGGTGATGCAGGAGGTAAGAAAAGAATGGACTAGTTTGGTGCATTTAAGTATTGTTGAAGGTATGCGAAACAGTGAAACTCACTTGTTAAAGTGCGAATTTGCAGGTGCGGAAGCATTTCAGGCCAGAGTTGCTGAATAGGCTGGACGAGATCGTGATGTTTGACCCCCTCTCGCACGAGCAACTCAGGAAGGTTGCAAGGTTCCAGATGAGGGACGTTGCTGTTCGTCTTGCAGAGAGGGGGATTGCTTTGGCTGTGTCTGACGCTGCTTTGGATGTTGTGTTAGCTGAATCATATGATCCCGTAAGTATAACTTAACCCCTCACAGTTCAAATTGATCTTCTTTTCGGATTGCATTTGTGTCTGACATTTCAATTTCTGATCGTTAGGTCTATGGGGCGAGGCCGATAAGGCGATGGTTGGAGAAGAAGGTGGTGACGCAATTGTCTAAGATGCTGATCCGTGAAGAGATCGACGAGAACTCGACTGTTTACATTGATGCGGGCATGGGAAAAGAACTGTCTTATAGGGTGGAGAAGAATGGTGGTCTGGTGAATGCTGCGACTGGGCAGAAGTCGGATATATTAATTCAGATACCGAATGGGGTGAGGAACGACTCTGCTCAGGCTGTCAAGAAGATGAAGATTGAGTCTCTTGACGAGGATGATCAGATGGAAGAAGAGTAGGTTGAGGTTTTTGGATCAGAGGATCTTCTTCTACTTATTTTTTGAGGAGTTGAAATGTTGTATGGTTTTTGTGTATACAAGGATGTTGTTGTCCATGTTTTCAGGTTCTGTATCGACATCTGCATCTAGAAGAGCCCAGAAGTAGCAGTAAAATGCATGGGGTGTTTGTTTACATGTTGATTGATGTATCTGTGATACGGTTATGTATTTCATGTAATGTTCTTTAATGAATGAATTTCAGGTGGAAGTGCTGAGTTTGGTGTTGCTACGAGTCAGGTTCGCTCATTTCCATTTCCATTTCCATTTCCATTTTCCATGTTATGGATTCTTCACTTCGCATGTACAGATTGAGGGAGTTGGAATCAAAGGCAAGAAGAAACAGAGAAAGCAACATTGCTTTCACAATGAGGCATTTGTTTTTCCAGCTATACATGATTTGTCTTTTTTAAATGAGAAAAAATATCATTTAATGGCTGAGCATATTAGGTGGATTTTATTGAAAATAAATGAGTTCAGGCAATGATAACAGGGAATGGTGGATGTAATGAATCAATGAATTTATGATGTCCAGCCAAGTTGAACAGTAGCATACAAAAATCATAAAAGCACATCTCTGGAAGAGAACAGACATGCATGATTTGGAATACAATTCTAGTTTTTCTAGTGGGTGTATTAGTAACAATTACCCGTGAATTGTGGCTAAATATGCATGATTATATCATGATTGGTTTTTCTTTAAAATTCAGGTCCTATATGCATGACAAGATATGAATCTTGTTGGATTGCCTTTTGTGTATATTTGTTGAATATAATTGAGAAAATAATGGAAAATATATATAGATTTTAAATACCATAACATCCAATCCATCAAATCTCATTCAATTATGAAAATATAATGGATTATTTTTAAATATAACTTACACATAATCATTTTATAATATGTTTTTAAGTATATGTTCAGAATATTTTTTAATGATTTTATATTACATATTAAAATACATTATTATTTATATTTAATTATAGGCTCTACTCAAAATATCAAGAATATTTGATATATCATTTTTTTAATGCACATAACTAATATTAATTTATCTATCTATTATATTACGCAAAAGTTTTGAATATGTGATCCAACCCGAACCCAATTCGAGGTTAGAGAAACCCAAACCAATCAACCCAACCCAACCCAATCCAACCCGGCCATCGGGTTTGAGAAGCTCAACATGAACCCAACCCATCGGGTTTTGTTTGGGTTTAGGTGGGGTTCGGCTTAAGTTCAGGTTTGATTAGGGTTGGGTTGGGTTAGGTTTGGGTAGGGCTTGGATTGGATTCGGGTTTGACTTAAGAAATATATTATTTTAAATAATTAAAACTTTACAATATTCAAATCTCTGCATAACAAATATAAAAAAAGTGTAAATAAGGAACATCTTTATTTAGATAATAAATATATAAATAATATAAAAGTGAAAGCTCTACATAAAAATAAATTGTACAATTCAATATTTATCATACGCATTAAAAAATTATGATTTGATTTAGAACATTTGGGTTTGGGTTTGGGTTGGTTCGAGTTATCCAAACCCTCAACCCAAATTCAATCTAAATTAGGTTTGGGTTACTCGGATTGAACTCGAAGTCTAAAATCCTAACTCAAACCTGCTCAAATTTCGAGTTGTGTTGGGTTTAACCCATCCAATTTGCACCCATAATTTTAATTTTTTAAGTTGTACATAAATTTATTTTTTATCTATTCGAGTGATATTGTTGGTTTTAGAGTTTCAAATGATTACAATATATGGTTGATAGAAGGATATATATATGTAAAAAAACTTATTTTTAATTTTAGCATATCTCTTTTATGTTTCATTTTAAATTTTATAAATGATTTATTTTATTATTATTAGAATTTTTATTATAACATTATATATTATATTATATATAAATAGATTGAAAAAAAAAATTAAAAGTTACAACAACGGGCGTGGGAAAAACTAGTAGTGTACTAATATAAAATCGGAATATATATAAGATATTGAAAAAAATGTAATAAAATTATCAATTTCAAATTCAATAGTGTAAACAAATTTGAAACTGAATTCGACTTGTTAGATTATACATATACTATGTTAGATAACACATGTATTTTATTGTTGCGTTACACGTTTAACATTAATTAACTTGTATTATTATATAAAGATCGTGTCTTTCTAAAAAAAAAACCCTAATTTTTTTTCTCCTCCTTCCTCTCGATCCCCTCCGTTCGGCCCATGATCCTGCTCACAAAATACACCACCATAAACACAACAATTATTAGTTTGAATAAACTAATCTATATCTTTAAATAACACAAATCATATTTTCGGCCGAAGAGTTTCTTTGTACGGTGGGTTTTCTTCATATTCAAAGCGACCGAGACGAGGTGAGAAGCCTTTGCGAATTCTCGATCCAAGGATACTAAGAAACATATCATCTTCAAAAGAATTTTTTTGTGTGACCAGAACAAACAAATCAAATAATCTTTCCAGCTTAACTGTAAGGTCATCGTGGGAGGTCCCTTCTGATATCCAAAAAATTCATAATCGGATACGGTTGACGACTCATCATCCATCATCAGTCCTGGCGCCACGACCCGGCACACAAACTTTGCATGTCACATGCGCAGGAACGCGAACTCCAGGTCTGCGGGCAGCGATGCATGTGCCCCCCAACTCGTCCAATGTGTCGCGATCCCGTCCAGCTTTGGCAAGAACCCCCCGCAAATACGACAATCATGACTTTGATCGACCCACCGTCTTCGGATCTGGCAAATCTGAATTCATTGTCGAAGATCACTCTTGTTACTCATACTATGGAGCCTTTTGAGCTTCTTTGGGATGCCCTTCTGAATTCAACTGACTTTCTTCTTAGTTCAAAGGCCGACTGGCTATCTTGGTACACCACTGTGAAAAGCAATCTTAATGCACATGAGTTATTTGGTCATCTTGATGGGACATCTGTCTCCCCATTGCCTACTGATCCGACGTACTCTTTATGGTGCATACGCGACTTGTGTGCTTTCTCTTATGTGATTAACTCTGTTGATCGCATTTTTCAGGTCGATCTCAGTGGCTTCAATACATCGGCCGAACTCTGGGCTAATTTCTTGACCGCTTTGTGGAGAAAAAAGGTGCACGTGAGTACAGGTTATTTGTTGAGGCACATACTATTGTTCAGGGTGATCTGTCTATTCAGTAGCTCTTCAATCGCATGTGGACTTGTTTCCATGAGTTACATGATTTTGAGCCTGGTCTGAATGCAACTCCAGTTGAGCGCGCCGCCTTCCGTGATCGTCGTGAGCTCTATCAGTTTCTGATGGCTCTCCGCCCTGAATTCTCCTCTTTGGCGGGTCAGTTGATTTGTCGTGATCCTCCACCATGCTTGGAGGTTGCTCTATTTGAGCTTGTAGTTGAGGAGACTCGTCTTCGTACCATGACTTCTCAACAGTCTACTCCTCCGGCTATATATGAGAGTGTTCTAGCTATTGCCCTTTTTGCTATTCCTCTTGCGGATTCCTCTAGTTCTTGATCTCTTTGCACCTACTGCAAGAAATCTGGTCATCCAATTGGCAACTGTTGGAAACTTCATCCAGAGAAACGTCAGGGTCATCATGGTCGTGGCCATTGTCGTCATACTATGGTTGGTGCTACTTCCTCTGCATCAGGTCAGCTATCCTTGGATCAAATTGGACAGTTCAATCAAAGCCTCGATCAACTTCTGCATCAACAACCTCCATCTGCTCCTTCTAATCTTTCTACCTTCTTTTCCACCATGGGTAATACTGCTTCTTTGATTTTTTATTCAGGTGCATTTCATCATATGACACATGATAGTTCTATGCTCACTGCGTGCTCACCTGTCCCCACCTCATTTTCCTCCGATACACACTGTTGATGGTTTCTCATTGGTCATCATGTTGTGTGGTTCTATCACCACCACTTCTAATCCCACTGGTTAACTTTCCCTTCCCTATGTAATGCATGCATCATATCTCTATATGAACCTTATTTCTATTAGTCGGCTCTGTGACTGGTTTGAAAGTTTCTTTTACTTCCTCTGTTTGTTTTGTGTACGAAATACGTTCGGGTCGGAGGATTGGTATTGGTCGTAGAATTGACGGCTAATACTTCATGGAGTATCTGCATTTCCTATTTATGGATCTATCTGTCTTCTGTGGTAGTGTTACCTCTCATACCAGCTTGTGGCATAGAAGGTTATATTATGTTTCTTAGTCTCTTCTTAAAGTCCTCTTTGACTCTAGTGTTTTGAGTTCTTCTTTTTCTCCTTTGTATGTTTGTGTGGGTTGTAATCTGGTCAAATCTGGCCCTTCCTTTTAGTTTTAGTAATAATCAATTTATTAATGTTTTTGAGTTAATTCATTATGACATTTGGGCTTGATTGTTGGGGCTGGAATAATTCAGTTTGGTTTAGATTTGTAGTTGTATGATATTCTTTTCTTGGTTTCTTCTTCCATTGAGCTTGGTCAGATTCTAATATGTGCTGCACATAAAAATCAATAGATGTCATGAATTTGAAATGCTCCTATACATGCAAATTCTTTTTACCCTTTTTTATAGATAAGTAGTGGGATTTTAATCCAAGATTCGAAATAAATGAAATCTAGGTATAATGTGAACAAATTATGGGGACATTGGTATGAGTTTTGAGGACACCTCACATAGAACTTGTGTTTTAAGATCACGTCAATTTATCATGCATAGCGCCATAACCCAAATGATTTTTTTTTTGTGATTGTTTCATATTTAAAAGTGTTAAAAACTAAATTAAGGAATCTCTATTCGTGTTATAAATGAGATAACAAAAACTAAATTAGGATATGCACTTACTTGATATATATGTATAATTGATATTCAATGTTGAATATGTTTATTGTATATATATTGTGGCTTATATATATTGTGGCTTGTGGATACTGGAGGAGATAAAAAATACAAATGAATTTTATCAAGCGGTGTCATTCCTTTTTCTATTACTAGCATCACTACAAAATTGTCAACGATCATTACTTTTTTTTTTATCCAACATGAGGTAATTAAAAAC
Source organism: Acorus calamus (assembly GCA_030737845.1). Classification (NCBI taxonomy): domain Eukaryota; kingdom Viridiplantae; phylum Streptophyta; class Magnoliopsida; order Acorales; family Acoraceae; genus Acorus; species Acorus calamus. Next base: position 10,038,406 of record CM060863.1, on the reverse strand, counting down.
ATCCTTTAATTTTTCTCATTTCGAGATTGATAATAAAATTAATTTCAATATAAATTTCAGCATTCCAGCGAATTTATTCTCAGTGTGAATACATAATTTTCAAGTGGAAATAGTTTCGAATTATATTTCTCCACATAAAAATCCTTTTTCCATCTTCATAAAGCTAATGGTCTATTATGTTTATGATTGCAGGCTCATGATGACGAATGTATATCGCTTAAAGATGCTATCATGTAAAACAATAATTAAACAGACTAATTTTATGCAGGTTAAGCTGAAGATAGGCACTTGTGTGAATAGAAAGTGAAAAAGAGGTGATGAAAATGGAGCTGGATATAATTCTTTTGGTTAAAAAACAAAAGGTTTTGAGAATTAGAAAAATGTATAAAACCCCTAGAAAATTAGCTAATATTTATATCCCCTGTTTTTCTAAAAATCTATATAACCCTTTGAACGTTTCTCTGATTAAGCACATACCTATCTAGGTTAATTTCCCATAAATTGTGAGGAATATTAATGAAATATTCCATTACCTGACATTACAATGAAAATTTATTTATATGCACATGACACCTTGAAATTTTAACAAAATATTAAAAAAAACCCCGCATATGACAAAATGCTCTTCCATTCACACTTACACTTCCTCCTGTTATTATTCCTTGTTTAAGCCAAATTGAAGCATATTGTGCTCCATCACCTGTAATTAAAGACTTCCATATTCTATTTGAAGCTTAGAAGCAATTATATCATAATTCCATGTCCTCCTGTTATTATTCCATGTCGCTGTGGCGAGGGACTGAACAACTATTGGGGGCGCGAGGGAGGAAAAATCGGGGCGAAAAAAAGGCGAAAAAAAACACGAGTATGGAAAACTCGGAATGAACCTCTTGCGTCGCACAGTGCCACGGGACTTGGTTTTGTGATTGGGCGAAGGATGGGACGAATCTGTGCGACAAGGAGCTGGATCTCAGTGGATCGTGGCAGCAAGGTCACTTACCACTGTTTAAGCCTTTTGTGCAGTCTCAATTGCAGCTCATACTGTTTTTTTTTAATCATACACTCTTCTATTGGAATAAATGCTGTTATATGAAAGGAAATATATATTGAGACACATTAGTGTTTTTTTTAAAATTGAAAAAATGATAAATTTTTTTATGCCATACACTGACAAAATCCTATACATGTGATAATGTAATATATACTATAATATTATAGTGTATGAGACTGCAAAACATGCTGTAAACGGATTGAGTGTATCAATGCTCATTTTATTAACTAATTTTCAATAATATATAACAGGTACACTTTATATGTTTCTGATCAAGTTTGTTGAACATAGATTTCATATTATGCTGATGTGATTTCTCTATTTCTTGGTTTTAAGAAAACCTTCATATTTCTTCTGCTATACAAAAGGGTTCGTTGTCTCTGTAAAGAGTTTGAATGAGTTAGACATTATTCTATGAGTCGGTCAATATATAAAGTGAAAAATTCTTTTATCTCCCTTCTAATGTGGGATGATTCTCAAAACCCCAAACCCAAACTATATTACACTCTATTCAACAACAGCAACACATGTCCCAAGTATTTTATTCTGATTACATATCATTGTGGGGGGTTTTTGTTTCACTCTCTCTTTTATATTTCACATGTTTTCAGCATTTTGATATGTAGTTACAAGTATCATATGCCTAGTCTTAATTTTTCAAATGATTTACTTAGATTTCTTTTATTTTTTCTTTTTATTCAAAAGGAACACAAGAGCGACTTATTTCTTTTATTTTTTCTTTTTATTCAAAAGGAACACAACAGCGACTATTTTGGACTGAAAAAAGTAAAAAAAAAAAAACATAAAAACTTGTTCTTGTTGGCTGAAATGATCGGGTGAGGAGGGTATGATGAAGGAGACGGGCTAAGACCATGATTTGGGTTTATGTATATTTGGATGTAAGGTTGAACCGCTAAGATTCTGAAAAAAATTGTATTTCAAACTCAGTTTTTGAAAAACTATATTTTATTAGATTTTCAACAGCAAGATTTTTTGGCCTAAAAATGGAAAACGGTAGTTTGAAAAACTAAACGTTAAAAATCTGTTTAGATATGAGTTTGAGAGTTTTTAATTTTTTAAACGTAGAATGTACCTAAATTCATATCCAAACATAGACTAATAAGCGAAACTAGCTTTCAGGGGTTTATTCGGAATATCAGAAAAAACAAGAGGATATGGATATTAACTAACTTTTAGAGGGTTATATTAAATTTTTTTTACTTTTCAAAAGTTGATATCTAGAGAATAATAAGTTAATTCATCTTTAAACTTATGAAACACATGTAAATTGCTTTACTGAAATATAACAAATAAGGATTAATTTATATTATTTATAATATGAAAAACATCAATGTAAAATTTATGAAGGACAAAACAGTGTATGCATAAGTGAAACCATTCAATGGAATTTAAGACCACTCAGTCACAACCTAAATTATGATACACTTGTAGTTGAATATAATCGAAAAATTAAGTTTATAGGTTCCAATTATGATAAATATTATAATTGGTTGTCAAAGGGACCGAAAATAATGTATGCTGCTCATAAAAATCAATGGAAGCTAGGTCATGAGTTTGAAATGCTTCAATACATGCACATCTTGCTTGCTTGCTACCTTTATGCATAGTATATATAGTGTGAATAAATAATGGAACATTTGTATGAGTTTTGAGAGACCACCTCACATAGACCTTTCTTTTTCTAGATCATGTCAATGCATCATGCATGGAACAAATGAATTTCTTGTGATTCTTCAATTTTCATCAGTGTTGAAACTAACTGTGTGATTTCTATTCATGTTTTAAATGGGAGGATACATTAAACACAATCATGAATTGAATTCAATTTAAATGCTATACAAATAATCAAAATTCAATGTGAAATATGTTTATTGTATAGTATATGCTGCGGATATTGGAGGATACTGACAATACAAATGAATCATAGTAGGTGGTAGTGTCATTTTTTTCCTTCAAATTGAAATGGAAAAATTTAAACTAAATAATTGTCATTATGTATATTATATTTCCTTCACTTTTACCCTTTCATTGCTTACATTTGTTTGGAGGGGTAGAAAGTTTGGGTTAATTTAGTGATTTTAATGTGAGTTAAGATTAACTTGAGTAAGGGTAGAAAGTTGGGAATAATTTACTGATTTCATTTTGAGTTAGGAGGGTAAGTTGGGTCTTGGATAATCTTTGTGTCAAACAAGAAGAATATATGTACATGGGTTTTTGTTAGTTTTTAAAGATTTCTACGTCTGCCAATCTTTAACATGGATTTATATGAGATTACTTATGCTTGTGTAGATGTTTTTAATTATTTAGAACAACCATACTACCACAGCATTTTGTTCATCAAACATAATAATTAATTAATGAAATGAGACCCGTCTAATTTAATGAAGAAAATATAAACCCAAGATCTTTAACTACTTATTTTATTGAAATTTGTTTTTATTTATTCATTTTTGTTTTGATTCCAAAATTCAGTGTGATTAAGCTTGTCAAGTAAATATTAACATCAGCTAACATGCGAGACAGTCCACTTTACAATTCAGCCTATCCACAAGGCTTCTATTTATTGATACATGGTTGTAATAGGAAAACAATGGTGATAACTAGGCCCCAAATCACAAGCCTCATTCATAAGTCCCATGAGGTGTCATTACTTTATTGATTGATTTTGAATGGTTTGTTGATTTTTAAAAAAGTGTAAAATGGCAAAATATGGATATGCCCTTCATTAAAAATATATCCCATTAACCCAAATCCCACATTTTTTTCTATTCAGTTATAAATCTTTTATATTAATTTCAGTTACACCCTATTTCAAAATTTAAATTTTGAAATCTTAACATAATAATTGAATTTTCTATTTCAGTTACACCAAAACTTACCTAAATAACATCAAAACTACCTAAATTATTTTTTGTTAAAATCCTTTAAACAGCAGTAAAACATTCCCTACATGTTTACATCCTTTGTTACATTTGCATTAACACTGTTACATTTACATTACATAAATGTTTTACATTTCATGCAATATTTAAACAATTTTAAAATGAATATTTACATTTCATGAAAAATATCAAACACTTGTTTTGTTGTGAGTTACATTTAACAAATATTACATGAACTATTGGTTTCATTTTAATAAAAACTGTTATATATATATATATATATAAATGTTTTACATTCCATTCAACTTACCTGTACTTCATTGTTACATTGAATGTAACAAATATAAATCAACATATGTATGCGATTGACTGTTACATTTACGAATGTAACAAAAACGACACAGATTTAAAAAAACGAAGAATGTTCTATATATAAAATGTAACATTATAAAAAACAAATCCAACTATGAAAAATGATATTCAAAACATAAATAAAACCTGATCCGGTAGGCGTTGATGGAAGATCCAACTCCAACAAAACAATGTTTTCGAACTTTACAGGATTAAAAAATCCGAGAGAGCAGCAACAATGGCCACAAGTGGACTATTGAGGAGGAGGAAATGCAGAGAAGACAACAAGAAGAAGAGATGGGTCTTCGAAGATCACTTTGATTATCTTTTTTTATTTATTATTTGTTTATATCTCATTTAAGAAAATAATAATAATTCGGCTGAGATATGCATAAAGAATTAATGATACTACATGATTCTCGGAATAAATCTTGAGGTTGTTATCAAGTAAATGGTATAATAGGTGATGTCCTATTGCCACCTCATGTGGCCTATGATGGGGCCTGTGAAATTGGTGCCTAAAAAACATTATTGATAGGAAAAATGTTACACTCGATACATTTTAGTAATAGAGCTCCAATTCTTTTAATTATTAATAATTAATTTTTAATAAAAACAAAACAACAAAACTATGATCTAATTTACTCTGCACAAAAAACTAAATACAGTGTTCTTCTGCACCATAAATTTTCATTATATTTAATTATTCAAGCATAATTACACAATAACAATACATACAAACTATAGAAGTGCATCATTAATACATCCATCTCCTACCTATCTGTATATACATCCATGCCATGGATTTCTATTTCTTTGGCACCCAGCATCCATGGAGGCCATAAGGGAGGCCGTAAGGGAATTTCGCGCGCGCGATCTCCTCGAACATCGATCCATCGAGTATCAACGCGTAACCTTCACCATTCTTGTCACTAACAATCGATATGACTACGCCTGTGGTCACAGAGAAAATACATTTCAGTTTTAAGTGATAGTTATATACACATTAATGTCACATCAGTGTTCAAAATGATCACTTTTCAAAACATGTTATACTTACCGTCGTCTTCTTCAGTTGCACCAGGCCTAGCTACAAAAAATGGTTCTGAGGGCACAGCCCCCTCTTCGTGCCAGCTTTTCGCCTTCTTCTCAACCAAATCGATCTATGATCAGATAGAAAGTAACATTTATGTGACACATATATCATATCAATGTCACATTCGTTAGGTGTGCTGAAGCTAAAAAACTCACCTTCGTTACAGTGTTGGGAAAATTACAAGGCCGTTGTGCGCCGCACGCGTACGCGTATCTATACTTCTTTCCCAAATAATCTTGATTGATGCTGCACATGTCCATACCTCTTCCATGCTCATTGGGGTCCAATGCCGCCTCCAATTCCCCTTTTGGACTCCCATCCAACGGTATCCTAAATCGTCCCACCCTGAATTTTTCACCCAACATTGTGTAAAACATATGTATATACGTGTGTATGTATGTATGCATGCATGTATGTATATACCTAGCATCCGGCAACACATCTATGCCAGCGAAAGACCGTAGATTCCGTAGCCGGAGTTGATCGAGGATTTCAGTGTTTGCATAGTGCTCACAACAATCAGCGACGATCGCCGTCACCCTCCCCTCCTCGTCTCGCTCTTCGTACGCGTTGATGAAATGGAATGTCACAAACAATGGTACTTCTACACTCGCAACCTACATAACAACAAAATAATATATCGTGAGTCTCATCTGATACTGACCAGACCTGATAGGATTCATGAGTCAGTAGTATTCACTCACAATTTTTCCGGTCCGCTTGCACATAACGTGCAAGTACGCCCCGTTCTCCGGATACCAGTCGAACTTGTAAAGCGGCGTGGGCTCCGCCCGGAGCAAATTCCGTGCGGAGTACCTCAACGGCATCTCCGGCACGATGACGTAGTTCTCCGTCACCGGAAACGAGTGGACCCACCCCGGCGTCGGGCCGGCCCGACAATCAGCCCGGCCCACCACCCTCCTCTCATTACTCCCCGCCTCCATCCTCACCACCGTGTACCCGGGCCGGACCAAGTCAGGCAAGAGCGTCAAAAACTCGGCCCGAGTGACGATGGGGTGGGCCGAGTGGACCAGCCCGCCGAGCCCGTCGGAGTACTCGAAGCGACCCAAGGTTTCCAACGTTTCAGGGTCGATGACGATGGAGCCCTTGGTGGTCTCGGTGAGGCAGACGACGCGGCCGTCGCCGAGGAGGACGACGCCGGTGTTGGCGTTGTCGGTGAGGGAGGCGCCGGAGAGGAGGGAGGCAAGGTCGGAGAGGAAGGAGAGGGGGTTGGTGGTGGGGGTGGGGACCTCGCTGAACTCGCGGAAGCAGAGCTTGTTGTGTTTCATGGCGGAGACGTAGGCCTCTGACTCGACCTGGCGATGGGACATGATGAGGCGGCTGTTGGTGAAGTGGAGGCGGACGAGGGTGGCGAGGCCGTCGAAGAGGTGGCGGAAACCATGGTCGCCGACGTTCCAGAGGCCTGGGCCGTTGCGGAGGTAGGTGCCGTTCTGTTTCGTCGACCAAATGGGAGTGTTAGGAGTGCTCTCGTGGTACAGTTATATATATTTTGTTAGCGTTATATACTTATATAAGGTATAGCTAAATGGAAATATTTTATATTTTATATAAATATATTCATGTAATTTATTAGAGAATACGTTACATTTTTTTATTTATAAAAAACGTGTTTCTCATTAGATGTGAGATGCTATTTTAAAAAAATTCAAAACGTGTAAACTGAAATTGAAACTGAAAAAAGTAAATTGTATGTAACATTATCCGGTGAAATGAATGCCCCCACTTTTGATGTTCGAGGATAATTTTTTATAGTTGAATTTTTATATAAATGATATTATTAAATTTATTAAAGTACATAATTTATCTTTTATAAAAGTTCATAAATGGGATATATGAAAAATTTATGCGTATAAATGATCGAGCAAGACATACAAATAAATCCATCTAAACATGGTTGTTCCCAACAAATTTTTATTTGAGATATTTGGATATAAAACTGATTGAAAAAAATTATTAGTGATGAAATATGTTTTTATTTTATTAAGGTAATATATGTTTTATAAAGAAAATCAAAACAATTTATGGGTCGCATATGAGACTAATTGATTGTCTCTACCATTTAATGCATTATATTTTTATTGTAAAAATTTATAAAAAATATATGCAGTTCTGATGTGAAAAAACATATGCAGTTGAATATGTACTTATTTTCATGTAAAAGTATGTTTTCATTAGATAAATAAATGCATACCTTAGGAATCAAATCAAAATCACTGAAGTACAAACATTTTCATTTTCCTTTGTGGGTTGGTTGACACTTGACAGTGATGATGGGTTTTGGGAGACCGGATCCGGTCAGTGTCAAGCTCGGTTAGTTCGGTCAGTATCGAACTGCACCACGTTCAAATCGAACTGCATCACTTATAAATCGAACTGCACAATCAATTGTTGAGTATATTTTCACTCTTTTATTAGATACTGATGATACTCAGTAATTCATATTTTCTTTAATAGTTGATTTAATCCAATAAGAGAGTAAAAAATATACCCAATAATTAGTTATTCAGTTCGATTTATAAGTAGTGCAATTTAATTTGCACGTAGTACAATTCAATACTGACCGAATTGACCGAGATCGAACACTGACCGGATCTGGTCCCGGGTTTTGGTGGGCCAATTCAAATTTGTGGGCCCCTTTTTGATAATGGTGTCTAACATTCTCCTCTCATAACATAATGGAAAATGATTCGACCACAAAAAATAATTAGACGGTTGAGAATGTCCAATCAGGTGGACCCCAAAGTGGGGTCCATATATTGAATGTACTGAAAACACTAACACGTTAATAAAAAACTTGTCTTGTTTTTACCCAACAAAAAAAAAATGTCATGTTATATTTTATACTTGTTATATGCAGCATATGTCGATGTTATTCATGCATGCAAAAATAAACATATCAAAAAAAAAAAAAAAAAATCTAAAAAACAAAAAAATCTGCGTAACATTAGAAACCATTTCAGCTATTGAAAATCCAACATTAAATTTTTCATAATCACCTCTAAACACATCAATATATAGTTTGCTATATGTTACAATTATAACCTATGTTTTATTTTTGTTATTTCATGTGCCCTAAGTGCATGTATGATCAAGTTTGAATTGGCCCTACCAGCCATAGAGGAATCTCGCCGTCGACGGCGAGTTCACCCTCCCACCGCCTCTGCCGGACGCTCGACCACGCTGCAAGCTTCGAGGACCCGTGGTGGTCGGTCTCCGTCGGAGGGGGGCTCAGAACGTAGGCGGGGGGTGGCGGTCGGGTGGCCACGCCGGCCACGAGCGGATCGATCGTTGTCTGTTTCATGTTGGGGAGGCCCCGGTTGAGTTTTGTGGTGGGCCGTGACGTGTCGGACCGGATGGGGTCTGACGGAAAGGCCTTGGCAGCGGTGGTGGCGGCGATGGTGGTGGTGAAGGTTAGGGAGGCCATGGAAGGTGAGAGCTTGTTAATGAGGATTTGGAATGTGGTGTGTGTTTGTTTGTAGAGTTTGTGAGTATTTATAGGTGGTGGTGGGTGGATGTGGGGATGGGGATGGAGATTCTTGATTGGTCTAGTCTAAATTCCCTTTTGCTAGAGGACAGATTACTAGAAGGGTGAAAAAGGTTTTATTTGAACAGGACCCTATGATTTATGGAATATGCTATACACAGTTCATTATGTACTCCCAATTCTAGTATGATGTAAACGAGTCAAATGAGTCGAGTTTTGATATGTTTAGGTTCAGCTTATTTAGTATCAGGCTCGGTTCAAGATCGAATTTAATTTTGTGTTCAAGTTCGGCTCGTGAAAAGCTTGGTTGAAGCTCGGCTCGTTTGTTAAACAAGCCAGGTTGAAGCTTAAACCAAAGCTCGGCTCAGACTCATTTAACTAAAAAAATTGTTTAGCATTTGAGAAGTCATCTTTCACAAACCACAACATCTTATACATGTGAAAATGACATAAACTTGGGCTCGGACTAGGCTCGGCTCGTTTACAAATCGAGCTTTAAAAAATATTTAAGTTCGACTCGTTTGTCTAATCGATAGAACTCAAATGAGCTTTAATCGAGCTGAATCCGAGCTGCTCCGCTCGTTTACCACCTCTAATGACAAGACAACATGATGAGCTAGTAGCCCTTTCATAAAATACAAATGCACTAAAATTCTCAACTTGATCAATAATTTCTCTCAGCTAAAAACAAATTGCAACTTTTTACAATATTGCTAGCTTACAATACAATTAAAGATTTGATGGTTCCAACAAATCGAGGATTGATCATCTGATTAACAAGTTGAAATTAGGAGTACAATTTGGGTGGGATAGACCTGACTGATCAACTTGATCCAACTTGATTTTGAACTGATTTGTATTAGGGTTTTAGTGATGGTGTTTAAGCTGAACTTTAATATAATCTAAGCAAGTTTGAACCCTATTTAGGTAGGGCTTGAGTTGAAGGGTCGGATTACTCGCGTTGAATCTGAACCCGGTGGGGTGAGTAAAAGATATAATTGTTAAGTGTATATTTAAATCATATAATAGGTGAGATAAAATCTAAATCCCCAATTTATTTTTCACTCTAAAATCCATCACACTTTCATGGTTTTGTTTCTTCATTTTCTCACCATCTCTCATTTTATCTCTGCTATCTCCTTCTCCGAGCCACCATATACTCTTTATTGAAACAACTCTAGATTTTTTTTAAAAAATAATACATTAAAAAAAAAACAGACCCTAATCCAATCAAAATTTGAACGAAATCTAACGTGCTGGGTTCAATTTAATCTCCTCAGGTTAGGATTGGATTGAAATTCAGTTGATCTCCTCCAACTTTAGATCGGTTCAGGTTGTCACATTAAATAAGACTATAAAAAACTCTATGTAACAATGTCTGAAATACATAAAAGAATATTGATCTAGTGATCCAAAATTTGAATAATTTAATACTCAAGCTGATTTTATAGGCCAATAACAAAATAGCATGTCATCATCATTTTCTATACGAATGCTGTATCACTTTTAAAATTGATCTGCACCAATTTTAATTATTAATTAAAATTTTAATTCTTAGATTATTTTTTATTTTTAGAAAATGGGTGATAGAATATTCTGAGTGGAAGGGAATCTTGGTCGGATCCATAACCGCCCAAAGTGGGAGTGGTGGGAACAAAAAAAAAAAAGGCTCCCCTTGTTGGGCTCATTTTTTTTTCTTCCCTCAATGAGCAATGATTATGCCACACCATCAATAGTAAGTGCATCTACCATTTATTCTATTTATTTAATTATATAATATGTAATGCTATGGAATCTCATATACATTTGTATTTATTTATTTATTTTGGGTTGTAATTTTTTCATTTTAATAGCCATGATTAATAAGTATATGAATAGCATTTTACTTGAAAAAATAACCATACGAAGATCACGTGAGCATCCACCATTTGGAAGTCAGAATTTCTTTTTTCAATATTATTTGATTTGAGAAAATACATGATATATAAGATATAGATTTGAAGAATATGATATATGTGGCATGACAGGCATCATTGTTAATTTTCAGTCACCAATCTCTGTCCAATATAATATTTGTCAACTCTTAGAGATGGGAGACATGGAGGTTACTCCACTATAACATATGGCTCTGTGAATGTTCTTTTGATTTTACTTTCATTATCAATGGAGCATTAATTTGGTGCTTTTTTAAATTTTTGGTGGAAGAGCATTTCGTGGTGTTATTAATTATCATTTTTTTAGTTGACTTGCTTCTACGGTTAGAAATGGCTATGAATCTGAATCTTGACATGTACTTTTATTTAGATGTCTTTTTAATATTTAATGTGTATGATATTTGAGAATTGATGATTGTTGCATGGAATACTTCTCGGGAGATCATCAAATATGAATATATTAACCAAGCAAAAAAAAATATGAATATATTACTTTTCACCAAAAAAATGAATATATACCAAATAAAAATATATAAATGTATGGAGAAAAATCGATATAACTCCATGAAAAATTAGCTAAATATGTTTTAGTTCATGTGAAATTAAAAAATATCACAAGTCCCTAGAAAGTATGGTTAAAGAAATTAATCCATAAGTTAAATTACTCTAATAAATACATTCAAATAAGTCCATACAAAATATAAAAAATCCGATTTAGTTATTCAGACGATAAAAATTCCCCTACCTTTTTTTATGAAAATTATCATGCTATCCTATACTCACCACCGATAAAAAAAAGAGAGAGAAAAAATCGATATAACTCCTTGAAAACTTATGAAAATCGAAAAAAGTCAGTAAATTCCTTTAAAGTCAACAACAAATTTGGTTAGTGTATTACAATAATTTATCAAGTAAATTTTAAAAGAATATTACAGTAATTTATCATGTATGATTAGAGTCAACCACAGATCTAGTTAATTCTGATTACGGTAGGGATTAAAATAAATATTGTATAATAAGATATGAACTTGAGGAGATCTACATATTTTATAGAGACATTTTTCAATTTTCATAGGTTTCTAGGGAGCTATATCGATTTTTTAAAAATAAGGGGTGAGGGCATTCTTGTAAATTTTAATGTGTAGTTAGGGTTAACCATGTACCTGGTTAGTTGGGATGATATTAAGGACTGAAATTATATTTTTCTAATAACATAAAAACCTGTAGTGATTTTTTAATTTTATTGAGACTAAAACCAATTTAGCTAACTTTCTAGAGAGTTATATTAATTTTTTTTCAAATGTATTATGTTTTTTCTTCAACATTAATAAACATGTGTTGTTCATTTTTTCAATTAAAATAAAATAAATACTCAAATATAAGGACTAAAAATCTCATGCATTTTTATGGCCATTTTTTTAAAGGGAAAATTTTGCATTATAAAAAAAATATTAAATTAATTTAAAAGCAAAAGGTGATCGCAATCTAATAATAAGTCATTAATGTGAGTAATGACATGGCGCAGTCCGTGTGGACTGTACGATCATGGCATATACGTCCTTTAAAAAGGTATATGCATCGATAAAAAACACATACACTTCATTTGAAGGTATTTCACATTATTTAAAGGAGTATATGCGTCAGTAATGAAAGCATATTGTGGCAGCCCGTGTCCCAAACGCCGACACGTGCACGCCACCAACGCTCTGATACCAACTGTGGCGGCCCGTGCCCAAAAACGCCGACACGAGCGCGTCACGTGCCTAAAAACCCACCATAATTTTTTTTTCTAAAACATCGAAATGTCCACCCTATATAATCACATATGATAACAACCCTGAGATAACAGATAATCAACAAGATATGTATAATCACCTATATCACAACACACCCAGGAAAGTTTAAGCAATCAACTGAGCATCTAACACACCTCATATACAATCATCCATATATACAGAGCATTTAACATAGGCATGGTTCGCTAGACCAGCCTCTACCAAAATAATCATATACAGATCCAAAACATCAAACTATACACATCTATATATACCTATCACCAGCTAGACGTGACACCAAAAGAAGACTAAGCCAACATCCACCGACCCCGCATCTACTTTGCAAAAATAAGAGAAAAATAGATTGGAATGAGTGAAAGATGCTCAGTAAGTAACCCAGACATTCCACGCGTAAGAAAAACCAGAATGACATCCAAAATCAAGCTCAGTAATCTCAATAAACATCTGGTCAAAGTATAACAACAAATAGAACTACTGTATGAGCATCAGCGGAGAACAATAACATCGCTGATATATAAATATTGGAATGAATAGATCAAACTAACACCTCACAACTGATAAGGCCAATGACTATCATAAAGATGCATCACAATTGGACTGAAAGCAAATACTCTGAAATTACCCATCGATCGAAAAGATGTTAATTAAATCACTGATGGCCCTAGAAATGCCACAGTGCTACAAGAATGATAAGGGAATCACAATTCTAGCCCCCAAATGTCCAAAGTGTAGGATTGCCCATCTGCACGACCCCACCATCTTGGCCCCTATGTCCAAGATATCCACAATACCTCGCGTGTGGCCCTCGGAACGTCCACCGCGGATTCACTACCTGGCCCTCGGAACGTCCAGGCACGACAGGGTATTCTCAAGTCCCCCTCGCTGGACCGTACGTACTTATGCGCACTAGGGAGGCAAACCTCAACCCTCACTGTAAAGTCTATAGTCATCCAACTCCAAGTACACAAGAGGTAATATAGAAGCAACGACGCCAATCACACTACAAGGCTTCGTGGTTAAACAACACGAGCATACAGATCATAGATTCATGGCAAGACACTAAGATGGATACATATCATAATCAAAGAAAGGCTCACAATACTAACAAGTCAATCATAAGCTCACGAGATATAAATAATGAAAGTAAGCTGGAATCCAATAAAGAATAACTCCAAGATACAAATAGACTAATTATAAGAATATTTTAGAATATCTAACAACCACAGTCTAACAACAATGAAGGAATGTGTCTCAACAATAGACCATTTAAATGCGGTACTCACAATCGAAATCATCTGGATTATCAAATACAATTGAATAGCCTCAACAACAATAAAATGTGGGGTGGAATGGAATAAGTAAATATCGAATCAACAATACCACGTGGAATGGAATGGAACAAATAATGGAATGGAATGGAACGGAACAAGCAAATATCGACCGGTCAGGTTACTTACAATAATACAACGTCGAATGAAATCAACAAGCAAAGTCGATCAGGTTACTTACCTCACAATTCACAATCCAAGCTAGACTCACCCTAACCCAGCTCCTAAACTACGCAGACAGGAATCCACTGATAAAATTATAATCTCAATCAGATACTAAAATATAACCCTATTAATCAAACTATTCCAAAATCCACCAGAACAAAAATGACATCCCCACTATAAGCCCTAAAATGATACTGTAAAATCAATCATCAAATACCTATTTATCCAGCCCCAAAAACATAATCATATTCCAGCCCCAAATCACAAATTTGATTCAAAACTGAAATAAAACAACCCTAGATGAAAAATAACAATGAAATGAATAAGAATCTTTACCTAGTGTATCATGAAAAATACTCCACAAAGCTTTTCTCAATTTTTCAAATTTTTTTCCTGATCCCCTTTTTTTCTCTCGAATAGAGTCTCGGTGACTCTCTCTCCACACATATAAACCCAACACACCCTCCACCGACTAACCCATTATTAAAAACTTTAGATTCCGCTAAATTACATAAATACCCTTCCATTAAACTCTGCGCAGCCTTGACTCAAACATCCATTTCTTTTCATAGAGAAATCCATTTTTATGAAACAACTTTTGTTGAAAAGCTAACGAAAATATCTACAACTTCTATGTTTGAGTCAAGATCAGAAAAAACCTCAAACTATATTTAAAATAGCGATGAGCATAAGACCTCACAATTTCTTCTTCTAAGGGCAGAAATGGTAAAACAGCCATAACTTTTCTAAGATAACTCCAAATAACGCCAAATCAATTTTATATGAAAGGTAACTCAAAAATGAAGACTTCACATGTTGAGCGTGAATCCCAAATATGCCTCGAAAGTGGCTTTCAAAAATTAAACCAAATGCAGAACTTCAGGGATAATAAAGATCAAAAGTCCAATAGCATAAAATTATCCTATCCTGCAATCCAAACATGTAAATATTAACATAAGCCATATAAGAGGGTTCGGGCTGTTACACATATACTGGGCGGACCCAGAACTTAATTCTAGGGTGGGCTGAATTAAAGTTTTTTAGGAAAATTTACTTTATAAAAAAATGTTTAATAAATTTTTTATAAGAAAATAAGTTTATATTCAAAATAAATATTAAATATGAGAAATTAATTCCATTTTTTTAATACCTTATTTTTTCAAATCTCTCAACTATTTTGTCATATTAAAACACCTCCATGGTGACGGTTATATATTTTTTTATAGATGATTCTGTCCAATGTCATCTATATGTGCATGTTGGTTATTTATTTAAAAAAAGAGACATAATGATTTTAAAAAAAATGTAACCACTTAAGACTGTTTAAATTTGTTGAAAAGTTAAAGGATCTAAAAAGAATACGTGGTTAAAAATGCTTGGAATTAGTTTTTCTAAGTAAATGTTTAATATTAGATTAATATATATATATAGTCATTGTAGAATCATAAGATGATATACACTACCAAGTTGCTAACAATATAAAAATATTTAACAAATCATGATCATTTAAAATAAGATATTTTTATTCAAATCAAATGTTTATGTTTTTATTTATCTTTAAATTTATCACGTTTTTTATTTCTTCCTAAATATTTTCTTTCTTTGGATTCTTTGTTAGTTCGGGACCAAGGTGTTCAGTGGGTTGATTTTCCACTTATATCATTACTTGGTTGCTATATATATAAAATGATTGATGCAACATTTCAGCCAGGATATACACCAGCCTAGTCCACTAATAAGTCCGCCCCTGCATATACATCATTGAAGTATCACATATATCATTTAAAATTACATTACCAACAATACCTTCAACGAGGTATATGCTTTCATTACTAAGCATATACCCCGAGGTATATACGCAGTTCGCATAGACCGTACAGATCGCACAGACCGCATATTATCACTTAACAAAATAATGTTATTGAATTTAACTAAAAAACAAATATTTGTAGTTAGCTTTAAAAGAGTTTATTTTGCTTTTATGTTTGCAGCCTTCAAATATATACTATTGATTTTTATACTACTACAGATAATAATCGAATAATTTATATTCCATTCGATCTTTTTACTAAAAATGTGAGAAACGTGTAATATTTTATCACATTTTATAAATAAATTAAATTCAATTTAATTAGAGTTAACTTATGACTAGACAACTAGTGGGTTAAAAGGTCAAAATAACATGCGATCATTCTGTCTTTTCAATAATAACAATAATGCAGATAATGTCAATCATTATGTTTTTGAATATCAATAAGCATCAATTTAAGTATTAATCCTTAATAATAAATAATTATGATATTTTATATTATTTAATAGTATAACTTTTTTATTTTATAAAATATAATACATAAAAGAGATATAAAGATATTCTGGTCTTTCTATGTGATATTAACTGTGTTAATACGAATATTTATTAAAATTCAGTAGAACTCAACTAGAGTGATAAAGAAGAATAAATTTTAAATATTTTAATGGAGTAAAACTAAATAAGTCATATGTAATGGTATAAAAATTAATAACATTTTTTTTCAATGTTTCTCAATGATTATAAATGAGCCTTTATAAATTTCTTTATATTTAGCTATTTTGTTTGAAAATAGACCAACAACGAAATGCCAAAACTCTAACATGTCATTATATGGAACATAAGACTTGTAATAATGCTTCAATGGCCATTGAATAATGGAGAGTGAATCATGTCGTACACATGCGTGGTGATGTTAAATTAATATTTTGTGATTTATTAAAATTATGATAAAGTTTTGTTTTCTTATATACACATGGCCCATCCTATTCTATTCGGATTTTATTCTTAATTTTGAGGTTGTTATTGTTATACCATCCAAAGTGGCATCTAAAACTCTACATATCTAATGATACTTAACAAAAAAACATTTGTCATTTTTAATTTAATTAAGGCCTCATGGAGACTATTAATTTTATGCCATGATAGAATAGGTCGATGGATTGGAGACCATCGTGACCTAATCTCATGATAAAAAAATCATCCTTTGCATAGTATTTAAAATATCTGAGTTTCTGTGTAATAACTGAAAAAAAAAAAGTAGATTGGGCACTCTATATTCTTTAATAAAATGAGGGCAATTGCCTACATTCACTTCCAAAAAAAAAAGGGGGGGGGGGGGGGTGGTTTACTGAGTTAAATAAGTCCCTACAAAATATAAAAAATCCGATTTAGTCTTTTCGATGACAAAAATATCCTTCCATTTTCTTGAAATTTTCATGCTATCCTATATTCGCCGACAATAAAAAAAGAAAAGAAAAATCAGTATAACTCCTGAAAACTTATGAAAATAAAAAAGATATCTGTAAAAGTAATAAATTCCCTTAAAGTCAACGACAAATTTTGTTAGCGTATTACACTAATTTATCAAGTAAATTTTAAAAGGGTATTGCAGTAATTTATCATGTATGATTAGAATCAATCACATGTCTGATTAGTTTCGTTTATGATTGGGACTAAAATAAATAATTTTTAATAAGATAGGGATTTAAGAAAATTTTATTGATTTTATAGGGACCTTTTTTATTTTCATAAATTTCTAGGGAGCTATAACGATTTTTAAAACATAAGGGGTGAGAATATTCTGGTAATTTTTAATGTGTAGTTTGGGTTAACCACGTACCTGGTTAGTTGAGATGACGGTAGGGATTGAAATGATATTTTTCTAATAATAAAGGGACCTGTGACAATTTTGTTTTTTATAGGTACTAAAACCAATTTAGCTAATTTTGTACGGAGTTATATCAAATTTTCCCAAAATAAAAAAAAGAAAAAATTGAAAATTCTAATATTGTTTCATACAACAGTAATTTTGATTGTTCTTCAATTTATATTATCCAATAATTAAAAAAAAAACTTCAGCCATCCTAGCAAAATAAAGCCAAGTTTCAAAGGGACATCTTGCATTTCATTTGCCTTCCTTTAAGAGAACAAATTTGTCTAGTCTCAAAAAAGGGAAACCATTGCCATCACTTTGTGTCTCATTGAAGTATTCAGAGCGATTTTTGTGGCAGACAGAGAACCAACAACCCCCACATTTTTTTTATTTTAATACTAATCTCCTCCATAATTATTGATTAATCTATTATATTCCAAAAAGTCATTTTCAGAGCCTCAACCGCATTGATTGCATCATGAACATAAATTAAAGTTGATCAGTTTGAAATTTGAGTTTATTATGCAATTTTTAGTCGTGTTGCTGCTCGTTGCACCCACCGATTTCGATATAAATCTCATATCGAAATCAGTGGGTGCAATTTATGAGGGACAGTTTCACGGACAGTTTATTTTAAAAATAATGAATATCATTTAATGAACCATACGTTGTGATGAAAAATGCATATAGCTGCATAATGAATTGAGTGGACCCAATAATTTTTTTTTTAACGTGGTATGACCAATGACTATAAAGTTATATGAATTGTCAATGTAAACTGTGTAATAACATTCTTTCCATATATAGTGAGTTTCAGAAGTTCCTTTGCCCAAATAAGCATCTTTGATGATGGTATCTTAAGTTCTGACAACGAATCACGTATTTTATAATGAAGTATTAAAATAGATTGGGAGATTGAGATTTCGTAATTAATTTATTTCTCCAATTGAATTTTGATCTTATTTGCTTGTCTTTTGCGCGTGTAATGGACCATTAATACATTAAGTTTTTGTTATGCTACGATAAAGTCACTAAAACTTATGTCATTTGTCTTTTTATATTATAAAGTCGCTTTTTATATTATAAGATAAGAGATCATTAACAGTGTTTAGGAAACATAGAACACTTAATCTCATGCTTAATTTGACTTGATGATTAATTAATCTGAGATTACCAATGAGAAAGATTCTGAAGTATGAAAAAGTTGCTTTGTTTAGAAGATGCTCAAAGATATGACAAAAACTTTAGTTGATCTTGGTTGTTACTTCCTTGGCATGCATTCTGTTTTTGTTTATTATTTTCGTAATTGATTAACATTTGACCAGTTTTTGTTTAGTTTAACTTCAATTCAATGAAAGAAAATCTCTCTCTCAATTAGCCACAAAATTATATTTTAACCATGTTTTGTTTTCTTACGTTTCACATTGAAAAATTGGTTGTGTTTTTGTTTATGCATATTTAAAGGTGTTTAAAGAAAGGTATACCCTTCCTAGGACACAGAAAGGGTACCGTACTCTTATACTAGTATATGCTATATACTAGGTCAGATAAAATATAAAAAAATACACTAAAATTAATTCAAATATACACTTCATTTTTTTCACTACTTCATTCAAAACATATTGAAACAAACATTGATCCAACTAACCTGATAAAGTTATACAACTCATTAGAATTTTTTTTATATTTTTATCAATAAATTAATGCAATTCTATAGAGTGTGTCTATATATATATATACAGACGGGATCTGTAGCGGACCGTCCGCAAAACACAAAGTGCGGACGAAATTCGAGTCCATTTAATAAGTGGTGGTGATTTTGTGATTTAAACATAAGGTCCACCAAGGTTTTTTTCACTGACCATCCTAACCTAACCAAACATATTTAACTTAACTCACCCAACAAACTATCCTAACCCAAGCAGAACATCTCGCCCTCCCCAAATTAAACACAAAATCACCAAAACAGCCAAAATCACCAAATCACCAAAACAGCCCGCCGTCCCTCAAGCCCGCCTCCGTCGCAGCCCCTCAAGCCCGACGCCGCCGTCGCCGTTAACATATCCCGCCGCCGTCGCCGCTCAAGACAGTCCGCCGTCGCCGCTCAAGACAGTCAGCCCGACGTCGCCGTCCCCACCTCCCGCACTCCCCGACGTCGCGATCGACTTGTGAGGGTTCGTCTAGACTCTCCAAGATGATTTAATTCTAGATCTAGGGTTTTAGCTTTCTTAGTTTGGGATTTTGTCTATTTTAACTAGGGCTGGCTTGTTCATGATGAGAATATGCTGATTTTTTTCCCTTTGTTTCTGTTGGTTCTGATTTGAAAAAATTGCATGGAAGATATCATAATTTTTTCAAAAAAATTTACCCCCTATGTATCAGCCAAATCTAGTAACAAGAATATTCAAAGCTTCTTCTTAATTTCTTTTTTTCTGTGTGTAGTTGCTGTTGGTTCTGCTTTGAACATTTTAACTAGGGCTGGCTTGTTCATGATGAGAATATGTTGAATTTTTTTTCCCTTTGGTTTTGTTGGTTCTGATTTGAAAAAATTGCATGGAAGATATCATAATTTTTTTTAAAAAAATTTCCCATGTGTATCAGCCGAATCTAGTAACAAGAATGTTCAAAGCTTCTTCTTAATTTCTTTTTTTTTCTGTGTGTAGTTGTTGTTGGTTATGCTTTGAACATTTTAACTAGGGCTGGCTTGTTCATGATGAGAATATGCTGAATTTTTTTCCCTTTGTTTCTCTTGGTTCTGATTTGAACAAATTGCATGGAAGATATCATAATTTTTTTTAAAAAATTTACCCCATGTGTATCTGCCGAATCTAGTAACAAGAATATTCAAAGCTTCTTCTTAATTTCTTTTTTTTTTCTGTGTGTAGTTGTTGGTTCTGCTTTGAACATTTTAAGGGTTATATTCATTATTTTTCAAATACTTTAGACCCTGTGTATTTTCAGAATTTTTTCTTGTTGTTGGTTGTGGTTTTTCAAATATGGAACCATCAATACCCATGTTGAAATAGTAATTGTCCATATATCCCTGAAAAACCTTTTGAATTATGCAGTTTTGCCCTATCCTGCAACGCAAATTGTGAGAATGAGTGAAGCTTCACATGCCTCCTCATTTAGCAGCCGCATCAGACAGAATTCATTTCCGGAATGTCGATGTGGAATGACTTGTGTGGTCATGACTTCAACAAAGGAGATTAGCAAAGGTCGAAGGTTCTACAGATGTCCACACTGGAAGGTTGGTGGTTTAACATATCATGAATTATCTGAAATATCTCTTAGTTTCATGGTGTGTATGATGTTTATTGAAATGTTTCAAAGACACTATTTTGATCCCTTTTTACATTTGTTTCTTTTCAGACACCAGATGATTGCAACTTTTTTTGTTGGGTTGATGAATTCCATAATGAAAATGTGGATCTGAAGCTGCAACTAACCAAGTTTCAAGGAGCCATAGAGAAGAAAGTTGATGAAATGCGCAATCGGATTATGATATGCATGTATATCATAATTTGTCTATTGGTGGTCATATTACGTAAATTTAGTTCAAAGTAATTTGAATAATGTACTATTGGTGTGCGTTTGTTTAACTATCTACTATATTTGAATTATGTAATGTACTAGACTGATGAAATGCGCTTAAATTTGTGCGTGTTTGTTTATCAACTGGTTATGCCTATCAGGAAGGCCTTTAGATTGTGGGGGCCAAAAAAACTTAAATTAATGAATATGAGATCAATTTTTTATGCCTATCAGGTGATGGTTATGCCAAGCTTTTCACCCAAGGATCACATCTTATCACACAAAACCTCATTTAGATGTGATTCAAATCCTAAACTAACTATTTTCATAGGTTGGAATGGCATCCATTTTCAGACAATCATTAGATCACAGGGAGGCTTGAATGGGACGGAATACTTAATTTTCAAAAAATGACATCAACAACCAATATACTTATCCCTAACAACATATCACGGATGGCCCAATTCACTTCCTGGACTAGATCACAAACTCAATTCAATTCCAATCTTTCCAATCTGTGAACCATATTATTCCATGTATGACCTAACATCCATTTATCAACTCTATAAACACATAACACAGACATTGCAGTGTAAGATTACTGAAAGGGTTCCCTTAAAAAAACACTTATGGAATCATATATCAAACTAGTAACCAAAATTACATAGCCCAGACAGAATCAACAAAGATAACATAAAGACCTGCACTTCACTCTTGATGATCATTCCTAACAAACTCATTGCAGTGTAAGATCACTGAAAGGGTTCCCTTAAAAAAACACTTATGGAATCACATATCAAACCAGTAACTAAAATTACATAGCCCAGACGGATTCAACAAAGAGAACATAACAACCTGCACTTCACTCTTGATGATCATTCCTAACAAACCTGTCATCAAAATTACATAGCCTAGACAGGCCACATAACAGATTGTAAATTGTATATAACTGCCAAAGTTTTCAAATTACATAGCTACTACATAAAACATCCACTAAATCTTCAAATTACATAACCACTACACAGAAAAGTTTGCATGTAAAAATCTAATGATGGATTTGTTTTTCAAAGTGTTGAGAGAGCTCTTCCTTTAGCTTTCTTGGGATAAACCTACATAAAAAATTCAAAAATCATACTGAATCCAATAAAAATTTGAAAAGCATGATGAATTCAAACAAATTACCTATGGATGATAAACTATCATCATCTCTATTAGAGAAATTTGGATTTTCATCATTATTGCACGGAGAAGATCTACATGAAAGACAAATTTTACTTGTCAATGTTCATACATAAAATAAAAATCAACGAATAATAAATTACACATTCTTACCGATTAGTAAGCATTGGACAATTTCTTTTATCGTGTGACTGTCCAACTTTTCCACATCCATGACAACGCCTCAGTTTATCCTTTGTCTTACTTTTTGCAACCTCTTTTCCACCTTTTAGTCTTTTTCCACACCCTTTTGCCCTGACTTGATGTGGTTCATTAAAGCTGTATTGAGTATTACTTGTTTTCTCTCCAACTACTGCATCACTACCGCTACGAACCAGATGTTTGGTCTTCTCGAGCACACTATCCAATGCATCAGTGTAGATCTTACTTGCTTCTTCACTTAACAAGACTTTATCTATTACATTTGAAGCATGTTGGAACAATTTGCTCCGCTTGGCAAGTAATGATCTATCATCAATTATCTCCTTACCATCATCAGCTCTGACTCTCTCAGACTTTGCAGTTTTAGTCCATCTCTTCAAAATGTACTGATTTGGCAAATGAGCAACATCATGCATTTTGTTCAAATATGCCAAAATGTGCCTACATGGGATTCCTCCACTCTCAAATTTTTTGCAGCTGCATGAAGCAAAATCCCTACCTTTTTCATAAATAATTTCTCGCACTTTGTACTTCTCATCGAGTCTTTTCTGAACTCTATACAAGTAGTGATATTCATTCTCTCTTACAAGTTCAAATCTAAAATTGAGGCTTTCCCACAACTCATCTTGAAACTTATAGAAATATTTTCGTGTATAAAGTTCAGACATTTGCATTCCCATCTCTATTGGCAACTTCAACACAGGCTTCTCATTCACATCAACATGATCAGCCATTAACTCTTCATGCCGTTGGCGTACAAGTGCCCTGTTAAATTGAATCATAAAATCCACTAATGAATTTTTCTTAGAAACATACTTCTTGAAGAATGAATGTGAACTTTCTGCTCGTTGGCTACTTGACATTCCAGCAGAGAAAATATGATTCACATATGCAGGCACCCATGCTGAACGAATTTCATACATTGACTGGAGCCACCTATTGTCAGTTAGTCCACTTTTCTGAACAACCTCTATCCATGTTGAGTCAAACTCTTCCCTCGTCTCTGATTCCCATATGCACCTTTGGAAGTCCCTGTAATAATCCCTATATTTGACAGCATCTAGCTTCTCAGAGAATTTATTCAAAATGTGCCAACTGCAATACCTGTGAAAAGTATTTGGAAGAGATATGAAAATTGCTTTTGTCATTGCTGGATCTTGATCAGTAATGATCATTTTAGGGGAATCACCTGGCATAGCTTTCTCAAACTGCTCGAATAGCCAAACAAAAGAATCTGTTGTCTCATCACATAAGAAAGCACAAGCAAAAATAATTGTCTGGCCATGATTATTAACCCCATCAATGGTGCAAATATCATCCCATACCGATTTGTGTTATATGTGGTATCGAATATAACTACATCACCAAAAAATTTGTAAGCACATCTAGAGGTTGCATCAGCCCAAAAGCAATGAGTAATTCTCATTTCATTATCTGCCTTGATTTTGAAATAGAATGATGGA
This sequence comes from Acorus calamus, assembly GCA_030737845.1. Taxonomy (NCBI): domain Eukaryota; kingdom Viridiplantae; phylum Streptophyta; class Magnoliopsida; order Acorales; family Acoraceae; genus Acorus; species Acorus calamus. Next base: position 10,014,217 of record CM060863.1, on the reverse strand, counting down.
TTCTTTTCTTGTTCTAATTGAAAATGTTCATTCAACATATCTCCATCATGCCCCTTCATCTCATTTCGTTTATCTCTTTCGTAGTTATAAATGTCCCTTTGTGTACACCCAATATTTTCAATTCCCCCTGCTTGCATTTCAAGAATGCTAAATTGTTGATGTGTTGGAACATTTGCTGTGCTAAGCTGTTGGGTTAAGGACTTTTGGACACTTGAAATACTACGGTGAGATCTTAATAGATGCACTTTTCGTGGGGTTGCCAATGGATGGTTGTGACCCTCAACAAATACGGTCACCACAAATGTGCCAGATTTTGACTTCAGTACTGCAATCTTTGCCTTACAACCCTCTTTTATTAACCCCCGACGCCTTTCTTTCTGATTAACCCCTTCCCTAGAAGATGTTCCTTCTTTATAGCATACATACTCCTTTCTTAAGATTTCATTAGTGCCCTTACTCTTTTTACTAGAATGAATTCGAACACTAAATCCAGCTTCTTTTGCATATTTATTGTAAAACTCATGAACATCATTTAAAGTTGCAAATTCTTGGCCTTTTGTGGGCTTCAATTCATGATCTACTTGAGGTGTGTAAACAACATCGGAAGAATTTGAATCTAACTCTTCATCTTGTTGGATAAATTCATTCCCAACTTCCAACTCCAAATTATCCATTTAAGTATAGACTGAAAAACCAAAGAAAAAAATAATTTAGAACAAGCTTTGAATATTCAATGTTAAAAAATTCAAAAAATACACAGGGGGTCTAAAGTGTTTGAAAAATAATGAATATAAGCCTTAAAAATGTTCAAAGCAGAACCAACAACAACTACACACAGAAAAAAAGAAATTAAGAAGAAGCTTTGAATATTCTTATTACTAGATTCGGCTGATACACAGGGGGTAAATTTTTTTTACCAACAAAACCAAAGGGAAAAAAAATTCAATATATTCTCATCATGAACAAGCCAGCCCTAGTTAAAATGTTCAAAGCAGAACCAACAGCAACTACACACAGAAAAAAAGAAATTAAGAAGAAGCTTTGAATATTCTTGTTACTAGATTTGGCTGATACATAGGGGGTAAATTTTTTTGAAAAAATTATGATATCTTCCATGCAATTTTTGCTTGGGTTAGGATAGTTTGTTGGGTGAGTTAAGTTAAATATGTTTGGTTAGGTTAGGATCAAATCAGAACCAACAGAAACAAAGGGAAAAAAATCAGCATATTCTCATCATGAACAAGCCAGCCCTAGTTAAAATAGACAAAATCCATAATAATATTAAATTATTAAGATACAAACTAAGATTTTAAAAGCTATTTTTAATATTAAAACATAGATAATAATAGTTATTTTTATTTATATATTGAAATTTAAATTTGATAGAAATATATTACAAGAAAAAAATTGATTATTACTAGATCTAGAATTAAATCATCTTGGAGAGTCTAGACGAACCCTCAAAACACAAGTCGATATGGAAAAACAAAAAAAACTGGTTTTAATTATTTTCAAATGTATATATATAATAGATATAATAACCAATTTTTTATTTTTAGAAATTCAACATACATATAGATAAAAGTAGATCTTGAAAAACAAAAAAAAATTTTAATTTTTTTAATATAAAATAATTAATTTTCTCAACTAAAAATTATCTGATTGGGAGTAATTTGGTTTTTTATATTTTAATACAAAATATAGATAAAAATGAATATTAAGAAATAGAAAAAATCAGGTTATATTTAGAAATTGGTTGAATCATTTCCAAAAATAAAAACTATATAAATACTCAACCTGTATTCAATTCATTTTTTAAACTTTCTTGCGTCTTTATGTATTTGGATGATGAGTTTATATATTTTTATTTTTTATGTTTGATTATTTTTCAATAATATTTAAATTCAAATATTTGGAGTTTTTATTTGTTTTCTAATAATTATTTGTAAGGATGATGAGTGTTTTTGATATTTAATATTTTTGAACATTTTATTTGGATATTCTAATAATTTGATTTAATGAATGTTTTTTTTTCAGGATAATTGAATTATACATACAAGAGTTCTCTTCTAGAGGTTGATCGAAAGAGTAAGATATTCTTTTTAAATATTTTTATTATATTTTATTTTTAATATCTAAGTATTGATTTTCTCATGTGTTTATTCTTTGTAATATTATATTTAAAAAAAAAATATATAGTGTTCCACATACTTTTTAATAAATTGGAATATATATCTACTACTTTATTTAATTATTATTATTATTTATGTCTTTGAATATGATTGTTTTATTTTTCATTTTTTATTTGTTTTAATAATATTTAGATTCAAAGATTATATGTTTTTGTTTGTTTTTAATAATTATGTTTTGTGTTTTATTAAATGAAAAAACAGTAGATAAACTGCAATTTCACAAATATTTAGATATATAAAGACTAATAAATTTTAATAAATAAGATATTGTAAGGTAATTAATAAAAAATGATATTATAAGATATATATATTACTCTAAAAAGTACGAATTAGAGGACAAACATTTTATCTGATTTTACCCTTTAAAATGCACTAAAAGTACAATTATATCCATTAATAAATCTTATCATCATATCTTATATTTTCTCTATTTTATTATTTAAAATTAATTAAAGATATAACTATATTCATCAATAAATTTAATTAACCTATCTTAGATTTTCTCTAACAAGGTATCAATTTCCAAAAAATAAAAATAAATGAGATTTATGATTTATAATCTCTACCTGAGCATCCTAAATTTTCTCTAAAAGATATCAATTTAAAAGAAAAAAAGTTATTAATTTAACATTAGGATAAAACTCTCAATCTAATCCTCCCCAAATTAAAAAAATAATTGTTAAGAGTGTGTCACTTCTTAAATGTCAAATAACGTGTTTTATTTATTTTGATAGTTTGGGCATTCAATTTTAAAATTTGACTGCATATTTGTTCTCCTGGTACTAACATTGGCCTACCTATAAATTTTTATCGCATTATGACGTGCTTTTAGAAATTATGCAGTTCGATTGGTATTTGGATTTAATTTTATTGATGCCCAAGATGAAGTAGTTTAAATCTAATTTTATTATGGGATGTTCAATTTTAAGTTAGATTTCATAAAAAAGTAGAATTTGATCATCTGGATTCATGTAGTAAAAGTTATGGGTATGTATCTAATTATAGCCTGGGGATGAGTAAAGCCTGGGAGCAGCCTTGTTCGATGTTTAACTTAGATTTTGGAATATCTGGAGTTGTTATTGAATCTTGACAAATCACAAAAGTTGTAGATAATCTTCTTTGCTTTCTAACGGATTTTGAATTGTATAATTCGGAGCTAGATTGTGGAAGTTATGACTGTTTTAGTGAAACAGGTCCATAATTTCTGGTGAACGACGGTTTGGTCCTTTCAACCCCACTAAATGTGTGTTGTTTTGTGGGAATAAAAGGGGTTTTTTTTCAGGTATTGTTGGGGGTCCAGCCATGTGAGTTTGAGAGTGAGAGGAGGAGAAGAGAAGAAGGGGATGAGAGGAAGAGAATGAAGAGATTTTGGTGAATCCCCTGTTTTTCTTTTCTTTTCTTTTCATTTCTTTTCTTTGCCTTGTTGACTGTTTTAGCTCTGTCTTTTCTTTGCTGCTGCTGCTGTTGTGAATTGGGGCCTATCATGGCTGATTCATGAGGGTTTGGGTGAAGAGAAGCCAAGGGAAGAGAAAGTTTGGTGTTGGCCTCACTAGGGTAAGTGAAATACTATTTCCTCCCTTAGTAGTTCACGTTATTGTGCTAATGTTGATGCTCCCATTATCCTTGTATAAATTGAAGTTTGCTGTGGTGAATCTATACATAAATGGTGGCTGAATGTATGTGTGTTGTTTGTTGTTATGAGGAGTGTGTGTAGGCCTAATACCAAGTGATGGTGATGGTGGGAGCCCTTATGTGCACCATCTTCTCTTCTTTCCAAGGTATATTCACCTCTCCTTTGTGCCATGTAGGTGTTTGTGTTAATGCTTCAAAGAAGTATGAGTGTTGCTATCTATTATTTTTGGTGGTCAGCAAGGATGTACAAGTCATGTTGTGTGTGTTTTTCCCCTTTTTTGTTGTTGGGGGTTTTGTGTTGTTGTAAGACAGATTTATGACTTCTTAAGATCCTTGTAGAACTAGTACCTCGAAACATATTTTGAGGCTTATATGTTCATGTGATATGATCATTTATATGTCTAAATGCTATATATGAAATTTAGTGTCATTATGATATATGTGTTGTAAATTATAGCCTGATTTTCATGGTCTTTCCAGATTCACGTAGAAATTGATCAGTTTCTAAAAATAATTTATTTCGGGCATTTCAAGATTAAATCATGATATGATATCTTCACAGATTATGATACCAACATATCAAGAAATGTGAATGATTTATTTCAGAATTTTTGGATAAGTAGTTGGTGCTGTAGAGATCAAACAACTAGGGGTATTTGCTGCAGATGCAACAGTTTTTCATGATTGTTTCAATAATTTAATTTACATGTTGTATGCAATATTAAGAGTTGGTGTTTTCATGAAGTAGGCTTATAAATATGTGTTAGAAAGCTTCTTTGATTTGAGTATCATTGGTTGTGTTTGTTTTGCAGCTTTCGTTGGTGGAATTGGTGATGAATGAGTTTTTGGTGAGTGGTTTGATCCACCCTTTCAGGAAATGCTCGATGCACATAGTCATGCATCGCGTATCCATGAGATACCCTAGTTAGACTCAATCATGATAGGAGATTATATTGATATATTAGATCTATATTTGTTAGCATTAATTGTGGTATCTTATATATCATGAAGTATAGAGTATGGCATGCCGTATGTAGTCTTTTGTAGTGTTGCCTTCATATTAGTAAATGCTTAGTATGATTGTGTCATATTTAGCCATGATATGACATTTATGCTAGCTTACTAGTAGGCCTAGGTTGGATTGTGTAAAGTGTGTATATGCATGTTATTTACTGTTGATCTCTATATACTCCAAAAGCATGTTAGCACGTACATATTAGATAATATTGTGGTGTAAATTTTTAGTGTGATATCAATTGTTCACTTGTTGAAAAGTTCTATGTCGAATGACTTTTCTATTGCTTGAACACATATAGTTTTGGAGTGCAGGTTGGATTATATCAGTTGAGCCATTTTAGGGAGTTGGGTATTGGTCATTGAAATCTGTTCCTTGTGAGAATGTAGTTAAGACTCATTCAAATATGAAATTCTTGTTTGTTTGATGTTTTGCCTTAACTTTGAAATTTAGATGAATCTTATATGTCTCTACTTGATATTGGATGAGTCATTATTTTAAATTACAGTGATGAAGTTTGCTTGTGTTAGGAAATGTGATTTTTTTTCATTTCCTTAGAATATTCTCTAAGGAGTGGTGAGTTTATTTATTTCATAAGTTACTTAGCATTGTCATTCATTGATTATCCACTTGTTTAGGGAATCCAATTCCATATCTTGTGCATGATATGGAATCAGGTGATTGATTTATGAATTATGCAGTTAATTCTTGAATGTTAGGTTCTTTAGACATGTGGACCTTGTTGTGATAGAAACTCTCATGTGATAATTGTGTGTATATTTAATTGTTTGGCCTTATCTATGATAGGCACATATATGATCTGTTATTGTCAAGATCATACTTTATTTTAGTATGCAAATGCAGTAGTTACCTGCTCTGCATCCGAGTGATGCATCCCTATGAGAATTCATGAGAGTTCATTATTGTATCGGTGTTTGTTACCCGATAGTTATGACGATAATATGTAGGCCTACCTGTGTTAGGCGTGTGCATGACCTGCCCTTAAGATCATGTTTTATGATTGAGTGCGAGGCATTAGCTTATTTTTTTCACATGTCCGAGTGAGACATCCGCGTGGGAATTCAAGAGAATTCTGAATAACAATGGTATTTGCTAGAGAATAATAGTTAATATGTAAGGATAGTATTGCGAGTTCGGAATGCTTGTCCCCTACTTCGTATCCGCGTTGAAGCTATCCGGTGTTGGAGCTATCCTGGATTATGCCACCACATCGTAGGACGCCAAAGTGTATTTCAATACTGTTTTGGCATCGAACCTACTATGGATGGCTGCTAGGAAAAGAGGGCTACCCGTACTGGAAGGTTAAAGTAGTTAGCGATTTGTTTTTAGTTTTCAATAGTTCCAAATCACCCCTAGGTTAGGATGAGGTTGGAGTGCTTCCTCTCCGTATCATCGTGCATCGAAGTTGTCGAACGTCAAAGCTATCCTGGATGGTGCCACCACATCATAGGAGGCCCAACGTGTATTTCAATACCCTTGTGACTTCGTACCAATCTTGGAAGGCCGTCAGGAAGAGGGATACCGGATGATATTGCAAGCATGGAGTATTGTTTCCCTACATCATCGTGCGTCGAAGATACCCGGTTTTTTAATTCTGTCCTGTGTTATGCCATCGTATCATTGAAAATGCCTAGAGTACGATGTCACTACCATACGAGGCTTAAGTACCGACCATGGGTGATTACATGTCGTTGAGAATGCCCATAGTATAATGTGACTATCATACGAGGCTTGAGTACCAACCCCGGGTGATTCCGTGTCGTTAGGAATACCCAGAATATGATGTGACTACCATACGAGACTCAAGTACCAATCACGGGTGATGCCGTATCGTTGGGAATGCCCAGAGTATTATGACACTACTGTACAAGGCTCGAGTACCGACCATGGATGGCCGTCAGGACGAAGAATACCCGGGAGAGGGCTACCAGATGACGCAAGCCATCGTAACGTATAATATATCAATGCAAATAATCTTTATAGCGTTGTGTTAGTTTGTGATACTACACATTTCTGTTAATGGATTAGTCGTTTTTCAAATGTTCCTCCCGCCCTCCGGGGTGTGGGTAAGGTGAGGTCACATCTCTACGTGACATTTATCGGTTGGGGTTCTCCCATCCCTATCTTTCCTTATAAGAACAACGTTTTGATATTATATTATATTTGTAAAACTTGTATTCTTGTCACTCATTGAGTTTCTAGTTCACCCCTCGTGTGTTGTTTTTCCACTAGGGGCTTAGTTGGGTGTTGAGCTGGAGTATCCCTGTAACTAGGCCTGTCAACGGGTCGGGTCCGGGTCGGGTCGGGGTGGACCCAGACCCGACCCGTGACAGGACCCGGCGGGTCCTAGTCAAACCCAGGACCCTGCGGGTCCTGAACATGTGGACCCAGACCCGGACCCGTCGGGTCTCGGGTCGGGTCGGGTCCGGACCTGACCCGAGGAAAGTTAATAAAAACAAAAAAAATTTAAACTCATGAATTTGTTTATCTTATCATTCTATTAGAAAAATTTGTAATAAATAATTAATTATTATTGAACTTTCTAAACTGATATCCTAGTACTGTGTTTGAACATATTTTTGTACAATTCAAAAGAAGTGAATGAATTACTAAACAACATTCAAAGTAAACATAAGTCTAAACAATATAACAATGAATTAAAAGGGAGAGCTCATAATTATTTGTGTCACAAATTTAACAATAGACACTTATACTTGTAACTTGATAAATAAGAAATAAAATTATGGGTCAACTAATACTAATATTCTTGTAATATATGAATGTATATTAATAAAACAGTCGGGTTTTGGGTCCAACGGGTCGGGGCGGGGTGGACCCGGACCCGACCCGTTTGTATGTTCGGGTCCACCGGGTCGGGTCCAAATCGGGTCGGGTATATTACACGTGTAATCGGGTCCGGGTCGGGCCGGGTCTGGGTCTGGACTAGACCCGTTGACAGGCCTACCTGTAACCTGTTTCGTGTGTGGAGTGTCCCATCTTTCGGTTGGCGAGTGCGAGGCTGTCAGCAATCATTTTCCCCCCGTTTGGGGTGAAGAATAAAGAGTGAATAGGGGAGAATACAGTAGAATAAGCCCCAAACAGCTGTTTGTTTGATAAGAATAAACCTTGATAGTTATGTCTGGATAAGCTAGGATAATGCCTGATAACTATTCTAAGAAAATGGTGGAATTGTTTATCAGGGCTTATCTATGCCAATGGATAAAAATACCCTTCTCTGTCATTTTAAAATATTTATCTCACCTAACACTCTCTGCACACATTTCAAAAACCGTCACATCTATCATATCACACTCATATCTCTTATACTTATTCCCAAACACAAATAATTTATGCAGGGGTATAATTGTCATTTAAAAAGTCATAAACTCTTATCCATCTCTTATCTACCACTTATCCATATTTTATTCAAGGTGAACCAAACAATAAAAATATCAATTTTACGTTTCCCAATGAGAATAACGAAAAAGACAACCAAACAAAAATTTACTTATTCAGCATGGATTGTTATCTATCTCAGTATAACTATCAAGAGCAAATAATCTTATGTCTCACCCCAAACGGGCCCTCTATGTATGTATTTGAAAGTCGTGTGTGTCGCACATGTTGTATTTGGACTAGACTAGGACTCTCACATGAAAGTGATTGTGTATTCGAGTCTGTAATAACATTTTTTTATTACAGACTTATTTGTATTTTGTACTTTCACACTTTTTAATTGGCTATCGCTTCCCTGTTGCCTTGGTACCTTATTCGATCCTTGTTGATTATTGTTACATGTTATTTGGAGTTGTTATTGGCCTCTTGTGTTTGACTCTTGATATTTTATGATTGGTATGGTCCCAGGGTCGGCCAATTCGGGGCGTAACAATAACCATCTAACCTAATAAATACCACGAAAATAGACTAATTATCTATTTTAAAATAAATTAAAAAAAAAAAGTTAAATTGAAAGTGATTTTAGGATAAATATTCGAAACCACTGTCCAATGATTTTTGGATAAAATCCATTTAAAAATATTATATAAATGTCACATCTACTTAATTACCTCATTTTTTTCTTGGTCTTCCTCTCTTTCGAAAACAATTTTGTTATTTATAATTTGTGGTTTATGTTTAGTTATATTTCAATGACAATTAAATTAAAAAAATAATTTTAAAAATTTTAAAGGTGATTGTTTCTAGGAATGGTGAATGTATTGATTTTTTCATATTTTTAAATATTTTTACTAAGAATTTATTAACAATAAAAAACTCTAATCTTTTAATTAAATATTTTTTTTATCTTAGGAGACTTGATTAAAGAATACACGAGTTTACAAATAAAAAAAGTAAGTAGGTGCTTTCAATTTTAAATTTTTATTTTTATTATCTTTGATTTATTTGGTGTAGATTGAGAAATTTCTCTTTTTTGCTATCTAAACATTATGCTCACAATCACTAGCACGTCGTCAAGACTTGTTTGAATGTTGTAATTCACCTTCTTATAGGTATACAACATGAAAACATTGAATTCCTAAATGAAATCTTTCTTTAGAATTTCAAGGTTTTGATAATAAGTGGTCATTGGTGAAATTGTTCCCAACTCTTTCATTTGAAATTCCAGAGAAAGTGTCCCTTTTCAATATAATTTATAATCAATTTTATAAAAAATAAAAATACCCCGAAAATACCTTGATCATATAATTTATACACTTTTATAAAAAATAAAAATCACACCTATTCACTTCATTTATTTTTTCTAAGTCTTTGTGTTTTCAGAAAATGGTTTAGTTTTTATATTTTTATATATAATTTTTGGTTTATGTTTGGTTATATTTCAATAATAATTATATTAAAAAATAATTTTTTAATTTGCTTTTAGATGATTGTTTTTATGGATGATGTGCGTGTTTTTGTTTTTAATATTTTTGAATATTTTTAGTTGGGCATGCTTAACAAATTTTTTTTTTAATCATTTGTTTGATTGAATATTTTTAAATATTAGGAAAATTGATTCATGCATATATGAATTCAACACACAGGAAGAGTAAGTAGTTCTTTTCAAAAGTTATTTAAAAAATGTAACTCAAAATCAATAAAACATGGATCTAAAATATGAAATAAAAAATGATAAGTTTGGATCAATAACATATTATAAGATAATTAAGTAAAACAGATATTATAAGATATTTTTATGAAACATGTAACTTAAAATTTATATAACTACCTATTTAAAATTGAAAGTTATGGATGAATAATATGTAATAAGATTGATTCAGATTAAATAATTTAGATATGGATTAATAAAATAATATTAAGATAAATTTTATATTAACATTTGAATAAATGGCATATGGATAAATAATATTTAAATAAATAAAATTTTAAATATTTAGAAATGGATCCATATTAACATTTGAATAAATGACATACGGGCCATCGATCACGGGTCCATCGCATCAGACGGTCGGGTGCGATTCACATCGACCGTTTGATGCGATAGACCCGCGATCGGACGACGCACGTCGGATGTCCATCTGATGGGACCTCACTTCAGCTCTTCTTAGTATATGTTTGTAGAGCGTGGTTACAATCATTCCATTTTGCAGCTTATTTTGTAGCCTCATACCATAGTATGTATTGTGCTATAATAATGTATGAGGTTTTATCATATTATGTGACGCAAAAAAGAATCATTTTTTTAATTTAAAAAAAATACACTAATGTATCTTAATATATACTTTATCTGGAGTGAATTGCAATTGGGGTGCAACAGGGGCTGGGCGTATCATTCCATGTTTGTATCATGTCCGGCCCACTTATTAATAAGCTATAAGCGATGGCATGTAATCTTTAATGTTTTGTTTTTTTATAAGATAGAAACATATATTCAAATGAATTATATACACTCATCTATAGAAAAAATAAAAAATTACATGCTTTATTTAATGAAACAATAATCTCAAAAAGATACGAGACTGTGTGTGAAACTTTGTTAACAACATTTAACTATAGAATGTCCACCCATTTCTGCTTTCATTTAAAAGTTTGAAGATCTAAAATCCACAATGAATTATCTACCCAAACAAAGAAACAAGATGTTTTTGCGACATGTTTGTGCCAGAACTCGGGATGGGTTTGATTGTTCTATATCAATCCTAATCCCAACGGAAAGGATTTTAAAATCTTGATCTTTCAAGCACCATTTCTAATATTTCTTTATAGCTTTTTATTCTAAATTAGATAACTGCATGATAAATATTAAATTATTTTATTAGTAGAATAAAAAGAATAAATATAGAAAATATGATGGACTAGCTTTATTTACATTAGGGTAAACAGAGTCCAAATCCTGTGTTAAGAAGAAACTTCATTGCATTCCAAGTTGCTTGAAGGAATTTGTGAGAATTGCCTAACAGCATAATTCTAATGGGAAAAGGATACATGCAGCCCCATTCTAATCCATTCTATTTTTTTTAAAATCATGCACTCACACTCATCCTCTGAAGTGCATGAAATACAGTATATACTGAGATATATTAATATATTTTATTTCATGGTGAAAAATGAAATTTTTTTGGGTCATATATTATGATAGAATTTTATATACTTTGACAATGCAATATATATTACGTTATCATGGTGTATTAAGTTGCAAATCGGGCTGTAAAATGGACTGTGTGTATCAGCACTCAATTCTAACACCCTGGGATCATCCATTTATGGGATTTCAATCATCCACTTCATTATTCACAAGTGCAGAGTGTGTTTAGGAGCATTGATGCACTCAATTCATTTTGCAAATTCATCTTCAATCTCATATGTACTATCACATTGTATGGGGACTACAATATATTTTTTCATTTTTTTCAAATAAAAAATATACTATTGTATTTCAGTGCATTTTTCAATTTATATAACAATATATATTTTAACAAATGAGTGTATATCATTTTTTTTTAAAATGCTGATAGGGTTACATAAAGAGTTGGATTTATCATTTTCATGTTTAGGGTTCGTTTGGTTGCACGATTAAAATGAATTCCGTTTTTTGAAAAGCTGAAAAGCTAAAATTGTGCAGCCAAATAGGGCAGCTTTTTGCATAATCGAAAGCTAGATTCCTTTTAATTTTTCTCTCGAAATCCGTGTTTTAAAAAGCTCGAAAACAATGATTTTTTGTCGGAATCGATTTTTTGAATTGAAAAGCAACTTTTTTTACCAAACATTAAACTCTTTTCAAATATTGATTCCTGAATTAAAAAAAAACATCTAAAAAAAGTTAAGGTCTAAAATTATCTTAAAAAACAGCTCTATTTCAAAAGTTAATTTTCAATTTGTGTTTCCAAACGGAGCCTTAGAGTGATAGCGTGGAATGGGTTGCAGCCTTGCAGGACCCATAGGAGTTGTTAGAGCTAGAATATTCAAAGAAAATGGGCTGAATAGGGCCCATTAGAACTCTAAACTTCAGGGCCCATACAATTTTTCTTGTTGCGCGATGATACACACTCAATCTATTTTATAGTCTTATTTCTAGTCATCACGTTATTAACACATTGTATAAAATTATCTTAACACAATGTATATCATTACACTGTCTCAACGTATACTACATTACAAAAAATAAAAATACATGCATTCGATTGTACGTGTACGTGCGATTATTTTATTGCTGAATATATACTTCAAGAAAAATAACAAAAAAATGTGAGTATGGCAAAGGGGTTGCAAGTGGAATTGGGACATATCATTTTCCTTGTTACATATCTAATTAGGGCGGTAGCTCAATTTGAGGTTCGATGCCCTTTTTTTGTTGGTGATCTATCTTTGTGTAGTCATTGTGTTCTTTTTTAAAAAAAATAAAAAAATATATGATATGTGTTTTGAACAGTAAAATAAATTAATTGTAAAATTTGTGAAAGAATTGGGAGCTGAAAACAGAGCTGCATATAACATTATATAAAAAAAGAGTGTCGTGTGACGCCTGGCTCATAGCCCAAGATTTCCATGGATTGGGTGAGGGTGTGTGTCTCTCACATTGCCTAATGAGAGAAGATAGTCGTCTGTATTTATATGTGAGTACAACTCTTACACACCTAAGACTCGTTTTAAAGCTGTGAGCCCACTCAGAGATAATTTGTTATTGTATAAGTTTGAGACATTAAAAAAGAAGATATAGACTACAATTGGAGTTGCAATGGTGGCTAAATGTATCATTTCAAAAAAAAAAAATGAAAATTACATATAGTGATATTACACAGTTTTTATTCGATAATTGTTTTTTTTCACATTATCTATAAATGTAACCATGCAATTCATTGGAATGTATATGTTTTTTTTTTATAAAAGCATGTATCTAATGAGGTATACTATCAGTTTTGCAATCGTATAATCAAATGCAGCACTTTAGACTGAATTAAGGCTGGAAAATGGACTGATTGCGCAACTTTTTCCGATCTAAATAGGAAATATAATGTGGGGCTTCTGCAGTATTGTACAACCAAATAGTTTAATTTGATTTTTTTTTAATTTTTTTTAAAAAGCTTCCTACACACAGATTTCGTAAGTATACTTTTATTAAATTTCTCGAAAGCTTTTTTCATTGTATATAATCTCTTTTCTTATTTATTAAGATCACTTGGAGCGCTTTTGAAATCAGGTTTGGATTTAGTACTTGCAAAAGCGGATTCATCCAAACGTGATTTCAAACCTTACTTGGTTGCATGATTATGAAACTGATTCTGCAAGAATCTAAGTTTTAAAATTGATTCTCCAGGAAGCTCACCTCCCCCAGCTAGGGTTTAGAAATAACGGCTTTTGAACACTATTTGCTCGAAATCTGTGTGTAGGAAGCTGTTAAAATAAAACTATTTGGTTGTACAATTGCAGAAGCAACTTCCATCAATCGGGAAAAGTTGCACAATCGCGCAACCCTAAAGGCTGGATTTGATTGTACGATTGCAAAACTGATTGTAGAAAAAAGTTAGAAAAACCCAAGTTTTGAAAAAAATTTCACGTAAGTCTATTTACAGCTTTTGGCTCCAGATTTTCTATTTAAAAAATAATTTAAGAAAAACAGCTTTTTGTAAACCTAAAAATTGTTAAAACCCGTTTTTAAATGGAACTTTAGAGAAAACATATTTTGATCAATTGTGTTTTACAAGATCTTTCAGGGGTTAAAGCCCACTATACCACCTCCTACATATAGCAGGACTAGAACCTAGGCCTCCCCGAAAGGGGAGGATGTCCTTATCCAACAGGCCAAAGGCCTTGGGTACAATTGAATCAATTGTAAGTTGACCTACCTAAGAAAATACATGATTAAAAGCCCACTCACAAGAATTCTTTATTTACCTAAGCATTTCTTTCTGGGTAGTATATTTTCTTCTTATGTTACTGTTTGAATTCAATTATCAAATGCATTTTGTTTATGTTTCATCTCACATATTTTGATTTTTATGTTTTAAAAATAAATAAAACAAATTTTATAAAATTTATTGAAAATAATTTTTTTAGAAAAATTATTTTAAATAATTTATAATATATGATACTTTAAAATTTTCAATATTGTTTTTGATCTAGTAAGGTGGAAATGATAATGATCAGTGAAATCTTGTAAATGCATACATATGGTTGTAGTTCTTACTTTTTTGAACATTTTGGAGAATCTTGTAATAGTATTGCAATGTCACACACAGTTTGAGAATCAAATCCACATTTGAGATTTTGATTTGAATGATTGTAAAAAAAAATTTGGACAGTGGGTCCCACTCCTTGCCCTACAAAAAGGAACACCCTGATTGGGGTTATAGTACAATCCGGACCCTCTATTGAATGGACCCATACCCTTCCTTTTTGTTCTTTATTTTTTTAAAAATAAAGTAAAAAAAGAAAAAGAAAAATCATTGTTTGTTGGGAGGTCAAGTTCATCTCCACCACCAATGATAACAAGACCTTTGATTGGACGGCCAGATTGCCTCCTCAGTGACAGCTGTCCGGTCAAAGATTGATTTCAAAAGGTGGACCCATCATGGGCAGGAGAGCTGCAGACCTCTGGATTTGGCTTGGTTGTTTTTTTTAATTTGGTCCCACTTAATAGCTGTCTGATCTGTGATTGATTTCATTCTCCCCCTCCATCTTTCATCAGTTGTTTTGTTTGTTATTAAGCATTTAAAAGCAGGGGTACTTCAATTCAAACCCCAACCAAAATCTTGAATTAAAATTATACCCTCTCTTGTATTCTAATATACCCTCGACATAATTCTCATACAGTGAAAATTTTTAGTGCAAATATAGGTTAATCATACATGATTATTGAGAAATTATTGTTCTTTGATTGCTTATTCTGAAATAAAATAGTTATCATGAATTAGATAATATCAATACAAGTAGTTAATAATAACCGTTTTATTTTCCATTGGAACTTTTTCCTGTATGTTTTTTTACTATTAATTAATGTTTGGAAAAAAAATACTGATAGGCAATTTAAAGTACTTAGATTATTAAGGGTTGTGTATGAGCTGGACAAAACTGTAAGTGAACTTCTAAAATGAAGTCACACATACATATTCATGTAATATTTTTAATTTTGATAAATATCCACACAAATATTTTTCGAATAATACTTACACTAGAAAATTTGGTTTTGAGGGCACCTATCATGGTGGGGTATTAAGGTCAGGATCTATCCCGATCAAGACTTAATTACACAAGTGAATTAATTAAATATCTGACTCTAATTCATTTTTCTTGCATTGTCTATCTTTAGATCATTAAAACTGAATAACTATTCAAAGTAGTAGAGCCTATTGAATAGAAAACCTTAATCAGGACCATTTAACAGATAATCCAGGATCTAATGGTCATTGGATTGTGGTATTCACAAATCTCCTCCATGCCATTTTGGGGGCAAAGAATTTTGGCAATCACATAATTAGTAGAAATCAATGATGGACCTCTCTGGAACAGAAATATATATCCAATAATTCTTGAAAGCAAGACAAACACAATCATGGATCTAAGCTTCTCCTTCTCAAAGGATCTTCTCAAAGAAACAAAGAATGAGATACTAGGAAGTTAGACTTAGGTCACATTGACACTTTCCATGAGTGACTTCCAGCTTTGAATTATATTATATAAAATTTCATAACAGGACTCCTATATGATTGCATTATAACAAGAGTCCTAAATTAAAAGTTATGGCTCACTTTTATCTTCTAGTGGATTTTATAGGACAAGACTTCGGCTTAGAAAGTGAGCCACTATTAGGGTTTGGACTATGGTCACATTTTGTTTTTGTTGTCTGCCTAGTCTCTTCATAGGGTTCCCCTTTTTTCTTGTAGCCTTCACTAATAACCAACCCACAAAAGTCAATTGGTCCAACAATTTTGTACTTCATGGTGGGCACCTTCACTTATAGGACCCATTTGACATTATCAAGGATATGAACTGGCCTCGGGTACATTAAAGCGATCATGATGGAAATATTATCCACACTTACATAATCAATTAATTTGTTGTTCTTAATTACTGATGGGATATGACTTAACCATGCATGCATGCATGAAAAAATAACAGTTACATGAATTTAAATATTAATTGTGAATATATGCACTGGGTTTATACATCTAAATATCGACTCATCATCATGACATGTTTAGTAAAACCCTAAAAAGAGCAATAATATACCAATATATATATACCATAGAGTGATGTTATATAGAATTTTTTCAACTTAAATTCTAGTTCCATATACCTCATTAGCACATACTTATATTAGCAATGTATATACCTCGTTGAAATTTTTTACTATTATTAAAAGAATATTATACGTAACAATTTCCTAAACCACGATAATGTGGTGTTTATACGTGGATAATAACAGTTGAACTTCCACTTTTATGTGATAATTAAAAACTTGCCGATATATATTGATATTTGGAATAAATGTGAACTGAATGACCCTCTTCAAACATTGTATGATTACATATTGAATGAGAAGTTAAAACAACATGAAAAGGTCTCTTGGGTTGTAAATCATGGCACATAATACATGCCAAAGTCCATGCTCATCACATTTGAGTACAAGAGACTTTCTTTTTTCCGATAAGACATATAAGAGTGACTTTCCACATTTTATATATTTCCATGAGACATTATGTCTCCTCTCCTCAACAAGACTGACCCAACTTCCATATTGTTTTTATTTTCATCATTTCATGTCGGCATCCTGGAATATGAATGGATTTTAATGTTGGAATAAATTGATGTCCTCCATTTGACCCATTAGGAATTTTCTTTTTCAATCTTTTGAATGATTACTTGTGAAAAGGAATATATAAAGTGCTAGGTGCAATTACCTTGTAGTTCGTTTAGAGTCTTTGCAGGTTTTGATTTGTCTAAAAGTTTACATTCCAATGAAGTGATTGCACTCCATTTGGTAAACTATAAAATAACGTATGGTATAAATATTGATTAGTCTGCATACAAAATTTGAGTGTAACAATACAAAAAAAATTAAAGCATTGGCTATGATGTTTCCAGTTGCATTAAAATTCATCTGATAGTGGAGATAATTACTGTGATTTTATTGATGACAATGCAATCAATGTCCAAATCCAAAAAATAATAAGCGGATCAATGAATCTCATAAACATAAAGACTGCAATAAAAAATATTATAAATAGAGAATATTGAGATCTTATCATTCTTATTCTTTATTTATGAAAAATCCTTGCTCACTTAAAAAATTCTTCGTTGTCGATCTCCATGAACTTTTGATTGTGTTTAATCGACTTGGGCTCCGTTTGGGTCTACAGTGGAATAGCTTTAACGAAAAAATCCCTCATTTGATTTCCAAACGTAGTTGAACGTTTGACGTTAAGGATGTGTCATGTGTTTTATTAATAAAATAAATAGTATTTTTAAAAACTCTTAAAATAACATTTCTTTAACACGATGTTTCAATCTTTGGATTTTTAAAACACAGACATGCGATGAATTTTTAAAGCGGACCTCAATGAAAACAATCAATTCACCATAAGGTCCACAACAGAAATCAATGTGTACCAATCATGGTTCACAACATGAAAAGCATGAGACCAATGCATGCATGGTACTTCTAATGTATTAAAAGTTGTAATTTTCCACATATATGACACGTCATTTTCCATGAAGAAGGCAAAAACAAAAGCATCAATTTGTTCTCCAATCTTTTTCTCTGTTTTTTTTTTCTCTCACAAGTCGGCTCAAATAACAGGTTTCATTTGACCCACATTTAAAAGGCAGCAGAAGAAAGAAAGTGAGTCCCCGCACGTGTGGATCACGAGACACGTGTGAGCATGTCGGCCTTTCGTACGGCTACAAAGGAAATTTCGTCGACGCCGCAAATCATACAATGCAGACTTCGTGTGTCCGTACGATTTTAACACGTGGCATGTGGTGATTGGCGGACATGCAGCGTCAGGAGATCTAGGGGTCTGATGCCGTCTGTAGATTTTCTTGGTTTGGGTGGGCCCCGATCTTTGTCGGGTCGGCGATAGACGACAGAATTCATCAAATGACGTTTTTACCCTGGCTTGACTGATTGGTCATTTGCCTTTTCGGTGTGGGTGGAAAAGGGTGGTTTTGGTAAAATATAATTATGATTATTGAAAGTTGATATTAATTATTTTAGGATTGGGAAAAATCCAAATAACCCCCTACAAACGGCCTGAAATCCTTATAACCACCGGACTTTTTCTAAAATTCATGTAACCCCCTGAATTAAATTTCCTTTGAAATATGAAAAATATTTTGAAAATATTTTATTTGATTAATTTTCGGTGAAAACATAGTATACTAAAAGATCCCTATAATTTTTTAAAAAGGGAAAAAACCTCTAATAAATGATAATTTTATTCATCCAGATGGATTATAAAACCATATTGGAGATATAAAGTCATCATTTATAAATGATTTTTCATATTTTCAACACATTGCAGGGTTTTTTTTGTATATTATGTTTTCATCTACGATTAATCAAATAAAATATTCACAAAATAATCATAATATGTCAATAAAATTTTAGTTCGGGGGCTATTTGGATTTACATTGGTGTTTTTAGGGGATATATGTATTTCAAAAATTTTATAAGGGGTTCTATGGAATTTTTCCTTTAGGATTAGTTTAAAAAAATTCGTTTTAATTATTAGAGTTGGTTTTCATGTATAAATACAAACTATCATTTCACATTATGCAAGGTGAGACTAAACCTCCCCTCACCACATCCATGGCTTCCTCTATAGGCCACGCAGGTCAAGTGTCAAACCTCGAGTATGATAAATAAAACAATTACCCACACAATAAAAACAAAATAATTCATACTTTCAAACCCAATCTACAGTGATTGGATGACATGTCTCATTTCGATTGATTTAAAATAAGATTGTTAAGTTTTTCATTGTAGGACCATGACCTTTGAAAAAAATTGAACTTTAAAAATGTTGGAATCATAAATAAGAGAATGAATCAAAATATTTTTAGGGTTTTACTCAATATTTATATTATAAAAAGGGAATGAAAAAAAGGCAAATTTACTTTTAACCCTAAATATATACACATTTAACAAAAAAAAGTTATATATACATTAAATGCATGTAGAAAACAAGTGAAAGTGATTTTTTTAAAGATCTTTTTTTAAAAGTCCCGGTAAAGTGTGAACTATGTTATTTAATGATCAATCCCTCTTTGTTTTTATTTCATTTTAGGTCTAACGCATTTTTTATTTTTAGTCCCTATACCAAACATCCATAGGAATATATTCAATTTAACGGTAGTCATTAAAATTAAAAATTTTAAATACCAAAAACACCCTTAGAATTTTTATTTCAAGTTCCCGTAAATTATGCTATTAAGCTATCGATCCCTTCATTCTTAATATTGCATTTTAAATCTTCACCTTTAAAACATCTTTTCTTTATTAGTCCATCAACAAAATGTCTGTCAGGTTTTATAAGTATTTTAATATTTGTAACTTGTATATAAAATGTTGTCTAAAATAAAATTGCATTTAATTTGTACCGAGAACATATTAACCTGATCTCCTCTCTGACATCTTTACGAAAAATTAAAAAAATTAAAAATCATATTTTTATTTTGTTAATCTATATATTTCGTGATCTATTGAATCAAGATTGTGTCCCTCTCTTGTAGTATTGATGACACGACTAAGTAATTAGAGTTTAGATGATATTTTTATATTTTAAAATTGAAAATTTATTTGTATTTTACATTTATGCTACTATTGTTTAATTTTTTAATTATTTTTCTATTTTTGAAATCTTATTCATGAAAGTTCATATTTTCCCCCACTAATATGGAATTTAATTTAACTATACCACTGCCCACCATAATTGATTTGAAGTATCAAATGATGAAAGTTGAATAGAGGCTAAATTAGAAAATCAATATCCTGGCTATTAAAATGTTAAAGAGGGTTTCATTTGGGATTTCTTTCATTTAGGGGACGAGTAGTTTAAGAATTTCTTTCGTTTAGGGGATGAGTAGTTTAAGAATTTAAACTATATGTTAGACCAAACATATGACATTTTGCACACAGGGACTAATAACGAAAATTACGCTTGAAGTTGAGACTTAAAATGTAATATGAAGAAGGGAGTGATCAGTCACTAAATAGCATAGTTTACAAGGGTTTAAAAATAAAAATTTTAAAGGATAGTTTAGGAATTTGAACTTTCTATTACCCCCATGCAGACGGAAATTTAGCATAGGGACTAAAAATGAAAAAGACATTTGAAGTTGATGACTTAAAATAAAATATAAAGAAGAGAAGGATTGATCACTAAATAACATAGTTTATAGGGACTTAAAAATGAAAAAACATTTTTAAAAAAATTAAGAGAAAATGAGCTTTTTAATCATGTTTTAATTTACTTTTTCAAGGATTGAATGTTAAATAAATATTTTCGAACACTGAAGGTTTGTATATGTGCAGAAAATTGTTTTGTGAAATGCAATTGTTAAACCTTGGAATATTGGTAGTTGTACTCTCTCTGTTCATCAATGTTCATGAGAAGAGTCGATCATGTTTTATTTTTGGTTGTTTTGTTTTTGTTTTTGCTTTTTCTATTTTTTTCTATTTATTTGAGACGTGTTTTTATGTTATTTTTTTACTTTTCTTTGTCATTATTTTTTAAATATTTTATTTGGATTTTTGTTTTTAACCTGGCTAATTTTTTTATGATTATTAATGAAAAATATTTTTTTTATTGGGACTCAAAAGTTTTTGGTGTAAAAGCGGGGGGGCTCCATTTTGTGAGATTGCCCAGGGCCCCTTCTTTCCTGACCAATCTCAGGCCCAACCTTGGTCATGACTTGAGTATTACTTCAATATGTGGATAGGAGAAGGAATTTTGGAATAATTAATATATATATATATATATATACAAATTGAATACTAAATGTTGAGCTATCTAGACATATCTGAATGTTTGGATAGACTTCAAACTCCAAGATGCCAATTACAACAGTTTAAACTTTTGATTGAATCATTAGATTCCTCCACCACCTTCCATAATATGAAAAAAATCATTCAACATGCACAGTTTTATCCAATTAAAGTTATATGCTTGTTTAGTTTTGATGAACTCATGAACGAACATTTGGACCACCCCACATGGAAGGGGGGAGAGATTTCAACCCCTAGATGCCAATGTCATTGTTTAGGCTGGGAGTGTTTCAACAGTTCCCTAATTGTGTTGTTGTCTCATATGGGAGATTAATTTGTTGTTAAATTGGATTTAGAGTACACATAGGCAGATTCCCCTCCCATTATTAAAATGATAATATGACCTCCTTTCAAGAACACATTGTCCTGGAAATTTAAAATTTGATGTTATGGATCTCATTGTCATTAAGATCCTTCGAAAGCGATGTCTTTGTATGATCATATGCTAATTGTAAGTAGATTTGCTTGCATCACTGTCTATCTATCATAGCCGCAGAATTGCTTTGCAGAAAGATATGTTTTTTGTTTGTTGGTCACACCACCTTATTTTGTTCATCTAACCCTAGTTAATATCGTGCTATTTTTGTCTATTTGACGATAAAGCGACGTTTTGCTTTAGTTTTTCTTTCTAATTTGATGGTGACATTAAGCTTGGTTCGATGTGTAAACGCAATCCTTTGTTTAATTAAGAATAGCGGCCATGGTTGAATGATGGCTCTTATTCATGAAGCCAGTAACTCATGTTACAGCTATTTTTCACAAATTTTGAGAATAGGATGAAGTGTAACCTAATAATTCTCTCATTGAATTAAAAGAGAGAATTGTTTGTCTTCATTAATACCAAACCAAGAGCTTTTCCAATTCTCATATATATACATAATTTGAACAAACATGGAACTCTTCTTTTTTTCTTTTTTCTTTTTTCTTTTTTTTTTTTTTGGGGGGGGGGGGGGGGGGATGGGGGGTTGGTTTGATTGTTAAACCAATGAATGTTAGAAGTACTGGTGGTTTAATTGACCCTTCACTTGCATTTATGTATTATAAAATTAAAGGGGGGAAAACTTGATGTTTAATATATATTATTGTCTTTAAATTAGAGGAATCCCAAAGTCAATAATCCACATTGTGACACTATATTTGATTAATTGTAAAATGCTTACCTATAAAGCTTCCTATGTTCTCGCTTAAAAAATAGAATATATTTGTATTATTCAGCCTCGCTTTTCTTCACTCATTTAACTTGAGATATGCAAAAAAATTCTGTGAGAATTTATGTCTCCCTCTCTCAGCTAGCCCTGCATGAAACAAACTTCCATTATTTGATAATAAAAAGTAAATGTGACATTAATAAACAAAAGTTTTCGTAAGGTATGCGAGGTCAATGGGTTGGTGTGTATGCTTTGTAGGTTTCTTCGATCATTCAAACTAGCTAGGATGTTAGGTGATGTGATGTCCACATTGATCAAAAGATCTGATAGATATGTATATTTGAAACATCACATTATGGTTTCCTAGCAAATAAAATAATCAAATGATTAATTATCAATGAAGAAGGTTCTTGATATAAACAATTAATTGTTCCCAATGGGATAACCATATCCCCTTGCATCATTGCCAAACACATTCAAAGAATGTCTGTCTTAGTGCATCATCATTTTGGTGCAGTTGGTGGTTGATTAAAAATTTAGTATAGATAAATAGAGATTAATTATATATACATTGAGTGAGCAATGCATGTATAATGGATTAGACATTCCAACTGTAATTATATCATAACCCTTATTTATAATCAAGTGGACGAACCACTTCATTATTAATCCCATGGAAAACTTTACTGTTGCAAACACAATCAAATCCAGTACAGAAAGACTTCATTAACATGATCATAGATTCTCCCTTCCACAATATACCAAATGGGTGTGACCTCACATAGCTTGGCATCCTTCAATGTGAATAGATTATGAGACAATGGTTGGTTAAGATTAAAGGGAAATATATATGTTGTCATTTTCACTACACTTCACTGTAAGAATTGTGTCTTTCAAAGAAATAGTACGGGATCCCACAATGACTATTATAATACCACAATTGTCAGATTTTTTAAAGTTCAATTTCATTGCTATGATGGTGACACGGTTCCATGTGGGGCCATGGTGTATATATATTATATATAATATTGTTTGAATTTATATATATATATATATATATATATATATATATATATATATAGTCGAATGATTCAGTGCGACAATGCGGAAATGCGGGAAACGACGTTGATCGTTCGATCGCGGGTCCATCGCATCCAACGGTCGAGATGAATCGCCTCCGACCGTCCGATGCGATGGACCCGTGATCGACGACCCGTGATCGCTTCCCGCACGACCGCATTCCCGCACCGAATCACTTCCCTATATATATATATATATATATATATATATATATATATATGAAAATGATTAGGTGCGGTCGCGACGTGGGCTGTCCGATCGCGGGTCCATCACATCCAACGGTCAACGTGAATCGCACCCGCCGTTCGCCGCACGTAATCACGTCCCTATATATATATATATATATATATATATATAGGGAATCGATTAGGTGCGGCGAACGGCGGGTGCAGCAGCGATTACGGGCCGTTGATCACGGGTCCATCGCATCGGACGGTCGGATGCGATTCACATCGATCGTCGGATGCGATGGACCCGCGATCGGACGACCCACGTCGCGGCCGCACCCGCCGTTCGCCGCACCTAATCGCGAGCGTGTATATATATATATACACACACATATAATATCAGGTGGGGCTGTTATAATAAGTTAGGAAGGTGTGTCAAAGTAGAGGCCTTTCATTTCCGGTAGGAACACATAAAACCTCCCCAATTTGGTAGGTGAGGATTTTGGGTGACGTATGCATGAGAGAAGCAAAGAGACACTTTAGTCAAAGCCCAAAGCTTCCAAAAAGATGTATGGCCCCTCAATAATCCATGATATACATTTTTAACCTAAAGTTCACTAAGTTGTAAAGGATCACATTTATTGCACATGTGGACACATCAATTGAGTTCAAGAAGACTTTTTACATTGATAATGAGTTGTGATTTTAAATCCCCTAATTAACTTCATTCCATGTTTATATTTGATTTTTGCATAAATAAGCTGAATTTTGTAGCTTTTTTCGGGATAGATGGGCGTATAAAAATAACTATCATATTAATTTTTGTTTGATTATATTTTTATTATCATATTATCACTGTTTTTGTTTATATTTATAAAATTTTAGTCCCTTTAAAATCATTATCTCTATGAAATAAATAAATTTTTATTTTTTTATTTTTTGTATGCTAACAACAAAGAAAGTTTTTCGTTCTGAGGAATACTATAGCCTGTATAGTTAAATGAGATCTCAGTCACATTACATCCATCCAATCATCATTAAATGGTTTCAATTGGTGTAGCTAACTTGTTCTGTTAATACATGAAGCCCCATACAAGGGAATAGGATTTATGACATGGTATACATTTATTCAAGTATAAGTGAATATAAACAAGAATAAAATGATTTTGTTTGACTGTATTTTGAATTATTCTTGTTAGTAAATATAAGAATAAATGTTTTGTTGTTTAAATAAAATGTGAATAAAGTATGGATAAAGATTTAAAAGATAAAAAAATAATGATAGTTGATTTGACATGTGATTTATAAGAGGTGAAGACAGTTGATTTGACAGTGGGTCAACATATTATTTGGGTGGAATAACCTAGGATAACTTTAATTCCAGGGGTTGATTGACATGCATATACCACTTTATACCAGTTTATTCTTGCATACTTTATCAGGGGTTATCCGGGGCAAACAAACACACTAAAATTCATATTCAGGGTTATTCGGGGTTATCCAGGGGCTTATACCCAAAACAAACAAGGGCTAAGAGTGTGTTTGGTTGCGCAATTGCAAAACTGATTCTGCAGGAATTGGGTTTTAAAACTGATTATCTAGGAAGCTAACTTTCCCAGCTTTTGAAAATCGCAGCTTTTGAATATTATTTGCCTGAAATCTATGTGCAGGAAGCTACTACAGTAAAACTGTTTGATTGCACGATTGCACAGCTTCTTACAATCGCTAACGCTGCGCAATGCAATCGCACAACCAAGCGCACTGAAAGCATTCAAAAATCAAAACTAAGCAATACTTCTGTAGGTAAAATATTCAGAAGTCTTTCAAAAATATTTTTTTTTGAAAAAACCTTTGGTAAAACATGGAGCGCACAAACAAGTGCATGCCTGAAGAAGCCAAAAAAATATCTAAATATATATATATATATATATATATATATATATATATATATATATATATATAAATTTTCTTCAAAGAAGAAAACGAGTTAGTTATTTAAAAAATTAATTTTGGAGACAAAAAGCTGACAATGTTGATATAGATTTTTGTTTATGGACATATTAACTCGATCTCATTATTATCTTTCACAAGATTGATCTATATATGGTCAATTTTGATGGAAATGAAATTGGCATCAATGATTTTTTTTTACAAATAAATTAAAATAAAATATGTATCTCTTTAAATAAAAGTTGAATTGCAACTCCTACTCTGCATCTGGTGTGCCCAACTAAACACACCAGTTGATGTGTCATTTTCCCATAATAGATCAGTTGCATAGCAGGACCATTTAGATGGATCTCTCCCTTTCTCCCTGTCCACCCACTTTTTGTGATAACTTTTTCTTTTCCCCCATTTTTCTTCTTCCATGATAGTGATGATATTTGACGGCCACTTCGATCTAGTGACTTGATTATAGGATATTAGCTGTGTTTGTCACATTATCAATTGCTGAGTCATGGATGAAATTAAACCATTTAACGAGCAGTTCTACCAAGATTTGTAATATGAATACCTTTACGCTTCACAGAAATATAAGCTGCCATTCTAGGATTCCATTTCCTAGTACCGGGACTAAAATGCACTCCTGCGTCCATCATCTCTTCCAAATGAAGTTCCAATATCTTTTTGTCATCTCTCTCCCACACTTCCCCTTTATTAAAAAAAGTAGTCAAACTTTAATTTGTATAACCAGTATATTATATATTTTTTTGTTTTTGTATAAGGAATAAAATGTGTGGCGGGACTTGGTACCGGAGGAGTGGTAGAAACTGTTTCTACATCTCTCTTCTATTTCCTTGTGGAAAGTCTCATTTAGATCTTTTTTATATTTTTTGTCTTTTTTACTCTGTTCCTTGTCATTTTCTTCAGACATTGTCATTTATAATATTTTTGAAATGACAAATGTCTAAAATTTTGCTAAAAAAAAAGGTGATTAGGAAATGATTTCGTCAGTGAATTAACCTTTTCTTGAATATGTGTAATTCTTGCATAACGTCAAATTAGAAAGGCTAATGTGTCTCCATAAATACATATAACATTTCTAAAGATCGAGATATGTAATTGTTTCAATTTTTCATAATTCTTTATTTGTATATAAAAGGAGATACATAATTGTCTAAAAATTATTCAGTTATATTTCAACACGCATTGGGCATAGAGATTTAATTTCTAATTTTTAGGATACGTTATCCTGAACAAGATTGTCTTAAATTCTAATCTTAATCATGTACAATTGTACAACAAATTATTGTTGATATTTTGATACATACATATACTTATGTGTTTTGTACTATATAAAATCACCAAATATCATATATTTATTCTACTAATATATTATATTATCAAACATCTAAAAAGATATGTATTTTATTAATTTAATTTGAGTATATATATATATAATCGCATTTTATTATACAAATTTATATTTCAAAATAAATTTCAATTTAAACCTTTAGTTAGATTTGCAAAAAGTGTCATTGTTTTTTTCATAATTCATGGTGTATTTAAAGAAAAAAACAAATTTACAAATAAATATATTTAAATGTAGTTGTAAAAAAAATGAAATAATAAAATGGAGGTTTCTCTCTCGTCCAGGTAGGACGACGGTGGCAAATACCACTTGAAGCCCAGGAACGTTGACTGGTGTAGCGCATTAAATATGACGGACACGTGTCAAACATCTGGGACGCCGACAGTCGCTTTCGAACGCTGTGATTGTTTCCCGCCAGCTTTTACTCGATGTGGAAACCTTCGACAGCGACGCTTTTCAACTGACGATTTTTCTTTCTTCCGACGCCTCTGTATGTTTAATGAGTTGTAGATTGACTTAAATGCCCTCAACAGTTACTGCAGAGTGGGCAATCATTACGGGTAGAATAGTCATTGTGATTTTTCAGGGAACACCTGGGTGAATAAGAAGCCATCACGTCAGGGTGTCAAATCATTTCCAGCCATATAAAACATAATATCCCATAAAAACAAAAAATATATATATAAAATATAAGAATTAGGTGACGTAAAAAACATGTTTAAAAATAAGATTTTAAATTAACTATTTAAATAAACTTATTTATTAAAAAACACATTTTCAGTGTTTTATTAAAAATAATTCTTTTGTATTAAAAATTGTAAGTAAATTTATATTTTTTTAATAACACAATTTTCTTTTCACTTAATTAAAAAACAGAATCACTCTCAAACATGATTACCAAATACTCATGCGTAGGAATGCAATTTGGGATGGTGTAATTTAACAAAATTAACTTGAATTTACGTTTTGGTAAATTTGAATTGTTTAATCAATGAGATAAAATTTGAATATTTAAACTTGAGTTTTTTTTTTTTTTTTTTTTTTTAAGAATAGTGCTTCAAAGATTTTCTCACTTAACTTCTTTCACAGGGTGGGAGGTGTTTGTCGATTTAATCAAAGCTCGGTTTGCAACTCAACCAAAATGTAAATTTGAGGGTTGGGTGAGAGGTTGAATTTAAGTTGATATTTTAAAATTTTTGATCGGTTTCAAGTTGAAGTGCAATCTGATCCAATTTACTCGAGTTGTAACCCTAGATAAGATGTAGAATATAGAGGTCACTGATACCCTTCATAATTATATATACTCATTTAATTATAATCTATATATTTAATTATTTAAAATAAAATAAAATTATACATTGAATTCATATATTTCATTTTGAACTAATGCATGTTATTAAAAAATGTTTATATTAAAAAACTTATATTTAAATTGTAAAAATGACTGTGATTATCTCTCACATTTTTCAAATTGAAAACTTCTGCATAAAATAAATGTGTATATGGAATGATAAAATGAACATGGAACTTAAAGTACAAATATACTCTTAACACAGAAAATAAATCTTGCTAGAAATGGAACTTAAAACACAAACTATTTGTTTTGCAAGTATAAACTTAGAGAGATAGATGCTGATTGAGTAGTATATATCATGATAATAGAAATTCTATCCACATTTATGATAATGGAGTAAAATATTTTTCATGATATTTTAATTGGTATTTATCATTTAACATTACATACACATTCTAAGGCATGTTACAATCAATGCTACTACACATTTCAAGAACATACGGTTGATATAAAAGTCATTAAAATTATTGTACAAGTAAAATTAAATAATAAAAAAAATGATTTTTACATTTTTTTCAAGCTAAAGGGAAAATATGTTTTTATATTCTTTTCATTCTTGGCTATCCAAAGATATTTTATCGTTCTACGTGCCAACCTATAAGCATTAAAGTCTTAAAATATTAATTTCAAATGTAGGGTACAAAAATAAATCACGAAAACTAAACCTTTTTTTTCCATGAAGAGCCAAATCTATCACTGTCAACCCATCTAACTACCAACTTGTTCATAAAATCACAAGCTTTTGTTATGCTTTACTGCTAAATTGGGTCCTCAAAAGAACACCTCTTCACGTCTTATATCATCATGCACGTGATTCATTTGTCCATTGTATAAAAGTAACATATAAATATAAAGAGGACTCTCATGAAACAAGAATCAAACATGCATGGGACACATTAGCTCCCCTTGAGTTAATTAAGTTGTTCATGAGTGTGTCATGACATATGGTTTTCTGTTGAGGATTTAAAACCATAAATAGTTACATTGTGATCATAGTTGTACTGCTTGAATAGCATGACCATGAGTGATGATCGATATTTTCATTGGTTGAATATCGATTTAGGGAATCTCTATTTGTGCTGGTGAGGGTGCGACACATAGATGATACAGAATTGGTTAAGGCTGTGTTCAAATGTGCGATTGAAATGCTGAAATTATTAAAATCTTGTATTTTAGACTCAATTTTTAAAAAACGTTATTTTAATTATTAGATTTTCAATCGTAATATTTTTTAGTCTAAAAAATGAAGATGATGGTTTGAAAATCTAAATGCTAAAAATGTGTTTAGATCTGCGTTTGAAAATTTTTTATTTTTTAAATGCAGAATTTTATCCAAACACATATCCAAATGATCCTAAGTGATTTTTCACTTAAGTATTAATGATGATTAATTTCACTGATTGCCATTTATTCATTGCGCAGACCCTAACTTTAGGATGAGTGGGTCCAAACATTTATTTATTTTCATATAATTAATTATTATACTATACAAAACAAATTGAAGATTTATAGATACACATACTTTTTGATAATAAATTTAACATCAAATCATCATATATTTGTAATAATTCTTCAGCCTTTGAATCACCATATGCTTTAATTTAAGTCTTTTGTTCCTCCTCATAAAATAAAATTTAACTAAAAAAAAAACTACATACCAACAAGAAAATTAATTGTATTCTTTGTTTGGATTTTCTTAATGTATATATATAGGTTGACTGTGAACAATGTTGGAAAGGGTACCTTCACCCAAACCAATCCAGATTGTGAAGACTTGATTGGATAAACAGAAAAATTTAGGGCGGCCATGAAATATATAGACTGACAGATGTGCTTGCCCTCTCAATCACATAGAATAGAATTCAAAATTTTCCATCTCCATCTGTAATGCATGCATGCAATCAATGGAGTCTGTTTCCACGTGGGAGATGATCTGCTATGAATGTTATACACCCCAACATGAGAAATCAATCATTCTCACTGTATCTGTTATGTCATCCATGCATGGACCATCTCTTAGAGAGAGAGAGAGAGAGAGAGAGAGAGAGAGAGGACCACGGAAGGTGGACTGAATAAATGTGCAAGAGGATTTGGGTGTACAAGGTTCATAATTGAATGTTAGAGAAATATAGGTGGGGAAGATGTATTTGATTTCAGACTATTCAGGACTTCTTGTTCTGATGGAGTAAGAGCTGTTCACCCAAACTTCTGGAATCAGTAGCCCTTGTAATATATAGTAGATTGTGATATTCCAATTCAGGGAGGGCATTTTTTTTGGGTGTTGTCATTTCATTGTGATTCACTTCCCCTTCAGACCTGAATAACTAGACTTCATTTTAACTAACTTTGCATTAATGAAGGAGAAAGGTTTATTCAGTTTTTTTCTTTATTACATTTTATGGCTATGTGAGAGAAAGATCAAACAATTTATTCTCTATTCCACCTAGAGCTGGGTGCAAAATCCAGATCAGAAGACCAGTTCCTAAATGTGAAGTTCAAGCATTACTTGTTTTCACTTTGACTTTTATATGTTGTCAATATGATTTACATATATATCATATCAAATGTGCAAAAAATATGTAATTTATTCCAAAATTAATATGTATGATTGTCTTGTATTGTTTTCAGTGGATAACGCCCTAGCTAACTTCTCATGTTTTATATATATGGTAAAAAAAAAGGGATAAAAAACAAAATTAACCTCTGAATCCAGCCAAACTGACGATGATATATAAAACCAAAATGATAGTAACTCAATAGAGAATAAATTGAAAGACAATGTTCTATATATGCATCTCTTTTTTAATATCCACATGTTTTAGTTAATAAGTATATTCGAATTATAAAACATGTATATTTATATGAAAAAAGTCACATATTTGTGCAAGATTTTTCTATATATGTACTGCCTGTGAAAACTTTTTTTCTCACAATTTGACTTCCATAAAATCTTATTCAATGTCATCCATAGAAAAAATGAAAGAAAGAAGGGGGAATTGTCCAAATACCCCTTGATCAAACCCCTCATTTTTTCCATATCCCTTGACTTGGGAATTTTTTTTTTACCCCTGTTTTTTTGTGCCCTTTTTTTTTACTCATATTATTTCTTAATACCAATAATACCTCCTCATATAAGACAAACGAAAATGGTTTCCCCTTTCTTTTTCTTCTTCTTCTTCTCCAAAATAACATTTCTTCTTCTTCTTCCCCTAACGATTTTTTTTCTTCTTCTTTTGCAAACGAGCACATCCCAGTCGGTAGAGATGGCGGAGATGGCGGCAACAAAGAAGAGAAGAAGATCTGAAGAGGTGATGCTAAAAAGAAGAGCAATTACATCCTTTTTTATCCTTTCTTCTTCTCCAAACCAATAAAAAAGAAGACTCAAACCCTCACATCCCTTTTGTTTCTCTTCTTCTTCTTTCCCAACCCAGTCTAAAAGAAGATCCAAACCAGTCTTGTTTCTCTTTCTTCCTCAAGCGAGCGCTGAAAATCTTGCCACAATCCATCACTGACACGAGATCTTTCACATAGTTGTTCACCGTGCCGCTTGTCGTCCGCTATTCACATTCCTGCTCACCGATCCTCCGTCCACCTCGTCGATCTTCACACCATCGCCAATCTACCTAGACTGCTCATTTTCATCTTTATGTGCGATTTTCCAACCGTCCTATTTGTCAATTCTAAGTTGCAGAAAATTAATATATGAGTTACAGTAACTATAACAACAAATTACATAAACTATAATATCAAGTTACGTAAAGGATATATATATATATTATTACAGAATGTAATAAATACATATTGAAATTGGACAATATGTTATTTCATATTTTATGTATGCCAATTCAAAGTTCTAACATCCCCTTATACATTAGTTATGGAAAAATAAAATATCAAAGAAATATAACATCCAGTTATAGAAACTGTCTATTAAGTTACGAAAATTGTACATATTAGTTACATAAATATATGTTCAAGTTACATTAAATACTTATATAAGTAGACAATTACAAAAAGTAAACTAAGGTGCATGAACATTGAACAT
The DNA here is from genome assembly GCA_030737845.1 of Acorus calamus. NCBI lineage: Eukaryota > Viridiplantae > Streptophyta > Magnoliopsida > Acorales > Acoraceae > Acorus > Acorus calamus. Next base: position 9,981,746 of record CM060863.1, on the reverse strand, counting down.
GACAAAAAATAGGAGTGATTGACAAATTATTTAAAGATGAATTGGAAACCATCATTTATATAAGTAAACAACTATTGAAAATTTATTAAAAATTTATTATATAACCATCTCCACCTCCTTTGTGTATAGATATATAAAGGAAATTAATACATATAAATCTAATGATGCTCTTCCACTGAGTGAATAACGAGTTACATATTTATAATAATACATTACAGAAATAGAATACCTACTTACATAATACTACAAACCAATTATAGAATACTGCTATACATGAACAACTACAAAAAGAAAACTACACGTATACACAGTTTATATTCACATGAAAGGTTTGATAGTGTCATCTCACAAAAAAATTTCTAAACCATCCTCAACTGACATAGAATTAAAATAGGAGTATGTACACTTAACAGGAAACAAAAGAATGATTCATAAATTATTTACATTGAAAAATTATTTAAATAACCATATTCAACTCCTCTGCGTAAGATATATACATGAAATTAGTACACAGAAATCTAATGACCACATACACTTAATGAATAACCAGTTATAGATTTATAATAACACATTATAGAAATTGAATGATTACTTACAGAATACGATAAACCACTTACAGAAGACTATTATAAATAAACAACTACATAAAGAAAATGCAACGCAAAAGGTGGTCGGAGAGGTGAAATGGAGAAGGTGCCCAGAGAGGTGCAACGAAGTGGTGCAGTGGCCGGAGAGGGAAAGATGGAGGTCACTGATTGTGGGTATTGGGTTTTAATGAAAGGGGATGAGATGAGTTTATAGTATGAGAGCGTTTGTGGAATGAGAGGGTGAGATGCCTCCACTTATGAAGGAGTGATTTCGTAACCGCAGTGGACACCGGGAAATAAGGGGACGTTAAAGGGGGTGGCCGAATCGATTTTGTGCTTTTGGGGGGAAGGTGAGAGGTTTTGGAGGGAGTTTGGGTGATTTGGGGATGAAATGGGAGAGAAGGGTAGAAGGGGAAGGAAAATGTGAGTTGATTGTGAGGTGACAACTGCAGGGGTAAAGAAAAAAAGGGGACCAAAAAGCAAGGGCAAAAAAAAAAATTCTCCCAGATCAAGGGAGATGGAAAAAATAGAGGGTTTGGTCCAAGGACATTTGAACAATTCCCCCCAAGAAAGAAAGAGATCAAACCATAGAAAAGTGAATGAAATGAAAGAGAAGGTCCCACTAGGGTAAAGTTCACTGGTTGGGGAATGTATGTTTCCTTCCACACTCCACTGGAGATCTCCAATAAAACATCATGAACCCCTTGGAATGGGAAACTGGTGACCTTTCCACACTAAAAACCCTAGAAAAATACATGGCTCAGAAAGAACTAGCTAGCTAGGGTTTACCAGGTACCATCACATCACTTGCCAACCCACCCATTCTATCTCTCCCTCTCTCTTTGAACACCCCACCTTTGGCAGGGGATATGATTTTAATCAAAATGGTACAGAACTTCCAACCCTAGTTACATGTATATTTTATTTATTTATATATGTACAAGCAGTTATTGAATATGTCATCTTTTTGGAATGTGTGGATATTAAAAGGACCAGTGGAACCACATACCTCTTCACCTCCTTTTCTGCAGTCAGAGCCCACCACACCATACTCTCGAGTCTCAACAGACTCTTTTCATTCACTCCTGCTGGTTGTACTAATTTACCAAATACAACACAACAAACAATGCTTGTGGGACTCCTTGTATGTACATGATGATGCAAGGAGGAGAAATGTAAATTAATTATATAAGTTAGGTTCTTTATGTTTTCTTTCAAATTATACTATTTAAAAAAAACTTGACCTTCACATTTAATTGAAAAAACCAAATGGGTTAATTAGCTTTTGTAAAATAATTTTATACTGATTGACCAGAGCACGTGCAAGCATGTGATAGGAGTCTTCATCAGAAAGATCGAGTGAAAGCTCCCCTAAACGAGTTTGAAAAATATTTAACAAGTGACAAAGCTCTCTTAATCAAGCTTCTCTAATACCACATAGAAGAAAAAAATATGTATACCAAAAAATTTAGAAAGAATGATTGGTCTTTTTTTTTTTGGTTATAATCAAACCTTTCTTTTTTTTTATAAGAGAACTTGCTAAATTTGGTAATTAGCATGCATTGAATGTGCCTAAACATGGTTTAGAAGAAATGATTGGCTGAACTCACAATTAATTAACTAATTAATAGTGATACATAGGAATTGAAGTTAATTTTCTATTACATATTGAATTATTAACCTGATAACTTTTATTTAATTGAATAATAGCCCATGTGAAGACAGAAGCAAAACCAAGGTTTGTAGAAGCCAAGACATACCAGTGCACCAATTATTATTTTATAAAGAGAATACTTGTTTGTATACAGAACTCAATAAAACTATAGTTTGGATATACCTGTGTTATTTTATTTATTTTTTGTTAAATTATTAACAAGGATACCAAATAAGGAGATACCCAAATTTGATCAATAATGTGGCAAGTGGGCCATTACAATATTCCCTATACTACCACATTTGTTAGAGCTTTAGGTGTCCTAACACCTCATAAGAAGATTAAAAACAAAAAAACAATATTTTCTTTAATAATAATTTAAAATTTAGGGTTTTGCCGGCCTATGTATTTTTTATTTTTTTTTAGTTTCTTATTTCCATTTGTAGTGTTAGAGTAACTGGAGTTTGTCAATGATTATATTGGTCCTGTGACCTTCTCCTTTTAAGAACTATTTTGGCATAAAATAATTCAGATATGATTATTATTCGCACAAATTGGATAAAAAATCTATGTATAGCATATCATACTAAAAAGACAAACCGATTCAATGATAAATACAATTATGAATCAATTAATTAAATTGTGAATATAAAATGTAACTCAGTCTAGAAGTATTTTGGAGGGATAAAAATTGAATTGGAGACCAAAAGGGTGAATTGGAAAGGTGGGTCACACTCTGATCAATTGTTTGTATAAGAACATACAGCTAGTGAAAATGGGGCCTATCATCTTTTTGTTAAACGTACTATTTAGGCTATAAACGCGTTTCAGAAACCATGTCTCAATAAGAGGTCTAGAGAAGAACATGCGATGTATCGATGATATATATATATATATATATATATATATATATATATATATATATATATATATAGCTTCATTTTCAAGTTGTGTGCGCCTCAAAAAGAAAGAAAGAAAGAAAGAAAGAAAGGGACTCTCAAAATTGACTCTAAACCAAACATTAAATAGCAATATAATGCAGTGAGTTATACATACACAAAAAAAATTATATGATTCTTTTGACAAAAGAACAATTTCATGTGACTTGTAATGCATGCCAAATTTTATGTTCTCCCAACTACAGAAACAGTTTGCTTACATGTTGCCATTAGAAAACCCTAGCTAGCTAGTTTTTTTTATGCATGCTTTCATTTCAAAATGCCAAGCAAAACATGTTGATCATGCATGTGTCACCCTTGTTTTATTATTATTCCCTCTGTTTTGTGGGACAACCATCTTATGTTCCTTGTGGGTTCCTGTCTAGGGTTTTGGTGACTGAAATTTTTTTTTAGGGTTAGGGTTTGCATGATGAGATTTTTTTTTTGTTTTTGCATGGTTAGATACTGTATTCCATAACAAGGTGGGAGTCACTTTCCATATTCTTCTTCCCAGAATACCCATTTCCCAAAATACCCATTCCGTTTATGGTAAAAAAATAAAAAACATGAAAATCACCACGTGATGTATTAGACCAATTCTAAAACAATAATGATTTTTGGGCCCCAATTCATAGGCCACATGAGGTGGCAAAGATGAAATATCTAAATTACCCTTCATTTTCAAATTATATTTTCATATTGTAACCGATCCCACAATTAATGGCCCACAATCAATGGGAGGTGGTTATGATTTGTTTTTCTTTCTTTTTTGAAAATAAACAATTCAATTTAAAGAAACAAACAGAAAACCCTTACGATCTGTTTCGTCTATACATCTAAAGCCCCATGAGGTGGCAAAGATGAAATATCTAAATTACCCTTCATTTTCAAATTATATTTTCATATTGTAACCGATCCCACAATTAATGGCTCACAATCAATGGGAGGTGGTTATGATATGTTTTTCTTTCTTTTTTGAAAATAAACAATTCAATTTAAAGAAACAAACAGAAAACCCTTACGATCTGTTTCGTCTATACATATTGTTTTTTCCATGATCTGTTGTTTCTTCTTTTTTTTTCGAAAATAATCATATCAATCGAAAGAGATTGTGATCACGAAACACATATTGATTCATCAATTTTACAAAAATAGAAAATTCAATCCGATTGCAGTTTTTGCGAGGATTTCGATTTTGATTTGGATTGCAACCTATTTTATCTTGTGTTCGGTTCGGGGAGCAAACATTGGCGATCCATTCAGGTATCTTGAATCTGTATCTGTTAATTTAAATCCAGATAAAACTGTATTTAGCCCATTTTTTGAAGGTATTTGTTAATTCAAATCCAGATACACATGTATCTGAATTTGAATCACAACTCATTCTTTGAAGGTATTTATTAATTCAAATCCAGATACACATGTATCTGAATTTGAATCCCAGCCCATTCTTTGAAGGTATTTGTTAATTCAAATTCAGATACACCTGTATCTGAATTTGAATCCTAGCTCATTCCTTGAAGGTATTTGTTAATTCAAAACCAGATACACCTGTTTCTGAATTTGAATCTCAGCCCATTCTCCGAAGGTATTTGTTAATTCAAATTCAGAGACATGTATCTGAATTTGAATTCCAACTCATTTTTTGAAGGTATTTGTTCATTCAAATCCAGATACAGTTGTATCTGAATTTGAATTCCAGCCCATTTTTTTAAGGTATTTGTTAATTCAAATCCTGTATTTAAATTTGAATTCCAATTCTATTTTTATGGGAAGAAATCTGTCATTTTTCGTTCATATGGTTTCACCCAAATTAAAACCCTAAAATTCAAAGTTTTTAGAAATATGTTAGGTCAAAGAAAGGATTTCATGGTGCCACCTTTTGTGGGATTCGGTTATGAGGTTTAATTTAAATATTAGTTAGTTAGAATTTATTTTTAAAATTATAAGAAGGGTAGTCTTGTCATTGTATTTTGGTAGTTAGAAAAAGTCAAATAGGGAACCAATAAAAGAGTGCCACCTATTGGGGCTCACAAATGGGGCTTAATTTATGGGGCCTGGTAGCATCATCCATTCTAAAAATAAAAACAACTTTGGTATATACAAACACAAAATATTAAATGAAGTGGATGTCCTGTCTTTAATTGAGAAAAACAACTGGCAAAGAAGAGGACTGTATAATGACAGAAATAACCCTATCCGTACAAAGCTTTGAAAGCCAGACTCCCCAACCACTGCCCTCCCGGGAGGGGAAGGTCAGGGGTAAATCCGTCATTTTATACCAAAAAAGATAAAATAAGTCTCTTTTTTTGCTGGTAGTAGTAGTGGAAGAAGCCATGGCTGAGCATTCACTTGTTGGTTGGTTTATACAAAAAATCAAAAGATCATATGGAAACAAAACAATATGGATCATTTTAGGCAAGCTTGTGACTAAAAAGCTTTTTCTTTTGGATAAATAGAGTAAAAAACATTTTCTGATTTTCTCTTGCAAAAAGATCGACCTATTTGTGCAATATTACATGTGGTTTAATGTATAGTTCTTTTCATAATTATGTCATTTCACTTAATAAAATATATAAGATGATAAATTGAATTTACTTATTTATATATAAAAAATCATATAATTCATCTAATTTAATGTGTACCTTATTTTTTTACGTCAGATAAAAGTGCTTGTATGAGTACTTTATATATATATATATATAAACCATCAATCTCATTGAACAGAACTACTCCAACAACCATGACCCAAACTAAGTTTAATTAGCAATCATTTTTTGTTCCATGAATGTTAGTTTTCCATCTAATTAAGCACATTGGAAGTTGCAAGTCCATTATAGAACATTTTAAGTGTAAAAACTCTGTAAACAATACCTCATACACATACAAAGAAATTTAAAACTAAACCAATAAAAAAAAGTATGATATTTAAGTTTACGTTAATTCAGTCTTTTCTATGCTTATTATTTGCACTTTTGCAGTAGGATGAAAGTTGAAAAAGAGTTTTTTTGGAGAAATATATAAAATACAAATTTGATATTTTTAAGGGTACATTCACAAAAAAAAACCCCAAATTAAAATCAAAGGGGAATTAACAAACAATCACTTCATAAACACAAAAAAAAAAAAAAACACACACACACACACTCACTCATCTAATAATCCCAAAGCAATGCCTCAAAACAGCTCGTCGTCGTCGGCGCCGCCGCTTCAAACATCGGCGGCGGAGTCAACGACAGCTGATCGGAGAACAACCCGTCGATGTAGCTCTCCATCCACGGCGCCTGGTTCCCATAGAACCACCCGTCCCCGCCCGCCGCCACCGTATCGACCAACACATACTCCGCCGCCGCCGTCGCCGACGTCTCCGGCGAGTAATAGCAGTCCAACCTCGGAAGCTCCACGATCTCCCCCAGCTCCTCCTCCTCCGACGCCTCCGCCGCCGGCGTGGGCGCCGGCGGAACGACCATGGCGGCGGCTTTTGCGGCGGCGGCCTGGACGTCGCGGGGGAGGAGGAGGCGGGGCGGGGGAGGGAGGGGGCGAGGTCGGGGAAGTTGAGGATGGCGGCGCCGCCTTTGATGGTGAGCGCCGCCGCGTCGTGCGCGCGCGCCGCCATTTCGGGGGTGGGGAAGGTCCCGAGCCAGATTCGGGACTTCTTTCGCGGCTCGCGAATCTCTGACACCCACTTCCCCCAGTTCCTCATGCGCACACCCCTGTATATTGGGTGCTTCCCTCCGCCGCCACCGCCGCCGTCGTGGAAGCGCTTCTGGGGCTTTGACGGCGCCGACGCTTTGTCGTCGCGGGGAGGAGACGGGGAAGGGGAGGGAGAGGTGTCTGAGTGAGGGGAGGTGTCACCCATTGATGGAAAACCACTACTAATTATGCACGGTTGGTTGGGGTTTGAGAGATTGTGAAGTGTAATTTGAGATTCTATATAGAGAGAGAGAGGGGGGGGGGTTTGGTTGGTTTAGAAAGAGAGAGAGAGAGGAGGATGGAGTGGAAGGAGAAGGAAATGGGGGGTTTTAATAGATGGGGTTGAAACAGAGTTTTTTTTTCTTTGTTTTTTATGTTTTTGCATATATACCCTTGATATAATATTATTTTGTTAAAGTACCCTTTGTGAAAGCTATTTCTAACTATACTTTTAAGGTGTGTTTGGTTTATGATTGCAGGAAACTGATCGTGTATTCAAACAATTTTATTATAATAACTTCGTGCGAGTTTAGACAAATAGTATTTAAAACTGTGATTTTCAAGAGCTGATCAGGGTGAGTTTCTTGCATAATCTGTTTTACAATCACGCCACTAGACACACTTTTAAAAAAAATTTAAATTTTGGATAAATAAATATTGATGGTAAGAGATTTTTGGATAACATAAGATTTTTTTTGGAGCATGTTTTCAAAGGATTTTTTTTTTGTTTTTTTTCCAAAGTGACATTTAACCGACCTGGGCATACATACATGTATGTACAGAGAGTCATCTAGAGAGAGTTCGTTTTTTTTTTAAAAAAAATAGAGAGAGGGGGGAGGGTCCACCAGTGGATGGGTCTCTCACTACTGCTCAGACCTCAGACTGGTACATGGAGAAATAATAATAATAATAGTTTGGGTGAGACTGTGAGAGTACCCTTCATAACCTCTTCAATGAATTTCATCGGGGTCCGGGTTTTTTTTGTTTATTTATTTTCATGCACCAATGTTTGTTTTGTTCATTTGTTCACTCAATCAGTACATTTTTATTTTAAAAAAAAATCGTATAATCCCCCTCAAACTTTGAAAATCTAAATAAACAATCCCCCCCCCCCCCCCCCCCTCCCCAAACTTCGAATATCCAAATAAAACTCTTTCAAAATATAACTAAAATTCAAAACAGCCCCTGGATTAATTAATCATTTACAAAATTAGAATATTCGAGGTTTACAAAATTAGAATATTCAAGAAATATTCTGTTAACTTAACTCAACTAAAATACAATAATCCAAATAACCCCTATAAATATGTAAAAACACAAATCAATTCCTAAAAATTACATTTTTACCCTTTAATGGTCTTCTTCTTCATTCGTTCTCCGAAAATGACTGTTCATGAATGTTACCATTGGAGTCGACTGTTGCACCTTCCGTAAGAAGACCGTTGAGACTCTATATCTTGAATCCTTCATCACCCCCTACTTAGTAGCTTTAGGTTTGTGTATAAATACTCCAACAATCGAATTCATCCGCCCCAACTGGTGATTCACTCATTTTTTCAGCACCACTACATTAGCCATTTTCGATCTCTACTGGTTAACCCACCCCATCAATCATTGTTGATCTCTACTGTGTTCATTGATCCTCAAATTCACTTTGATAGCTGAAATGGTGAGGGACTTCATATCATGCATTTCATATGTTTGATAAAATGCATAAGCCAATCTTTTGTTTAATCTTCATGTTCATACTGTAATTTCCGTATCTTCTAACATGTTAATTGTCTTCACAAACTTCATTTAGTCATCCAACACACACACTTCTCATCATAGGCCACGTCACGCATATGTTACTCCACGCGAGTGTTGATGCAAGAAGGGTGAATGTTTGGTTTTCAATTCCCGTCAAGAACATAGCAAATGTCAAAGATTTTATTGATTGTTTCCCATTCAATATGGTAAGTTATTGTTAATTCATATCACAGAATCTCATTAATTGTTGAATATCTTAGAATTCATCATAAGTAATGGCTTTCTGTATGTTGCAAACTCCTCAAGATTGCATATTTTTTGAATGAATTGATAAACCAACTCACTCTACACTTGATCTAAAGTATCAGCTGATGGAAATGGAGCAATCATTAGAGAAGAAGTTGAATACGATGAAGAGAAGGCAGTCAATTATTATTATATTCTTAGTTTTTGTAATGTGTGTTCAGTTCCTAGCTACAAAGTTTCAAATGAAATGTTCCCTTGTTCTTATTATTCAATGAATGGTTGGTATTGCCTATGCCTCATATTGGTTGGTATTGTGTGTTGCTTATTGAGGGTGGTGGGGTATATTGGCTAGTATTGTCTGTGACATATGATCATGGCTGGTAAATGGTTTGTATTTGACTGAATTTATGAGAAAAAATGGTTTTGCATTGACTCTATTTGACTAAATTAGTATTGCCTGTTACATATGATCAAGGTTGGTAAATGGTGACAGTGGATTGAATACAATGACTCTATTTGATTGAATTTAGTTGTTACATGCATCTCTCATTCTTTAAATATTTCACCGCAAACTCATTTGTGACACAGTGTTGTCTTAATGCATCTCTAAAATGATTAACACTGTAAAATCTTGATCCCACAACCACTTTAGGCCTTTCACTATTTTTTTGGTTATGTTTCCAGGGGGTTATTTGGATCTCCCCACTTATTCCACTAACTTAGATAAGATTTTGTCAAGTGATGATTGCAAAATATCTAAAGAATGAAACATTACTCATTTCCATATATACTTAAATCCTTATTAGAAATCAAAGATAGATGTTGCGAGGGAACAGAGTCAGCGAACTACCTCTGTGCATCCGCCGCATCTCTTTCCATTCCTTAGTGGACACCCCCTGAATATCCCGTGAATACATAATAATTATTTCAACATAAAAGAGAATGTGTAAAAGAGTAGCAGAAGTGCTCTAGATTAACTTGAGCTTCTCTCGAATGAAAGGAATCCCACTGTTATCTCTGTCCAGCAGGTGGTGAAGTTCAGGCCAAGTTTGAGAACTGAGGAATCTAGTGGATCCCACTTGGGATTGTCAACTTGCAAGCATGTCAGCAGGGGGATTACCTTCACGATAAATGTGAGATACTTTAATATCAGCAAAGGAGAAATATTCTACCCTAATAGAGTTGCATAGCCTGCGTACCTTCCAAGGAACCATATCACTATTTGTAATCCAATGGACTGCAATATGGGAGTCACTTTCCACCCAAAGTTGATGAATCACCAACTCTATAGCAGCCTTGATGCACTGTCCAATGGCCTGTAATTCGATAAAATTGATGGATCTCTCTGCCGTTCGAACCATCTCTACTGGAACAAGACTACCTTGATGGTCTCGAAGCAACCAGCCATACCCAGACCAATCCTTAGATTTTGAACCATTTGTGTTAGCTTTGATCCAACCAAAATGGGGGGCCACCCAATGAACTTCTTTGAAAGGGATTTTGTGTGAGGGAATATTGATATGTAATATGGCAATTTGTTTTAGTTTAGGGATTATGTTGTACTGGGTACACTGTTGATCTTGAAGAATAGGACAGATAGGAACAGTTCAAGTTGTTTCTTTCTTTTTAAATAAAAATAATTGATATCTTGGAAGTTTTCAATCCAACGATTTTCGGTTGATTTGTTTTTAAAAAAATGTGATATGATCTAGATTAATTGCAATTTTTTCAATCAGGCTTTGTATTTAATTCATTTACTATATTATTTGCTAATAATTCAATATAATCATTGTTGTAATGAACAATTCACAAATTATATATCATACAAATTTATGACAAATTCAATGAGTAGCATTAGTTTCACATGCTCAAATTGATTATTTAATCTTCCTTCTTTTTTTTTGCTTATAAGTGATTTATTATATTTCTCTTGATTACATTTTATCTTATAAGCAGGGGTAAGACTTAAACCTAAAACTCTACAGTGATGATAAAGTACCTCTACCAACTGTTAATAAGATGGTTAGGTAACATAAAAAATTAAAGAGACAATATGAGTTAAATTTGAAGATGAATTGCTAATCTTTTACCTTCCAAACTATTAAAACATGGTTTATTCAGTGTTCTAAAAAGCGCTAAAAAGCGGCGCCTAGGCGGCGCGCGCTTTAGGTGGAGGCGGGCACTGCCCGCATCGCCCAGGCCCCAGGCGGCCTGCCTAGGCGGCGTGGGCCTAATCGGCCGCCTAGGCGGGCCTAGTCGGCCCAATCGCAAGGATTTTTCAGGATCCCTCTGCTGCTCGAGTCCCCGTCGTCACCCATGCCCGGGGAGGAGGAGTCGATGTTGTGGTGGTGGAATTCGTCGATCACCGGCTTCAGCGACTCGTACTCCGTCTGCGTCAGGTCTGACGGATCGGATCTGCTTTTTCTCCCAACGCCGTCAATCTCGTCTCTGACGGTTCAGAAGAACTTCATCGTCCATGGCCTCTCGATGAATCGATCGAGAGAGATCAATTGTAAAAGAAAATAAAAAATTGTGCTGTGTTTATTTTTATTTTTTTTGGACCGCCGACTTTGGTTGTAGGGGATGCACGCCTGATGTTATGGCGGAACATTATAATCTTTTAGGATGAATAGGTTAGTGTAGGTTAGGTTAAGTTTGTGTAGAGCACAATAATGGCTTATTTTATATAATATTTTCAATATGCGTGGATATGTATGTAACTATTTAACTATTATAAATATGTATATATTAGTTATTATTATTATTGGCTATGTATATTAGTATTATTAGTTACATATAATATGTATGTATTATTAGCTATTATTATTATGTATTATTTTTTTAATATTTGGCTAATATATATTATTTTATATTATTAATATAGTGGTCAATTAATCTCTGATTAATCTTTGATTAATCCTCGATTAATCTCTGATTAATATCCGTAGTCCCCCCTCAAACGCCTGACTTAACGCCTAACACTTTTTAGAACATTGATTTTATTTGAACAAAATGTTCGGCTTTAGACCCCAAGAAGATGATGATGCAATTGGTGATCAAATCCACTGTTTGAAATGGATTATAATAGTGTTGGTAGTGCCCTTTGAAGTTAAAGAATCACAGAATATGAATAATAAAAAAAAATTGTCACCCATTTTTATTTTATCAGATTGTGTGCAGATTAAGTGGTCCCATTAGGATTTGATAAACTAACTGGGGAGATTGTCTGTTTCTAATATCTTTGATTAGTGGTTGCAAATATTTGGTTCAAAATAACTTGTCTTAATAGGGTGGTAAGCCTGTCATTCTCAAAGTCATCTGTTGATCTTCTGTTACATAGATATTAATATTTCTTTGCACAAAGCTATGATCTTCTAAAGCATTTCTAACTGTTTTATGCAACCGTTACAAAGCATAATGGGGTATCTATTTTCATAGAATTTCATCTCTGTCTCCAAATTTATTGATTTATTTTTATTTCTTTTCTGTTTAAAAAATGGAATACTTTTTATTATCAAAATATTGAATAGTTTTAACATATATTTAATATTTTTAAAGATCTGATTAGCTAACATTTATATATTTTATATTGATATAGACTTGATTCAATAAATGTTTATTGTATTGATTTACTAAAAACTATTTATTTTAAGTATAAATAATAGAGTTTAAAAAAAAATTTGCAAGAAAATGTTGATCTAGAATAAAGAGGAATCTATAGACTGAATTAGAGTTATTTTTGATGTTCTAAAAGTTCTATATTATTTTGTAGGGATATGATACACTCAACCATTCCTACAGCTCTAACTCAGTATGCATGTGAAGTATATAATTTTTTAGAGAACATGTAAATACGTATGCATTTATTCAATCTGTTAAGATGAGAGAATGAATAATGGAATCTTGTATTCCACTTAGGATTAAATCCCTTTATATAAACAAGTGTCTAGGAGTTACACGTGTAATGCACTACACACATTATGAGATAACGCATATAATCTAACACAATCAAATATGTACTTAATTTTTTTCCATAAAAGTATGCACCCTCGTAGACAATTGTATAATTATTATAAAAAAAACTAAAATATGTTGGGATTGCAATAATGACTGCATGAACAATTGAGTGTAACATTTTACTATTTCTTTAAGTACATCTTGAAATCTCAAATTTTAGTAAGCAATTCAACTGTACCAAGAAAAGTTTGAACCAAATCACAAGGGAAAGTCCAATGGCAGTCTGAACATACTGTTTCTCCTCTGCATCTTCTAAGAAACTGACAGTGTAACATGTATATGAACATGGATCAATCAATTTATAACCACTCAGTATACTAATTCACATTCAAATTCAGTCCTTCTCAATTAATGTGTTCAGCCAACCTCTCAATCCTGTCCAACCGTGCATTAACATGAGTAATATTGTACCTTCAAAAATGAGTCAGTTGACACTCCTGGTGTTCAATCTTAGCACATCAAGGGACATATAATAACAGCAAAACAAAATCCAAACAAAGTGGAATACAGAATTTATTTGGTTTCCTAAATTCGTCTGCATTCATCAAAGAGAGGAAGAATCAATTCATTATTAACAAGTAATTGAGATACAATATCTCCCAACCTCTCAAAAAATCACCGTGCTTTTTATCTTAAAGTAACCCTAATTTGTCGCAGCCTCTCAAAATAATGTTTTTGAGCCCGAGCGAACAAGGAAGAGAGTAAATAAATAAGGGTACAAGAGAATCAACCCGGCCTGGGATGGACAATTAGACGTTTCAATGGTATGCATGGCTTATACTTCCTCAATCAGGCTTTTTATGTAGGGTCATGCCCCCATATGAAACCCTTGAAATAGTATTACTTCTATTAGAATGTAACACTGAGATGTCATATGTCAATATTTCATTGAAAGTAACAAGATAACACTAATAAGATCCCCGTTCATTTTGTTACAGTCTTATCTAATAAATATTTATCGTTAAACTATGTCATTTTTAACCGTATTATTTTAAATGAAACAAAAAACTATTATTTCCCTCGTAAAAAATAGAAGACTACGATAAAGGACTACGATCATCATTTGAAGACATGACAGCCTTACGATCGGAATCCGATGGCGTGTGATGGGGCCATGTGTCAACCAGGGACATGGTCTGATTAACCATATGGAGGGCTGATGGATTGTGTTGTTATTTTTTGTTTTCAGGGAGTGGGCAATGAATATTTTGCATTATTAATGGGGACAGTAAGGGAGCAGGGCAATGTACCATGAAGGGGCAGTGCGGACAAACAGGTGGTGGGCTTTTTGGTATTGTTATTGACACAACCTAGAAACATCACAAAAGTCTAGATTGTACAGAGTGGTACTGGAAAAAGGAATCTATCACTGGACCTGTTGTTGGGTTTTGGATGTGTGGATTGATATTTTTTGTGAATCACATTTTTATTGCTTGGTGGAGTTGACATGTGGTGACTTCAAATAGTTGTCTTTCATGGATCTAATAAATGTTACTACTTAGATCTCTTTGGAACCTAGCTATTTTCATAAACTGCTTTGAAAATTTTATTTTCAGCTAATTCTTTCATAAAAGTTACTTTCATAACTCACATATGGATAAAGGGCAAGGGAAAGGGAGCGGATAAAGAGTAGTAAAAATTAGAATAAAATATGGATCACCACCCTAATTTTAAATGAATATAATGAATTTTGTGTGAAAAAATAATATTTATATCATCTTTTATCTTTACTTTTAAAAAAATATACATATAAAAACAAAATTAATAAAAAAAAAATGAGATTTTGACCAAATTAAATATCAAAATTGATAAAAAAAAATGTATCTTTTAAATTAAGATAATTTATCCATGATATATTATCACATTGTCAAACAAAACATCAATGATATACTTACTTTGCAAACAAATAATCATCGGTCGCCAAAGAATGATGCACATTTTTCATCATATCCCAATCATATCCACATTAACAATTATACAATCCCCCCAGAATAATGGCTATGAGACTGCTTTTTCACAATGAATGTATTCCAACCTATGGAAAAACAAACAGAAGCTAGTGTCTTTTCTTCATGTGCCAAGCAAATCATGGAAGATGGTCCTCTTGTTCCAATAATGTACTAGAATAAGCAGTGAGAGGACCATATATCCAAGTGTAACTGTTCATTAAAGCAATAACTAGTTCAATCCAATTTGGAAATTCATTCACTGGTTCTATAAATATTAACACTCAACCATATCTTTCCACATTGCAGTACCCATTCAATATAATGCATGGCATACTTGTGAGGTGGACTTAAGCATGTAATAATTATATTTATGGTAATTAAGATGACTTGAACGAATTTTTTTGTCTCAAATTGAATGAATTTCAGCATAGATTGATCGATCATATCGCACGTTAATATCATCAGAGATCATATAATTTTGATTTTGAGAGTATGACAGCTTTAATTTGATCTTTCTCTCTGTCTGGATCAAGGATGGACCATTTATAGCCTTTGTTTCAAGAATATATAATTAATTTTATGATAGATATGCCTCCCATGTCACAACACAATTGTACATAATTAAGTTAATACTGGATACTTAAGTGCTTAAAAGAATGAATATATTAAATTCTAAATAATGGACATATTAATTTAATTAGTTAAGTGTTTTGAAATACGAAGTACAACCAAATACTTATCATTAAAAAAATAGATAAAATAAATAAATAAAATATGATCTTGCTAGGTGATTTGGGTCCTGCAATCATGTTTTCAATTTTTTGTGAAAGTATATGTATTTGTCTTATGAATTACATATAATTATAAACAAATAGAGTATATATTTATATGAATTCAATGCATGTCTTTTCTGTATTTTGTAATATGATTTATAATAATATAATCTAGTATATATTATATTATATGAGGAGCTAGAAAGAGGAGGTTGCAGCTCCATATTGAATCAAGTTGTCATTAATATTTGAATTCCAATTATGTTTTTTTTTTTTTTTTTTTTTGGTAAATAATGTCATTCCATCACAACAAAAAGGATTTACAAGTGTACATCAATGTCAATCTTAAGAGAGATACAAGAAGAGGGAAAGAGATTGGGCTATCCCATCCCTAAGAGTGGGACTGATGTACTACTATGATTTATCTAAAACCAATGAACGAGAGGAAGATTGATTTGGTGAATGACAATTCATTTTGGAACTCTGATTTGAGTGATGCCAGCTTTCTCTTCAGCAAGAAGTACTTGGATTTCATTATTGAGCTGAGAGGGGGAGAATAATGTAGAGCCCATTGGGGATTGCAAGGCCGCCAATGCATCTGCCACACGATTGCCTTCTCTATAGATATGTGTAATCTTCCATTCGCTGAATGTGTTGGCTATCTCTTTGATTTCTCTGAGGTAGCGGAATGCGGTCCATGGTATAGTCCCTCTCCCCATCGCCCAAGCCACCGCCGTTGAGGAGTCAGACTCTGACCACACTTTGTTATGGGAGCCTTGGCATAGTCTGAGACCCGCTAGGATTCCTTGTAGTTCCAAAATGTTAATGGAGGCAGCTTTGGTTCTAGCAGCCATTGTAGACAAACATTCCCCATGGGTGTCCCTAACTACAGCTCTAAAAGCAAATCTATCATCACCAAGAACTCCATCTGAGTTTACTTTGATCCAATCCTCCAAAGGATGAATCCAATGCACTTGTATGGGGAGGGCACTTTTGGATTTCAAAGAGATACCAAACAAAATTTTACATGCCTCAGCCAAATAAAAACTATAATACCATCTCCACAAATGGGTCACTAGCTGAGCTATTTAAAATAGTATATCTAAACACTCTATAAAATGTCACGATGCCGACAAATTCGGCCAATTTTTGTCCGTTTCTTGACAGGGTATTTTTCATATCAGCCCCCAGGTTTTAACTGTTTCACAAACACACCCCTATGTGTATTATAAACAGGTCCCTGATATTTATACTCAGCTCCTTGACAAAAATCAGCCATTTTGTTTTTTCTGGGCTATTTGCAGATCCACCCCCAGACTCTACCAGTTTCACAATCAGATCCCTATATATTTATACCCACATGTCTCAAACAAAAATCGGCTAATTATGTCCTATATGTGATATTTGTAGATTGACCCCCTATCTACAAAAATCGGCTAATTATGTCCTATATGTAGATTTTCAGATTTATAATTAGGTCATTCATCTCAAAACGTAACTTTTAAAACTTCAAATTTCATAAAATTTCATAAAAATTATAAAATGAATTGAACTCATTTCAACCCATAAACTTATTGATGGAAGTCTTCTTTTTGAATTTATAATTTATTATGTCTTTTGTTTCTCGATTGATTTTAGATCTATACATATCATTGTTTATTTGAATGTGAAAATAAATATTCTTTTTTTTACAGTATTTTTATTATTGATTAGATTGTTTATTAGATTTATTTTTTTAGTGGAGTAGAGCGCCGAAAGTTTGGAATTTGGTATGATGATATGTCCCTCCTCTTTGCAGATACCCAAGTTTTATATCTGTCAAGTTTAGTTCTTTGATCTTCTTTTTTTAATCTCAGGTTGTTGTTATTGACTGCATTTTCTTTTTGGGTGGGGTATGTGGCTTTGGTTAGATTGATTTGATGATGGAAAAAATCGAACTTTTGAATTTGAATTTTTTTTTATTGATTTGTGATGAAATTGCAATATCGTTTAGTTTCATTTATTTAATTTACAATGACTTTTTAAACACACGCATTTGCGCGTGTATTTAACTAATAGTTTCTTATATCATTAAGAGATGATCTATTGGCCCGATTTTGAGAGGGGTAATTTGTGGCCCTTCTAGATTTGTAATTCAAAAATAGAAAACACGATCCTAAAGGTCCTTTTAACTGTTGTAAAGGGCCCTCTGGCCTTGGCCAAACACGCTAGGCAAACACAATCTCATGCATTCACGGTCTACTTATAAGATCCATACATGTGAAACGTCTTGAAGTGTTATTTGTGTTCTTTTGATGAGTGTATTTCGTGCGTAACTAATGGTACGCCTCTTAAACTCTTTACTATAAATGCTATTTAAGAATATAGTATAATTATGCCCTAGTATGATTAAAGATTGAACCTTAGTGGCCAATTTCGTCACGTCACACGTGCTCAATTTCCATGTGAAACCTCTCAAGATATCCCAATCAAATCTATAAACATGCATCACTCCCTCCCATATGTGAATAAATGTTATGTACAAGTGGAAGAGTCCTTTTTCATTTGAATATCCTTGAAAGCATAATTTAGTATGATGGGAAGAAATTTTAGGGGGAATTATTGAAATACCCCTGGACCGGATGAGCCATTATTTCCATACCCCCTGACTTTAGAAATTTTTTTTTTACCCCTCCTTTTTTGTTCCTTTTTTTTTTTTTTTGCCCCTGTTTTTATTTAATCCCTTCTCTACCCTTTTAGATA
The DNA here is from genome assembly GCA_030737845.1 of Acorus calamus. Taxonomy (NCBI): domain Eukaryota; kingdom Viridiplantae; phylum Streptophyta; class Magnoliopsida; order Acorales; family Acoraceae; genus Acorus; species Acorus calamus. The sequence goes on along the minus strand of CM060863.1, from coordinate 9,963,398 downwards.
AGACAAACCTTAACCTAAACCCTCCTCTTTTTCTTCGAGCAGTCGAAAACCCTCAAGCAGTTCTTCTCCTCTTCTTCCTCCTCTCCAAAAGAACTCATTTTTTTCTTCTTCTTCTTCGTCTTTGTCCCCAAATCCTTTATCGCCGTGCATCGATCTCTCACCGTCGCCGCTCACCGTTCTCCCATTAGCCCGATCTACCACCATCCGATCTCCCACAGCCTGATATCACACTGTCCGGTCTCCCGTTGCCTGATCTCACCCCGAACGAGTCATCACCGATCCAACTCATCGATGTCTTCAATACCTGCCATTTGTAAATACAAAAATGACGCATGTGTGATAAATGTTGGAGAAGTTACTCAGTTTTAGAGTTTCATTGTGGGGTTGTGTCCAAGATGGAAGTTGAATCCACAACAAATGATCACGAAATACTCTATTCCCGGGACCGATAAAGAGTTCGCGTCAGTCATCGATGACTGCGAATTGAAGCAGATGGTTGATGTGCATTTTCACTTCGACACAAAAATCACACACATTTATCTTCAAAATTCCATCAGTGATAGGTATTTATCTATTTCTGTAAACTGTATTGTCTAAACTGTACTTTAGTACAAGTGAGTTACTGTACATTTTCTACATTAGATTTTGTATGCATGCTTAGGTGTTGTAATTACTGTTGTCATGTAGTGCGTATATGTCCTTTTATTCTGTAATTATCATACATTAGACTTGTAATCTCTATCGTCATGTTGTTTATCATAGTTTTTCTGTGAATTGATAATTCTATTAAGTGAGTTTATTCTTATTTTCTGTAATGCATGGTATATTTTCTGTAAATACAATTTGACTTGAAGGTAGCCCCATTCACGGGAATGACTCACGCGAAGGTGATAATGAAGCATATGGTTTGCGCTGGGTTTGACCTCGGCCAACATAAATCTAAAATACTTAATTTAGCATCGGTGATTTACCTCCTCTACATAAGACATATGCAAATCACATTAGTACAAAAAAATAATGACCAATCAGGAATAAATTACACAAACAACCAGTCAAAACACTAATAAAATTACTACAAACAAAAAATAAACATAAACATAGACTACAAACATAATACATATAGCATAACAAATGGCAATGGGCCAGACAGATGACTTCATCTATACTTCACAAGAACTTAAAACATAAATTATATACATAGTGCATTATAAATCACATAATATAAACTATAATTTACAGAATTTAAATTGTACTTTACAGAATGTCAAATATAATTACAACACACAGACATACCATATGTTAATATGAGAATCATCCACGATGAACGATTCATTTATGTATATCAAACTGATGGGTATGAACATATGATTTCATTTATACTTCACAAGAACTTAAACATAAACTATATACATAATGCACTATCAGTAACAGAATATAAATTATAAGTTATAAAATTTAAACTGTAATTTACAGAATGTCAAATATAAGTTACATCGTACAGACATACCATATGGTAATATGAGAACCATCCACGATGAACGATTCATTTATGTATATCAAACCGATGAGTATAAAAAGATGACTCCATCTATACTTCACAAGAACTTTAACATAAACTATATATATAATGCACTATTTGTCACAGAATATAAACTATAATTTACATAATTTAAATGTACTTTACAGAATGTCAAATATAAGTTACATCACCTTAACATACCATATGCTAATATGAGAACCATCTACGATGATTCTATTTATTTATGTAAATCAAACCAATGAGTATAAAAATGAGGAATTTAACTATAGCATCAGTTTTTACAACTTCACAAACATGAATAAACTATAACATATTTTTTTACTAAATAAGGAATGGTAAGTACGCATAGAATAAACATAAACACATAGCATATACATAGACTACAAACATAATACACATAGCAGGACCAGTCACAATGGCCTATATACATAACTTCATCTATACTGTCATGAACTTAAACATAGACTATATACACAAGTACATAATTTAAACTATACTTTATAGATTTTAAATTATAAGTTACAGCACAGAGACATACCGTTTACAAGATGAGACCAAATATGATAAAAAAAAATTCATTTAGGTAAATCAAACGGATGAGTATAAAAATGAGGAACTTAACTACAACATCACAAACATAAATAAACTATAACATCAGATTTTACTAAAAATTGGAACATAGAGTAAGCATAAACATAGTCCACAAACATAATCTACATAGCACCACCAGTCAAAATGGCCCAGAGGCATGACTTCAACCATCAAGAACATATCCATTTCTTTGAGGGTTCACAACACAACCAGTCCAGATACACAACCAACCAATCCATTTACAATGACCACCAAGAATAGTCCACTTACATATAAACTACAATTACATATCAGTATACCAATAACAGAAAACATATATAAACCAATTATAAATGTGATAAATACCAATAGAATATCATCTCATTAATATACAGAACAATTTCACACCATCTATGGAGTTAAAGTAACAATTACAGATATAACATATGGAAATACAGCAAAATACATCAGAACTTTCATACCTGCCCTCGGATTGACAGACTTCTTCTTCTCTAATGCTATTTTGGGTGATTCGGCCATGGTTTGATGATTTACAGAATGGGTTAGGGTTTGGCTAGGGTTAGGGTTTGGATACGACTAGGGTTAGGGAAAGGATCGCGGCTATAGATAAGGGTTTTACCGAAAGAGTTTGTGAGAGAGTGACGGGAGAGAGTAGCGGTTGCCGGGAGACGTCCGGATTCGACGCGAAGTGATAATGTGGACCGACTGTCGAAATAAAGGGCTTCCGAAAAGTTCCGTTGTTTGGGGAAACGCGGTAAAGAAGCTCGAGATGGTCGTCGGTGAGAGAGAGAGGTTAAACGGTTTCACAAGGATGACAGGAGGGGAGAGAAATCGTCGCAAGTGAGAGGGATTCGAGGGGGGAGAAGTTGGTGCGATTTTGGGGGAGATGAATTCGTGGGTGGGAGTTTAGGTGTCAGGGGTAATATAGGTAGGGAAATGTGAGGTGGCAAGGGTGAGGGGTATTAAAACAATTAAATAGTTCTGCAGGAGTACGAAAAAAATTGTGAGAAGTTAGGGGGTATGGAAATACTGGGTCGTCCGGTCCAGGGGTATTTCGACAATTCCCCCAAAATTTTATTATAATCTTTTAATTTTTCTCAACAATAATAATTAGATGATATTTTAAAAAAAATATTAATTTTTATTATATATGATAACATGATATAATGGGCCTTTTCAAAAAAAAAAAACAATTAGAACAATGTTGTTACATATATAGTCTATTTTCAACATCAATTTCAATCTCATATATTTTATGATGGTCATGTATTCATATATATATATATATATATATATATATATATATATATATATATATATATATATATATATATAATAATTGTTAGACATTTTTCACATTTTCTATAAATAAATACAATACATCGGAGTATATATTTTATTTTTTTATAAAAATAAATATCTCAATAAATAAGATATATTATTTTAAAAAAATTAAAATATATACAAATTGGCTAGAAAATGATTGCACCTAACCATTTTTCAGAAAAGAAAGTCATAGAGATGGTCCTTATGACAATAAGAGCACCATGTATACACGTGACCAAGTGGGACTGTTCATTAAAGCCAAAACTAATTAAACCCAATCGGGAAATGCATTCACAGGGTTCCATAAATATAATCACTCACAACCATATCACACAACATTCCAGTACATCTCATCAATGAATTATATTGTCTGTCATGTTCATACAACATTGCAGTAAATATCAATGAATATTGTGTGTTATGTGTGGATCATTTGTTATTTGGTTTTTTTGAATGTATGCCATTTAATTTTATATCACTCCAAATAACCTATTTATTTTTATACTATTGAAATATGTAAAATTTATGCATATTTATCATCCCAGTTAACTTTCATCCAAATTTTCATTAATATCGTTAAAGTCTTGGAGAAAAGACTAAATTACCATTATTTTTTGTATATTTAATCTTACCAAATACAATATTTATAAAAAAAATATTAATTTTAACATGAAAATGATAAATTTCATCTAAAATTCAAAAACATAAAAATTAATCATACAAACTATTTATTAGAGAAAATATAATAATTATTAATATTTACATTAGTAAAAATGAAATAAAATTATTTTGAGAAAAATTAGTAATATATATTACAAAATAAAAATTTTAAAAAAATTATATCTTGATCGGAAGAAAAGGAAAGAAGGGATAAGGTTGAATGACTCACGATTGATTTAGAAATAACATAAAATTAATTAGGTTATTATGTTTAATTATTTATATTATGACAAAATTTTATATGTTAAAATTATTTTTTTCATTTTTACTTCTTGGTTAAAAAACTAACTAAAGTTAAAGTTTATTTTGGTTAAAATTGATATAAGAGGCCACATTTTTACATTAAGAAAAATTCTAATGGTATAAAAATAAATATGATATTTCTAGTTATATAAAAATAAATACCATATTTTTTATGTTATACATGCAAAAAACCCTTTGTTATTTGACCATTATAACTGTTGGTCTCATAATGCATGGCCTTAAACATATGGCATTAATATTATAATTAGAACAATATGACTGTATGCATTAATTTGGTGCAAATTGCAAGCAATGCAGCTAATTAATTATATTTGATCCGTATATTGGATGTCATTATCTTGGGAGATCGAGTCATTCTAATTTTGAGAGTATAACGACTCTGATATTTCTCTTTCAGACCGCGAGACATTGATAATCTGCCTTTAATAAACTAGTTGTTGTGTATGTGCAAATGCACATAGACAATGTCTAACATATGTTTTGATTAATATTTATATCAAATAATTTGATTATTATAACATCTTTATAATAATAACTTCAAATGTAAGAACTCTAATGTCTATAGTTTATCTATGAAAATAATAGTATCAAACATGAAAGTAAAACAATAATATATTCATAGTAGACAATGTCTCATATGAGTTTTTCTAAAATAAAAAGTATAGAAAATATAAAAAAATTAAGAAAAAAAAAGCTACCAAGAAAGCAAGTCACCCTCAATTGTCAAATACATTAATCCCCAAAAAAATTATTTAAGAAAATAGTCAATACTTATACATAATTAATCAATTCAAAAGAACCAAATAATCGAAAACTATTAATGAGAGATATTCAAACTAAATTAAAACGGATTGTCTCATATAAAAAATGAATCAATTTGGAGATTACAATTTAAGATAACAAGAGAATTGAAAGTAAAAAGCGAACAATAGAAAAATAAAAAAATATTTAATAAAGAAATTTAAATAAATTATATGAAGGAAAATTTTCCAAAATAATATTGTAAACATATATTTTTTACACTCTCATTTAATTAAAAAATCATACTAATATATTACAATTTTATTTGAGAGTGGTTTTACTTGTTTTAAATATACATTTTGAAACAATATAAATTTATTTGTTAACACACACAAGGAAAAGGATAATACCAAATGATTGAGGACACACCACAAAAATAGAAGTAAATATGGTAATGAGAATCTGACTAACACAAGTAAAAAAAAGTATTTGAAAATGTAGTTTTTTTGTTAGAGATAATTTTGGGACAATAGATTAGATATCATTTGATAAAAATAATAGTTACATTAAAAAATTTACATTAATTTTTTTTAATAATAGTTACATAAAAAATGAATTTTTTATAAAGATTTTGTTGTAAGTATTAATGTATAATTTTAAAAATTTTCTACTGAATTACTTGCAGAGAAAAAAAATTTAAAAAGCACAATCTATTTGAAATAATCCTTACTTAAATAGAATCAAAACAATGAACCATAGAAATAGAAAAAGATGGAAAATGAGTCAGAGTCAATTCTCACAATTTTTGGATTTGTTGTTCGTTGGATTGAACCACTTCCTCGTCTTAGAAGTTGTGATAGAAGGAAAAGTTGTGATGAGTAAGTAGATAATCGATATCTTATTAAAAATCCTACATGAAAATAATTTAATAAAAAAAATCATATATCATATAAATGAATCATATAATCATATAAATCAGATGATGACTCATGTACTGTGCAAGAATTGTTAAATCATATAAATCATATATCACAATTGAAGAGAATAAACAGAAAAATAAAGAGATTGTGAAAAAATGGATTGCTAGGAGGATAATAAAAAGATAAAACGATGAATATATAATTAACAAAGGGGGAAAGAAACTCAATTTAATGCATTGCAATTAATATATTTATTTGTGATGACTAAGAAAAAAAATGAATGGCAGAAGATGAAAAACAAACGTTTAATAAGAAGGTGGGGAGGTGATCCAAATCCATTTGACGTGTAGAAGGATGTGATCACAAGGAAAAATAATCAATTGAATGCACTGCAATTAAATACATTCATAATTTTTGTGATGAATGGTAGAGGAGGAAAAAATGCAAACATTTAATAAGAAGTTGAGAGGTTATCCAAGGCAATTGCACATGTAAATTTGAACAAAAGAATGGGATTGAAGATGAGTGACTGGATTGTTGTCGTTAAAATATTAGTAATTTTAAAAGTTCAAATTTTTGGCCATTCGAAGTCGTGAATAAAATCATATTTTAACAATAATTTAAATTGTGAATTTAAATTAAATTTTATTTTTGTTTTAAACATATTTCATTATATCTTTTATATATATCCTAAAATCTTGTGAATAAAATTATATTATAAATTTATAATCCTAAATTAAAATTACAAGACAAATATTAAAAAACTGTGAATATAGAAATAAAATGCATTTTTCCTAATATAAAACCTAATAAAAAAATATTAACATTAACAAAGCATATTAAATTTTTTAATTTAAGGAAAAGATGAAATAAATAGTAGCATTTACAATATTAATTACATCTATTCATATGTTATTTTTAATTTTTGAATGCAAATTTTAATAATTTTTTTAGTGTTGCGGTCATTCTTTTATTGTTCATGTCATATTTCAATTGATGTGTTGGTTTTTTTTTTTTTTTTTTTTTTGCGTGTGTATATTATGTAGTAGTTGAGTAAAAATTGTTTATTTGATTGAAGAGTTCGGGAAGACTAAAATGGTCAAATGAAATGTATATAGATATGATTCATGCATATGTTGGAATAATAATTATGATTTTGGATTCCATGCAAATAAATGGCATGCCCGGTAAATGCATTGAACAATAAATGCATAATAATTTTTAATAAATTATATTAATAAAAATTTATATGTGAAACAAATTGAACACTAACCATGTGTCATGCGCGTAAAAAAAATATTAATAGGAACTCCATGCATTATATGTAACTATGTAAGATTTTTAATTAAAATTTGAATAGGTCATGCATCATATGTTGCAACCAATGTTAATAAAAAAAATGAATAGGAATTTATTCTTAGATATGTTACAACATAATTTTCTTAATCAAAATACAATATACAATATATTCTAATAGTGAATTATATTTTGAATATTCTTTCATTTTATAAGGATCATTTATCTTAATAATATTATAATATTTAATTTTTATTAATAGTTAATTAATATATTAATCTACTTTCAGTTGGTTACAATGAATTATATTTTGAATATCCTTTCATTTTATATAGTAATATAGATAATATTAAAATATCTAAATTTAATTATAAGTTAATAAATATACTAATATAATTTAAGTTGGTTATGAATTATATTTTAAATATCCTTTCAATTTATAAGTATCTCTTTATCCTAACAATATTATGATATTCAATTTTAATTATAAGTTAATAAATATATTATATGATGTAATGTATGTCTTATACTACAAATGAGATTAAAATGATATAAATGAATTTTTATGGAATTGAATAGATATGTAGGGGTAAAATGGTAAAATGACTGTGATTAAAGTGGTGTGAATGGATTGTAGTGGGATTGAATGGATTGACAAGGGTAAAATGGTCAAATGACAGATTTTTGGTTTAAGAGACTTTTATATAGTAATATAGATTTTGGGACCGGTCGAATTGAGCTTTGGTTAGCCAGTTAGCACCCTCTCTCGAAAAGGAGGTCAGGGTAAAACCGAGAGACACCAATTTTCAAAAATAAAATAAAATAAATAAATAATACACATATGATTAAGTTAATTATTGATCAATTATTTTCATATTGAAATTGAAAGGGCTAAACTTGATATATATGCCTCCCATGTCACAATATAAATATGAAAGACAATCAACTACTTATCCTCCATATTAAAATAAGAGTGATGTTATACACAGTTTTTATTTCAGCCCCACTTTCAATTCTATGTGTAGTACATACTTCGATTAAATTCATACAATTCATTGGAATGCTTCATTTTTTTTTATACAAACAAGTATCTCATTAGATTAAATATATTATTTTTAAAAAAATTTAAGATTCTTGTAGACTAGATTTAGAGTTGAAAAATTGATTGGATGAAACATTATCCTTAAAATAAACAAGCAAGTAAACAGAATTGAATCTTGCCAGGCGATTTGGGCTGGATTTACTGGTTGGGCTTTGATTTCCTTTGTATGGGCCAGAATGTACATCTTATAATGAAGTATAATTGGTCACGGTTGATTTTAGAATGGGAAAATGTTACACTCCAGTGCATTTTATAGACCAAAATGTACATCTTCTAATGAAGTATATTCTTTTATAAAAAGTAATATACGTACTCTAATTAATTGAATGATATTATTTATTAAAAATATGAAAAATTTACAACGTGTGATATGTAACTCGATACAGTGAATAAAGATGATTAATGAAGTATATAGAACTACATTTAAACTAAAAATTGTATGAGTGTAACAGAGTTCTTAGAAAAATAATACACTCAGTCAGTAGTCCACAATATTTTTTTTAGAAGAAAAAATATATACTCACCTATTAAATTACGTATTGTTATATGTAATTTAACGTTTATATATCATGGTAAGTACACTTTGATATGCACGGGCTACAAAATAAACTGAGGGACGATATCTCAATCACATCATCCACTCATGGCATGCATGCATGATTCGTTCCATTTGTGAATAAATGTCATGTGCAAGTGGAAGGGTTTCATTTTCAACCAACCATGCTATGAATGTTGTGCAGATTATAATATTATAGTGGTCCTAGCTTTATCCATGATAAAAAAAAAAAAAAAAATTTATAGGTAGAGGACCACATATATATGCCCCTATGTGACAAAACAAGTGTATGATTAGGAATAATATTAGGAATAACCACATGTATGATTTTCTTTTATAAAATTATACTTAATTTAATGTGTATATCTATTATAATGAATTGTATATATAACCCCTTATTATAAGCATAAAAATTATGATGCTTTATCCTGAAGAATGTCTCTTTTGCACAATAGGACCATCAAAGGATTGTGTGATAGTACACTTAATAAAAAAAATATACACTCAGTCCATTGAATATATACTGTTATAAAAAATAAAATATTGACTGAGAGTAATCAGGAGCAAACCTGGGGTGGGGGGGGGGGGCCTGAGGGTTTGAAATTTGAAAATGTTATATTCAGTTATGTTTGCATCCTCGTTAGTATGCATATACATTTAATTTTTTTAATTATATAACTATATAATGAAGTATATTAATAAATAAAGTACATTTGATTTTTTAATAGAATATAAAATTCATGCCCTTATGAAATAAATGTATATATTTAATTTATATTTTCTATAATAGTAATGTACACGGAAATAGTGAAATATATAATGAATTAGTCAATTTTATATATTGTGTTAGACGTCATGAATGCAAATAGAGCTACAAAATTGATGTAGACATCATAACCACACATTATATGGACGGCCGAGATCAGATGGAACAGAAGAAGAAAAGACATCTTGATCGTTTGAGAGCACCGTAACTTGAAACAGTCATAACTTTCAAAATGTAGATCAGAATCGCTATTATAATATGTCAACGCGTTCGTATCGACGAGCCCTACAAGAGAAGTTGATATGCCACCACGCCAATTTTTGGAGCGTACTGAGATCATCTTGGAGATCAAATCGACGGTTGAAAGTTATTTTTACTATTTTTGGCATTTTTGAGTTTGTTAGGATTTGTATGCATTTGTTAGGATTTACTATATTTATATTTGAATTTCAAATATTAGTTTGAATTTGAATTTAATTATTAGTTAGGATTAAATAAAGATGTATTAGTTGTTTTTAAATAATATGTTAGGATTATAGTTAGTTTAGATTGGAATAATCAGTTGAGATCCTAATCTGTTAAGGATTCTCTTCTATAAATAGGAATATAAACCAATTGATTATTTAGATTATTGATTATTAAAAAAATTTATCTTCTCTACTGTATTTCGTTATCCTAAGAGGATTAACATCTACATAAATTTTCCAATCTTCTGGTATTTCGTCAAAGAACAACATGTCATTGAAAGCCAGCTCCCCTGACATTCTTCTCTTGAAGAATCAACAACGCAACTGGAGCTTGTGAATTCGCATCTTCGATCGAATTAACAAAAAAACGTATTCGTAAGCTTCATAAAAAATGGACTTAGTATATTAATGCCCATTGAATATTTTGAAATTTGGAGGATTTAGCCTTCTTTTAAAATTTGTGAAATGCTTTGTTTTTAAGGGAATATTGGTATATGATTTTTTCAAGGGTGTTAAATCACTGATTTGACTTTTTAGTGATTTATTATTTATTTTGATTTTTCGTGTTTGCTATATTAAGTCTCTCCAATTTTTTGGAAGTTAGATTTTAAAAAATCTCCTTAAAATATAAGCTTAAAGGATATCATCATATGTTTTTGTAATAAATTGTTTTTCTTCATATTCATTTTTTCTATTTCTTGCGATGAGAATAATGAGATTTCAAGATTTATTTTAGTATAAAAGTGTGTTTGGAAACACAATTTGAAAAACACATTTTATTTTTTAGCTGTTTTACAAACGATTTTTAAGGATGTAATGGTGATGACTACTTTATGAAACACAAATTTTGAGGCATGGTCCTTTGACAAAATCTAATGATGATGCATGTAAGAAAACCTATTTAATAACAGCTTTTAACTTTTAGTTTTTAAAAAATTAAAATCCCAAAAAAAAAATTTGCCAAACGCATCCTCAAGTCTCTTGGCCTTCTGGCTCCCGCTTTATTCTAATTCCTAGTTCCATCCAGGGTGTAATGTTTTTCTTTGTGTAATTTTTTTCTTTGAAAAAATAAAAATAATAATTTGCGCATGCTGCAACAACGTAGTATATTGTGTACTTTCGCAGTATATGGGCTACAAAACGTACTGAGTGACACTCCCCTTAAGTCGATACAAGAGTGAGCCGTCTTTATTCGATTTGTGCTGGAGGCTTGGCCCATATTAATCCAACATACAAGGTCCACGGGCCGTATGTAAGGCAAAATGATGCCTTGGATCCGGCCCACTGACATGCTTATGAAACCCTATTGAGTTTGATCACCTAATCAATCTCCCACCCAACCAAATCTCAAACCCTAATTTTTTTTCATTAGAAGAATCCTCAAAGCACATTCAAAAGTTTGTTATCAGATGCAACAACAAAAGGAGGGAGCTGTACCACCACAGACAACCTGCCACATCTTTGACTGATGAAGTCATTTCTTTGGTCCAAACTTGTGATGCTAATAACATAACAAACACACATCTCTTATCATGACCTAAGATGGATATTACAACATGGAATAAAAAAATGATCTTTGGGAGAGTTTGTAACCAATCTCCTCATGGCTATTTTGTTTTTGCAGAAAATGGGGAGAGTTGTTTTTGGGAGGATGATAGATGGTTTTTTTTCTGATGCAACTCTCTGAATGTAGAATTGAATGTAGGGTGTTTTTTTTTTACAGCATTATTATGGCATGTGAATTTTGTGTTCTTTTTCTTTAATATTATTGTAATTGATTATGAACATTTATTCTATAAATCAATTCTTCGATTTATTCCATCTGAGATTTTCATCCACAGTTGATGTAGATTTGGAAAGATGTGGAAGATGTTGCCATCTTTGTTAAAGAAAGAAAGTGAGAACTCACCAATGTTCATATGTAGAAATAATAATAAGATTTTCATTTTATTTACCTTTTTCTCTTCATACAATAGTTTTTTTTTTCAATAATTCACTCTGTGATTTGCTCAATTTTTTAGAGTGTTTTAAAACTCGACCCGATTGGTTGGTTGAATCAGTTAAAACTTCATTTGTTTTGAATTTCGGCTCAATTTACCTTTGAATTAGTGGTTTTTGGGTGAGTTTGTAACCATTCTCCTCGTGACTATTTTGTTTTTTCAGAAAATGGGGAGAGGTGTTTTTGGGATGATGATAGATGTTTTTTTTCTCATGCAACCCTCTCTCACAGGCCCTTTTAAGTCAAGGAAAGATAAACAAATATATTTGTCATTTTATACAAGTTATAAAGTAGAATTGAATATGAGGTTTTTTATGGACAATTATTATGGCATGTGAAATTTGGGTTCTTCTCATTAATAATATTGAAATTGATTATGAACAAATTCTATTTTGGCAGATCAATTCTTCATTTAATTTGATCTGAGATTTTCATCCACAGTTGATGTAGATTCTGATTAGATGTGGAAAATGTTGTCCACTTGTTAAAGAAAGAAAGAGAGAAAAACCACTTTTTTATAATAAAAAAAAGTATAGGAATAATAAATAGATTTTTCATTTTCATTTATCTTTTTTTCTTTATAAAATTTTTAATTTTCAAAAATTCATTTTATGTGATTTACTCCTCAATTTGTTGGACTGGATGTTAAATGCATTGATATTGATAAATCTTAGTGACAACATTCCATTAAAGATAAATTCTAATACACTTACAATAACATCTTAATTAAATATAGGCATGTAGGTTTTAAAACCTAATGTAACAGAACTTATATAATTATCTATCCAATATTTAACCCACAATGAGAGGGATGATAAAATATATCACGCTAAAGTTGTTCTCATATAAAATGATATAAAATCATGTTTTCAATTATTTAGTTGAGCATTTTATACCTACTTTATTGTTACAATTTCACACAAATTCAATAAATTATTTAATGATGAAATTTAAAAAAAAATTTCCTCTTAGATAGGGAGGGTAAGTATGTAATTTCAATATTATCCAACCATGAAATAAATAAATAAAGTTTCGGGACCTATAAATACAATTGTCTGATCTAAACAGAGCTCCGAAAATTTTCCCTCTCTCTCCTAAATGGGAGCAGAAGTTTATAAGGGTTTGACATCCGCATCGGCCGAGCTGAACGAGTCGTATCGGCTGCTCCCGACGATCTACTTGTGGTTTCTGACGGTCTGGGCCGTGTCGGGTCTGTCTTGGGCGATCAACACGTATAGAAGGCGACATTTTCAGGTCGATTTTCTATGTTTTTCTCATCTGGATTTTGCAAATTACGTCCAAAGTGATCGAATCTGAGGTCTGGGTCGTGTTTTATGACCGAAATTTCGGTTCTTGTAGCGGTTTTGAATATGGGTTTTGGGTTTTGAGGATTGTTTGAATACAAGAACATTTGCTGCTTCTTTTTTGTGGGTTTATTTTGGGTACCCAAAAGATGATTTTTTTTCACTTCTGTATTGCTTGTTATGACCGAAATTGTGTTTTTTTAGCGGTTTTGAAAATGGGTTTTGGGAAGTGTTTGAATGTGGAACTTGAATTCTCTGTTTATGGGTTTCTTCGGGAATCTGAAAAATGGTGGCTTTATTTAGTGGTTTTTATGTTTTTATTTATGCTTTTAGTTACCAATATGAGGCCAATTACATCTGTGTAATGGGAAAATCTTGTTTAGTAGTAATAATAAGTGGGTATTGCTGAATCCTTGAATATAAGACTTGAATTTGCTATGTATTGGTTTCATTGGGTATCCAAGCAATTATGATTTTTTCAAGTGGTTGTGATGGTTTTTGTCAATGTTTTTTATTTTGCCATCATCAGGCTTTTTAAATTTGGATATGTGAAAAATGTTGATTATAAATGTTTAAGAAGATATTGCTAGAGTTTTGTTTCGGTGAATATATACTATATATTCATGGAGAATTGCTGTGCTATTAGAGCAGACGAACAACCTGCAATGGACGCTCGCCTCTGTTCCATTGATCAAAGCCTTGCAGCTGGGACTATCCTTTTTGTTTTGGTATGTGTTCCAACATATGTTGTTGATGTTGTATCAATAGAGATATGTTTATTGTCCAATTTATCCATACTATTTTTCATGTCTTTGATTTCAGCGGAATTGATATTGCTTTCCTTTTGATCTATATTTTATGCAACTGATTATAAAGGAGTAGCTAATGATCATTTGAAGCTTGATTTATATGGTTCTCTATGAGCTATGCATAATTCGTGATGGTTTCACTAACAAATGTTAAGTATGGTTTTGTTGGCATGTTGGATTTCTCAAAACTAGCATCCTTGACATCTTTCAGTTTTCTAGACACTATTATAAAACTAGGGCGGTCTTTGCTTATGGTTGATAACTGAAATGTTTCCAGCCTTATCTATGATTCAATATTTGTTAGTTTCAAATTTTAGAATAATTGGAAAGAAATGAACAAGAGGTCAGTTGCACACTTAACACAGTGAGATATACATGTTACCTGGTCTATATTTCTTAATTTTTGTAGTCTCATATTTGAACATAATCAGGAAGAATGGATGATAGGCTATTCAATTGACCCAGTGAGACTTGAGTGACGCCTTGTAGAGTCTGAATTCCTTGAACTGCGACTGCTCTGACAAACTTGTCGAAAATTACATTATCGGTGAGTAGTTGATGATTTAGCTGAAGTATAGGTTACTTGCAACATTGTGCGAAGGTCAGGAACTAGAAGATAGTTTAGTTAGCACACTATTTTTTCAGATCCGAATGATCCCTAGTTTTGCGAACCCAAGAAGCCCCTGTAAGCACTCTTTGTTCTTCTCCTCATAAAATTTATAGAATTACATTATGAGTTCTTTTAGTTACTACATGGGTTCCCCTATTTTTCCCTCGTTAATTTATTATTGAAAGATTATATTGGAGTTGGGCTCCTCAAGTGTGTCTATATCATATTTTGTAAACATGAAGTCCAGTGTAATCCAGGAAAGTAAAAATCATGCAACTCAATAAGATATTGGGGAAGTTTGAAACTTATGATTTTTATTAGAAGATCATAGTGTTAAATAAAGGAGACTAGATACGATTGGGATTTATCTTAT
Organism: Acorus calamus; assembly: GCA_030737845.1. Taxonomy (NCBI): domain Eukaryota; kingdom Viridiplantae; phylum Streptophyta; class Magnoliopsida; order Acorales; family Acoraceae; genus Acorus; species Acorus calamus. Next base: position 9,948,014 of record CM060863.1, on the reverse strand, counting down.
TGATCGCGATAGGTGAGAAGAGACTCAGATGAAGCTCAGATTGATGAGAAGAGACAATGAATGAGTAATATGAACAATCTGCCCACACATAAACTATCTCGAATCTTTAAGATTTGATATTTTAGTTCAATAGGTTGTATATCTTTTTATACCTGAAAATATACTCTTTTGTTCCGTCTTATACAAAAGTATCTAAATTTCAACCCTGCATTTCACCTCTTTCAGGTACTCATGTTATAATCTTCAGTCGTGCTCACTGTGGATGTCGTTTGGCGTATATATTACTGGGTGCTTCTTCAAACGGCTTCCTTCGTCTCTTTTTTGCTCATTTCACATGGTTATTCCATCATGTGTGAACGTCTTTCAGTTCCTGAAAGGCGGACTATGGCTGCACTAGGATGTGTTCTCTATTTGACTCTCGTTGGTTATAAAGCATCTGTACCATACTTCACTGTTAGTGCATCAAAAAAAATTTCATGTTGTCATTTTCTTTACAGTTATAATGTTATTTCCCTTTTTTATTTTTATCATGTGTGGTGTCTCTCTCTACTCACATGCTTCATAGATTAAACTCCACCACTTATCCAACAGATTTTGCTTTTGCAAAATCAGTTTTAGATAGTTGATTCCAAAAGGGGACTTTTGGACTTCAGTTTTTACAGATTTTGGTTTTTATATTTTAAAAGTCAACAAAACAATTTTAATGAAAAAGTTGGTTGAGAGTAGCTTTCCTAGAATCAATTATTTCAATCAATTTAGAGCATAAGCTGTTTTTGGAAAATTGGGTCAAACGGGGCCTAACAATCTGAATGGGCTTCTGTACAGGTTCTTCTTCTGCTCAGCTATTTTATATCATTTTATGTGATCTTCCACCACATAGCTCGAAATCTTGTAGTGTTGCGTGAGCAATTAAGTTTCATAGAGGATGAGGATGTTCATGCAATGCATGAGGCTGTGTATACAAAGTACACCATGTTCAAGTATGTTATTTCTGAGAGTACAGTATGGATGATAAATGTTAAATATCAGAGATCATATAGTTTCACTGCATTGTAATTTCATCTGTCTGATATTTTTCTTATCAGGAAGTTTCAAGGTGTGATGCAGATTGTAGTGGTGGCAGAAATCATGGTAAGAAATAGCTTCCTCACCGATTTTGCTTCCTAACATAAGCTTCTTCTCTATATATTATATATTGAAAATTTGAATTAAATCGCCAAAAATTTTGGTGCCCAGATATATATGAAGATGGATGATGCAGCAGATAACTATTGGTATCGTCTGATAGTTCGAGAATGGGCACAGTTCTTTATCTTCTTATACATTGGGTATGTTGGCATAGTGACCAAACTTTTTTATTATATACCTTGGTCTCATTGGAACCAATTATTAAAAATCAATTCAAATGAAAAGCTATAAGCCAAAGGTGTCAAAGCACTATTTGGGACCATTTTCTGGGATAATCAGTTCAAAAACGGACTTAGCGAGATCATTTTGAGAATGGGATAGAAGTGTGGTATATTTATGAAATGGTACAAAAAGGTTTTGACATTCCTTAGCTTTCTTCTTTCACTTACTCACGAATTGTTTGGCCATTCTTTATTCTCCAAATAATATATCTTATTTTTTGGTACTCCAGAGTTCATATACGGCAAGCAGTGATTTATTTATTTTAATATTCTTTCAGGTGGACATTCAGATCGCGGGACATGTCCCCACATTTCTCTGTTATGCCAATCGTTAAATCAAAAGAGGAGATAATTGAGCCTCCCATCTACAGAATAGTATGCTACTTTTTCTGAACTACCTATGAGCAGCTAATCACATCATGTTACTTCTATTAACTGCTTCATCCATTACAAAAGAATAGATTTTGTTCCCTTCTAATGAATGTTTAAATTTCAAAAGAAATTGTTTTGCATGGAATATCTACATGTGTATATGAAGTTGCTGCTCTTGATTCTTAATATGTTCCCAATACAGGAGTTGTTTTTTTTGAAAATCTTACTGCAGTTTTCTTGTTTAAGACAAAGGGTTCCCAAAATGGAATCATATTAGTAATTATATAAACATGATATGTAGCATACTAACAATTAATAATTAACCTTTTTTTTTCAGGAAATGGATGCTCGAGATTTCACCTGTGAACTTCATATTGCTGTGGTAAGAACACTCAAAACCATGCTTTCTTTTTTTGGCTGGTAAAACCATGCTTTCTTGACCACATCTCTCTTATGTTCTTCTTAATAAAGAATTCATCAAAAATATTTGTCTATGAAGATTAAGGGTGTGTTTGGAAACGTGTTTAGTTAGTTTTTAAAGTTTAGCTTTTGCAGGAATCATAATTTAAACTCGTTTCCAAGCACCCCCAACGGTCCCAGATTTTAACAAAAGCGAAAAACCAGCTTAGTATTAAAACACAACATTTCAGATATCTAACAAAGGTGTGCTGCTAGGAAAGCCATTTCCAAAAGTTGCTTTAAATGAAAAGTTCTTTGAAATAAGTGCAATCTTTCTCTGGTCTATTATTTTGTAGCCAACTCCATTCCCTCCTGATAATCAAACAAACTCGAGCCTGCCACTGGTTGTAGTTCAGCAGCCTCGCACAACAAGCAAAATCATCAATGCATCATGAACGGAAGAGAATGGTATACTCAAATCCCTTAGAAATGGTTCTGGTCATTCATCTCATCAGGATCTGCATGGGACAGCTTGGTGGCTCACCGAAAAGGATCTCGGCCTACGTCAACCCCCCCCCCCCCCCCCAAAAAAAAAAAAAAATCCCTCATCATAGAATTATATGCCCAACCTTGTAACCAGGTTTATGTGACCTGTTTAGATATCTGTAACTCTGAAATATGTGAATATTAAGCTTGAGTTAGAATGTACATTCTTCTCTTCTCCACATCTTAGATGATTTGCGGATCAGTAAATACGAGAACTTCAGATTCAGTACAGAATCTTTCATTAGACGGTTAAATTTTCTAGTTTATCACCCTTATCTGAAATTGGCAATACACAATATTATTTGTATGCTATCATCAGCTATAAAACTATAATTTTTGCCCCTGATTGGGAACTGCATTATAGATATATTCACCATTGGTAGCTATATAGGGATAGATAATTATATGTGCAAAACAAAAAATTAAATTTATATGTATTTTTTTCTCACTGAAAAAATGCAGAATCACATTTTTTTTTTTTTTGTTGATCTATTCACATTGGATTAATTGAAGATAAGTGGTGGATAAGATGTGAATAACCGTTTTAATATATTTTTTTATGATAACTCTACCCATGAAATGCTGGCATATTTGGACATGTGAATGAGTATTCAGGTGAGATTATGTTTTTAAAATGACATGGAATGATATTTTAATATTTGACATATCCAACTCCTGCTAAGCAATTCCCCTCCCCCCTCAAAATTATCAAGACATAACTATCATGATTCATAATGATAAAATACAAGTAATTTTTTTTAGCAATCAAGGTTTATCATGGCTTAACAGGGATACATGGTGTCATGCAAAAGGGGGATTAGAAAAAAAAATATCATGAGATGTATTACCCATGGCAATCCATTATCCGTATCAATGTTTCCAATGATGGAATACCTGAAATGATGATAGAATTTGCATGCCTGCCATTTTTTCTTCTCTGTAGCTGCACAACCATTTACTATTTTACCGAGATACAATTCCCTGCCACCTCTGTACAACAAAATCTGTTCAAGTGACACCCTGATAAGATCTGAAATTTTAAATTAGCTTATGTGGGGAACTAAGTATGAAATAATGAAAAAGATAACAATAGTTTCCATGTTTATTGTTACATTAGTGAATACAAGGAATGTCTGACATTATCCCATGACAAATACTAATGACCATCATCAATGCCTAACTCATGACTTTGGTACAGTTCAACAAGATGGATTTTCATCACCACGAATGCTTCGCCTACTTTTTAGATTTCTTGAGTTTGAATACAAATTCTTCGTCGTCGTCGTCACTATAGTTTATTCTCTTCTTTGGCTTGAGGTCACCATTCTTCGAGGACGACGCAGAGGCCTTCTGAGAGCTCTGTTGTGGTCTCTCTTGCTTTGGTGATTTGAGGCTCTCTTGCTTGGCTGATTTGATTGGGGTACCCATTCGTAGCTGCTGCTGCCGCCTTTGCTTCTTCTCATATGCTTTCTTAGATCTTTCGGGAGACAAAAGTCCATGTTCCATCATCCTGAAAGGCAATAATCATGTGATTTTACAATACAAAAATGAAACCACAATCAGACTACAAAGTAGCATTTATGTCCAGTGCGTCACCAGAGGATATGTCAAAAGAATACATCTACATCAACAAAACTTAGTGCAAGGAGTTTTTTGGATTTGACACAACTAAAAATGCATTATGGAAGTGGAAGACAAGTATATTGCCTAAGGCTTACATACAAAAAATGATGTCCCTCATCGGACATATGCATAGGCTATCATCCCCCACTAGGTGATGTCAAACTAATGCGGACTCTCACCTCACCCCTCACCTCGGATGGGCCTCTTAGGATTTGGCAAGCCCAACTCACCACCCCCTCAATGAGCTACATGTGACAAACACCCTTCTCAATGGGTATCTTTCTATGTACCATTAACATTCCCCGAATTAATCTACAACTTTTCTTTGAATCAATAAAAAGATCCAGTATTGGGTCACACCGAACCCAAATGTCTCAAGTTTATACAACAAGATATTATCAGTTTTGCTCGCCATCGAGCTCACAACCTAAATGCATCATGTGTAAGAACTGTGCTCTCATAATAAGTACGAACTATCCTCCCCCAGCTAGGTGATGTGAGACTCAATTATGGTGTGGGCTCTCACCACACTCCTCATCCCGCACGAACCTATTGGAATCTTGGTTAACCTAGTATATCAACCCCTCAATAGGCTATATACATGACACCAAGAATTAATACAATGCAATATAATATCATATCAAGTATGAGTGCATCATGCGAATCAAGCTTTGGTTAAGTCGACAAGCACCTCCCACATCTGTGAAAAAGGTTAAGGGATCAAACCCTACCATTCTTCAAAAAATGTGCATCATGGATTTGACCTTTTTTTTTTTTTTGAATAAAATGGATTTGACAAATAAACTGAAAATTTCATTATTGCCCACATATAACCTCTGCAGAATTATTAGTAAAAACAAAAGGACACAGTAATCTACTTATGATGATACGGTGTGGTACAGCAGGTAGATGCAATGTGTTCTAACAATGACATGAATGGAAGGATGTCGCCGAGATTGACAGCTTCACAACAGTCCATGAAAAAATAATTAGATGGAGAAAACAAAAGCCCTTTTTCTGTAGTGTTACTCAATAAAACTCTACTCTTCCTACTTTTTATCATTGGTATTATAAAGAGTCCCATCAACCTGTTTCAAAAGGAATTCCCCTTAGACCCTTATATTGCATGGTTATGATAACGGTTGATGAAAAATCTTCAAATGTCATGGTTTATGGTTATAATATCTGATTAAAGATGACCAAATACTACGCCTCAAGACAGCAGCCAAACTCATCCCAAAATTTTGTCACATAAATTATTGTGAAACTATTTAATTTATAACCAACAACGCAATTTAAGCTCTTGCTAAACTTGAGAAGCTGACTCAGGAGGCTAGGTTATTCTACAATCGCAAATTACTGAATCATTGCATCCATATTGACACCTCTCTTAGGGTTGAAATGTTGCTTTCTTACATCATGAAGCTTGCTCCAGGCTAGAAGTCAGAGGCCATCTTTAAAAAGAAAAAAAAAAAAAAAAAGCTCAACATCATTTCAGGCTTCAACTGTGAGTAGCATTAAGTGACCAATTTTTTAATTAAGAAAATCATAAACAAGACAGGAAGCTGTTCCATATCTCGCATTGTGTCATAACCAGTTACAAACTATCCTAGAAACAAAAAAAGAACTGAAGATTTATTACTGCGTGTGAGAATGCATTTGTTGGCATCAACAACCCCCCAAAAAAATGGTGCACAAGATAACATTTTTTTGCGTCAAGTAACATGATTTGGCACCATAAAAATATGATTTGGATTCTCACATTTGTAAGTTTCAAGATTGGTTACATGGTATCAGCACCTCAACCTACATTTTGGAACCCATGTCTGCTACATGAAATGATCTTTGCCACAGTGCTACTAACTTTAATAAAAGAAATCCTAATATCAGAATGTCAGTGTTACAAAGAATACATATCCGACCTTTTTTTATTTGATTCTCTACAAATATGAGAATATTAACATTTTGAGTGAACTCCAATTCAGGAAAAATTGTCAAGGCTATATACTTCTACAAAAAATATTAGGTAGATTGTGGTTTAGAAAGCACTGATGGTTATAATAAAATGAGAGAGGAGTTCAATCGACTACAAAAATCAGGCTCCTTGCAGATATTAAACCAGGCTATATGTTTGTGTGACAGGAAAGATATAGTGCATGCCAATGAATTGATGAGGGTCATATATGGATATGAAGCATTCCAAACAGCAATGCCAGAATGCTTATCAATATTGTGATGAAGAACAGGAAAATGTATCAACACAGGAACAAAAGTTGGAATCAACTTGAAATCAGTAGCATAGTTGTTATGCATGTTTAACAATAAAAAAAATGTTTGTCATATCATCAGGGCAATTTAAAGGATAAAAAGCAACATGCTACTTATGGTTGAGATAAGCATGTTATTGATTCCCCCATTTCCCAGCCAGGGTATGACCTTATCCATGTTTTTTATTACAGTAGAACTGCCATTGAAACTGGCACCTTCTTCAGAAAATTTGTTTCCTAATCCATAATTTTATGTCAAGACTCCCCCAATCAGTGAACTATTCTCAAATTCCAAACTGCTGACCTAGTCATCAGAAATAACGCAAAAGTAAAGAATTGTTATTTTGGCAAGAACCATATGGAAAGTACTTTAAAACTCTTCAAAATCCAAACACACTCACTTCTCTAGGCATGAAGTATTTGGACCAATGCTATAACATCCTTAAGAAAATGCATCAATCATGGATCCAATATGACTCAACCATGAAATACAATCAAGTAAAATATAAAGATGCAGAATGCATAGAAAGAATCATACCAAAACTCCGCCATTTCGCTTGACGGGATCTGCTTTGACAAAGATTCATAAAATATCCTCAATGGCTCTCTCTGCCACAAACAATGTAGAAGAGTGATGGTTCAGTCAGTTCAATCTTTAGTTTGAACCATTAACAGGAAAGAAAGATTACAAGGATCGACTTAAAACCTCTTCAGGAACATCAAACTTTTGGCCAGCCAATGTGTAAACCTTCTTCGCTGCCCTCACTCTAGTTGTCTTTTGGGCTACTGTTGTTTTTGATGGGCTTGATGTTGTTTTGACTTTAACCTTTTCTCCATTGATTACATTTACAAACAACTTCAATTCAGTCAAATAGAAGCATAAGAGTTACTTCCCCCACAAAACTAGTGCTTGTTCATAATCTAGACCTAGTTGGAACTTGGAACTGTCATACAACCGACCATTATAGTAAAATTTGGTTAAAAATACAACACAATCCTTCTTGTTCAACAAATACAACTAGATAATACAGATATCATATAATGCAGATATCATTAAAACAGCAAAAAAAAAAGTACCCTTAAAAAACTTAAAACAAAGGGAAAAATAAAGACAGAAGAAACAGAGGAGAGAAAAATAAAGCAAAACAAAACATGGATCTTCCACAACCAGTTCAAAACATTAAACTTGTCAAAATAAAACAACACAAAAAACATAATATTTTAAAAGGGTGCCTCTAAAATTAGTTCAAAACATCAAACCCATCAATATAAAACACCAAAAAGCTCACTAAAATACAATTACTTTTCTTTTTTCAAAATTCGTCAAACCCATCTCAAAAAAAACAATTTAAAAAAATTTCGTGCCTCTAAAGACAGTTCAAAGAAAATCAAACCCATCAAAACACCCAAAAAACAACCTTTCCAAATTTTAATCCAAACCCACCCCAAAAAAATGCATCTTTTCAGCAATCCGACCAAGCCCAGCTCAAAAAAACACCAATTTTTCAAAGGGGTACCTCCGATTTGGAGACTACGGAGATGGATTTGTGCTTGACGGATTCTATCGCCGGCTTCTTCACAACGGAGGTGGTCGGCTTCGGCTTGGCAGCCCCGCCGCCTCCGCCTCTGATCTGGGTGGACATTGCTTTAAGGGTCCACCGCTCGGACGTCTGTGATGGTCCTTTCTCTTTTGATTTTTCTGTATTTGTTTTTTCGGACAACCCAACTAAAGGACAACCCAACTAAAGGTCTGTAACGGATTGACCGGATTAGCATCTGCTTTTATTTGTGTTTAGGAAAATTATATACGTTATGTCCCTACAACAATGAAATATATATTTAACTAATTAATTTATTTTTTTATAAAAATTATTTATATAAATGGAATGGCTTGTAATGGAGATATATTAAAGTATATTTTACTATTAGCTGAGTTTTAGTGACATGATGATTACAAAGTATTATATAATGAACTAAGGCCCCATTTGGATCTATGATGAGATGAATTTTGTAGTGAAAAACACCACCTAAGTACCTAACATCATCACGGATCCAAACAAAAATAAAGATATGTTTAACTTAGCATTTGGGGCACGTTTGTGCTGGCAAACGGAACTCCACCTTCAATCCAAACAAGAAAATGGTGTTCGCGTTGTAGGCCGAATGTGTGTGTTTGATGGTTATTTTTTCGCGAGTTCTCAACGCTTCAAAACAACGTTTCTCCTCTTAAAAAATTTTGATGACAAGGGCAATGCAAAAAACCTAGTAAAACCACATAATCAAATCAATATGAAAACACAGCAAAATATTTTGCAATTAAATAATAGAGGATTAGAAAAACATATCAGTTTTTGTGGAAGCGAGCAGAAACGCTCTGTCCTCAGTCAATAAAGTCCCCTCACGCACAAGGTTGAATGACTCCTATCACTGAAAAATACGACCACCAGGGTTATGCATCCTCGGGGTGCGAGCTATGAGGAGACCACAGTGAACATCCGCGATCCTTTAAGACGCTCAGATCAGAGAGAGAGAACGAAAAAGAAAAAGACAATTCCTCTGTAAAGGAAAAACCAAACAGAAGAAGAACACTGATTGTAGATGGCTCTGGACTTGTGATTTTCATTGATGATGAATAAGACCAATATGACGCCTTTATATAGGCACCACAACAGTGTTCAAAACGTATAAAATCGACCAATTAATTGCGTGCATTAAAATTGTCGACCAATTAATTGCATTCAAAATTAGAGATGTTGTGATTGACAAAAAGAAATCCACGCACATGCGGGCCACGTGTGGCTCGAAGAGAGGGATTTGCACCCCCCTGCGCGCGCATGCGGGCGCGCCCATGTGTGACCCGCAGCCCAACTTGGCCCGTCTCATGCGAGCGCGCACGCCCGGTTAATTAGTTTTTCCAACATAAATCCAAGCCCACGGGTTGATGGTTGGGCCTCGTGTGCGCGCGCGTAGGGGTTTGGTCCAACAAGTCTCAATAATGGAATGGTTTGTCTCTATGTATAAGGTGAAAGAACTAAGTGATTTTAACCGATGTGGGACTAAAGTGTTGGAAGGGAACAAAGGGAATACACAATTTTTAGTCAACCAAGAAATGGGCCTTTTAAATGGGCCTAACACTAACAATCCCCCCTTGAAAAAAAATTGTAGGTGAAAGAAATATGAATATGATCTGAGTATCTTATACCATGTAATAGATGAAGGTAACTTCTGGGATTGAACCTTCACTTAGTGTAAACTAGATCCAATTAAGAAGCCTTGATAGACCATGTCCTTAAATTCGACCCCTTTAGTTAGAATTCACTAGTCACACACATGGTACAGGATATGGGTCATGTTCTACGGGGTAACACGTTACAGCCATGTGCTTGTATTCTTTCTTGAGTGCCTTACAGACTTAACTCAAATCTTAAAGAACGCGGCCCCACGTCCATGCACTCATATAGGTGAGTTCTACTGGGTGCTTGTGCGGGTTACACCCTGTCCAAAAAGGACTTGAACCCATTAAGAGCGTAAGTTCAACCTACTTCCGCTACAGTTTAGTATTGTTATCATAGGGATGAGTTAGAGGAGTTTTTCCTTTACATTACACACAAGTTTACCAATACAGCTTCGTTAACCCCTTGAAAATCATTTCATGGGATCTCTAATCACAATGGTAGGAGTCTGCTGCAAGTAATTATATAATAGACTGAAACCCCATCCCCCTCGATGTGTCATGGACAAATCATCTCACAAGTCCTTTTGTGAAATGATCTGCGAGATTTCTCTCGGATCTCACAAATTCTAGAGTAATTATCCCCTGAGAAATCAGGTAGCGAATTGATTTATATCACAAGCACAAGTGTCTAGACATTTTCTCATTATCATTATTTTGTAATGATTTTGCAACGACAACTTTGTTGTCACATCTTATGGAAATTGCTGGAATAGGCTTTCTCATTAATGGAATTTCACTCAATAGATTCCTAAGTCATTCTGCCTCTGAGGCTACAATATCCAATGCAATAAGCTTTGATTTCATTGTAGAACGAGCGATCACCATCTGTTTGACAGACTTCCATGCTATTGTTGCACCACCTATAAAAACGCAAAGCCACTGGTTGATTCAATATCAACTGAATCAGAGATCCAGTTGGCATCAGAATAACCCTCAAGTACAAGATGAAAACCAGTATAATGTAATGAAAGTGAAACAGATCCTTATAGGTATCTAAATACACGTGTGAATGCAATCTAATGTTCCTTATTAGGGTTGCTTGTGTATCTACTCAGCCTACAAACAACATATGCAATATCAGGACGAGTGCAATTCATTAGATACATTAAACTTGCAATCATTTGTGCATGTAGTTCCTGTCTAACAGGTTCTCCCAAATTCTTTTTCAGCTTAATTGATGAACATATGGTGTATGCATAGGTGAATAATCATACATTTCAAATTTCTTGAGTATCTTCTCAATGTAGTGTGATTGTGAAAGTGTAATATCAGATGAAGTATTGACTAATTTTATTCCCAAAATTAACTAGCATGACCAAGATCTTTCAGATCAAAGTTTTGAGAAAAAAAAATATTTTGGTTTCTTCAATAATGTCCTAATAAGTCCCAAAAATTAAAATGTCATCAACATATAGTTAAAGGACAACACAAGCATCAGATTTCACTTATATAAAGACATATGTCATACTCATTATTTTTAAAACCAAAAGAAGAGATGACCCCATCAAATTTTTCATACCACTATTTAGGAGCTTGTTTGAGTCCATACAGTGATTTCACGAGTTTACACACTTTCTGTTCTTGTCCATGAACCATAAATCCTTCAGGTTGTTTCATATAGAACTCCTCATCGAGATCTCCATGTAAAAATATGATTTTGACATCCATCTGATAGATTTTAAGACCATGAATTGAGGCTAATGCAACCAGTATCCTAATAGTGGTAATTCTAAGGATAGGGGAATATGTATCAAAATAATCCACACCATGTTTTTGTTTAAAACTCTTTGCTACTAGCCTAGCCTTGTATTTTTCTATAGAGCCATCTGAACGAAATTTATTTTTGAAGATCCATTTACACCCACTAGTTCTACTGCCTGGAGGGAGAGCAGTAAGAACTCAAGTATTATTATGCAGAATGGAGTCAAATTCACTATTAATTGCTTCTCTCCAAAAAGGTGCATCTGGAGATGACATAACATCATTGAAGGTTAAGGGATCATCTTCAACAAGAAATGTGAGGAAGTCATCTTCAAATGTTTTTTCTATTCTAGGTCACTTACTTCTTCTTAATTCAGGTTCATTCTCAAGAGATGGAACAACAAAACAAGAAGAAGCCCCTAGATCAGCAGTTGATTTATCTCCAACAGCTTAGACATTGTGGTTTTCATGGAAAAAGGATCTTCAAAAAAGACAATGTCTTAGACTCAATAATTGAGTTGGGACTGACCTCAAGAATTTCATATTGTAGGATTAAAAACCTATATGCAGCACTATGATGTGCATAACCCACAAATGCATAGTCAACTTATTTTGATCCTAACTTCTTTTTTTTAGGAGGAATACTCACTTTTGTCAAACATCCCTAAACTTTAATGCTACTAAGGTTAGGTTTCCTACTTTTCCACAGTTCATATGGGGTTTTATCACAATCTCTAAGGGGAACCCTATTGAAAATATGACAAGCAGAATAAATGACTTCTCCCACAAAGATTTTCAGATAAACCAGAACTTGATAACAATGAATTAACCATGTCACACAAGGTCCAATTTTTTCGTTCTACCACACCATTGGATTGGGTGAATAGGGAGCGGTGATCTGATAAATGATGCCATTATCTTCACACAATTTAGAAAATTCATTCGATGTATATTCACCTCCTTGGTCAGACCTAATCACTTTGATTTTTCTATCTAATTGATTTTTAACTTCTGCCTTATAAATTTTGAAATACTCTAAAGCCTCATCTTTTGAACGCAATAGATACACATAATAAAATTTTAAAAAAATTATTAATAAATGTTATGAAGTATCTTTTTCCTCCTCAAGTAAGCATACCATTCATTTCACATATGTCACTATGTACTATGCCTAACAGTTCAGAAATTCTATCAACAGATTTAAAATGTTTTCTAGGCTGTTTTGCTTGCACACAGATATGACATTTAGAAGTTTCATTAAGATGAGATTTAGGAATCAAATCAAGAAATATCATTCTTTTTATGGTACTTAAATTTATGTGTCCTAAACGAGCATGCCACATATTATGAGATTCAACATTCAAAGCAGTAGTAGATAAAGAGGAAGAACATTCAAACATAATATTCAATTTAAACAAACCATCACACACATAGCCTTTCCCAACAAAGGTTTCAAATCTAGTTATTACAATCTTATTTGCTTCAAAAACTAGTTTATAACCTTGCTGTATCAACAGCGACCCGCTAACTAAGTTTTTTCTCAAATCAGGAATGTGTTGTACGTTTTGAAGTGATAGGACATTCCCGGACGTGAAGAGTATATCAACATGTCTTTCTCCAATGATACGTGCAGCAGAGTGTTTCTCATTCTCACATATCCATCAATGACCTGATAGGAAGTAAACAAGGATCTATCAAAACAAAGGTGTATGTTTGCTTCTGTGTTTATCCACCAATCAATATATTGACAAGCTAAGTTTAACTTAAGATAAACAGTGACAAACCTAATTTGGGAGGAAGAGTGTGCAGGATCATGAATCACCACATTCGCTTGGACTTTATTTTCAGAGTCCTCTGGGTAGGATGGTTGCTCTTATTATTCAGATTCTGAGTAAGAATCTTTCATTTGTAGCAACTTCTTGCAATATGTCATTTCTTTCCACATACGTAGCAACCAGCTTCATCAATTATTTTTTTTAGACTGTGGCTTTACATGACCCTTTGCAACCCCATTCTTTTTAAAAGGTTTAGACTTTTAAAACCTTCAGCTATGTGGGCTTTGGTTAAAAACTCTTAGAAAGTTTAGACACCTTATCTTGAAGCTTATGCTCACCCTCTATCCCAATAGTGGTCAAAATATCATTCAAGAATGTATACCTCTATGATGGTTAAGTTCGACAACAAAATTGGACCAGGAGGGAGGCAATTTTTCAATAATGGATTATACAAGAAAAGTGTCATCAAGAATCATCCCATATTTCCTAATCTCATGAATAATAGTTTTCAGGTCTACGATTTATTTCATGATATATAGATTATCAACCATGTTAAATTTCAAAAAAATTTCGACTCATATTTTTCCAACCCATCATCTGCAAGACTGTATTTTTTTTTGAGTTCTATCCATAGTTTGAAAGTGTCTTTTATTGTACAAAAAATATCATATAACTCAGGGGTTAAGGCACTCAAGATTCGACCATGGCACATGAAATCTTTCTCTTTCCAAGCATTGTCTAATTCAATATTTTTTCCTTTCGGATATGCTATTTTATTAGTATCGACATCCTTGGGATCGGCAGTCTTGGTAAGGTCAATGGAAGTGAACTCTTTATCAGAAAGGGACTTGGTTTCACCTAAGACAATTCTTAAAACAAAAATTAATCCTAAGATGGTGGTCAGTACCTACATTCCTGCTGCCATCTCTTCAATTGGTACCATCAAACAAAGTTGATTTAGCAGATAAATCCTCTACAACACCCATTTTCGAACAACAGAAGAAGGTTTGTAAAAGAGTTTAGGTTAAAAGCAATTGTTCATCGAGAATCTTAAAAAAATTATGACAAGGGCAATGCAAAAAACCTAGTAAAACTACATAATCAAACCAATATGAAAACACTGTAAATATTCTGTAAATAAATAATAGAGGATTAGAAAAGCATACCAGTTTTGGTGAAAGCGAGCAGAGACGCTCTGTCCTCGATGAATAAGGCCCTCTCACACACAGGGTTGAACAGCTCCTACCATTGAGAGATACGACCACAAGGGTTATGCCTACTCAAGGTGTGAGCTACGAGGAGACCACAATGAACAGCCACAATCCTTTAAGACGCTCAGATCAGAGAGGAGAACGAAAAAGTAATTGACAACTCCTCTGTAAAGGAAAAAATCAAACAGAAGAACACTGATTGTAGGTGCATTTGGACTTGTGATTTTTGTTGATGATGAATAAGACCAATATGACGCCTTTATATAGGCACCACAACAACATTCAAAAACGTTTAAAAGGAAAACCGACCAATTAAACACACACATTAAAATTGTCGACCAATTAATTGCGTGCATCTAAATTGTAACCCGACCACTTAATTACGCTCATTAAACAAATTAATTTACGCAATCGACCAATTAATTAGAGGAGATCTCTGCGTGGCCTATTTTATAAACATTTTTGGACGGTTTTAGAAATATTTTGAAATTCAAAATAAGAGATGTTGTAATTGACAAAAAGAAACTCATGCGCATGCGGGCCAAGCCCGCGGAAAGGGCCCAGTGTGGCTCGAAGAGAGGGATTTGCACCCCCTTGCGCGCGAATGCGGGCGCGCCCATGTGTGGCCCGCAGCCCGACCCAGCCCGCCCGCCTACCTCATGCGCAGGGGCAACGTGTGAGCGCGCACGCCCGGTTAACTAATTTTTTCAACAGAAATCCAAGCCCACGGGTTGATGGGCTGGACCTCGTGTGCGCACGCGTAGGGGTTTGGCCCAACAAATCTCAATAATGGAATGATTTGTCTCTATGTATAAGGTAAAAGAACCAAGTGATTTTAACCGATGTGAGACTAAAGTGTTGGAAGGGAACAAATGTAATACACAATTTTTGATCAACCAAGGAATGGGCCTTTCAAATGGGTGTAACACTAACATCTCCACCACCAGTTGGCTTCCGAATACACGTTGTCCCCCAACGCTAAGCCAAATGAATCTTAAGTCATCTGTGTTTTAAAACAAAAAGTAGCGTTGGAGGGTATTGTTTTGCGTTTGAGAAGTTGTGAAAACACCATTTCTCTATCACCTTTGATTTTCTGAGTATCGAGTCCCATTTCACGCACACTTTGATGCACCATGAGTGTAAATCTAAAAATTCTCTAGATGCAAATTTGGTGACGTAATGATTTGGGCTTTAACATTAGTCATATTTCACGCATTTTATTCAATGATTTCATAAAGCTCTCAAAATAATGATTCTCAACATTGGGTTTCAATCTTTGCAAATGATCTTAATCAAGCAAAAACAAACATAAACAAGGGTTTAACTTGCTTATGAGGAAGGAAAAAGGCTCATATTTAAGAAGCCATTGACCCAACTCAATTGGATTTGAAAGTGAATAAAAAGACAAAAAGTGGCTCTATTTTAACCCCTCAAAATTGTAAGTAAGCCCCTTTTTAATGGATTTTATTATTAAAGATCCATTAAATATTTATAATTAGTTCCCCCCCCCCTCCCCCAATAAATAAGCCATGTTTTGATTCCTCAAAACCCTAAAAAAAAGTTTGTGCATTCTCATCAATTCATCTACTCTTCTTTTATTATTTTTAATTTAATGTTTTTAAGATAGAGTTGTATTTAGATCTATACAAATTCTCTTAAATAATAAAAAAAACCCTAAATTTCTTGTTTGTTTTGGTGTTTGGAATAGTTGATTGTGTTTTTCCAAGAGCAATCAATCTCAATTGATTTTCTTTGTGAGTCATCCGTGCGAGAGCTCTAGTTGATCTTAAGAAAGGGTTATTTAGTGTACGATTTATAGACAATCTTTAAAAGATCAAATAAACTAGGGTCGGGTGAGTAGTTGACGCAGACTGTTATGCGAGGGATATGTGGGAATTGAAGGGGTGAGAGGGTTCGTGGGGGAGAAGCCTCGAAGGGTGAGAATTTGGCTTTGATGTGAGAGTAGGGGTGGTAATCGAACCGAATGAGCCGAGCTTTGACATGTTCAATCTCGGCTCGTTTAATATCAGGTCGGCTCAGGACTGAGCTTAATTTCATGTTCAAGCTCGGCTCATTTGACTCGTGAAAAGCTCAGTTGAAGCTCGGCTCAGTTCGGCTCATTTTTTTAAACGAGTCAAGCCGAAGCTCGAATCAATGCTCGGTTTGAGCTCATTTAGCTAAAAAAAACTTATTAGCGTTTGAAAAGTCACATTTCACAAATCACATCACCTTATACATGTGAAAATGACATAAGCTTGAGCTCAGACTCAACTCATATTTTTTGTTTCCCCTTTTTTATGTTAAATAACGAGCTCGTATGAGCTCGGGTTCGGCTCGTTTATAAATCGAGTTTTAAAACTTGTAAGTAAACTCTTCTTATTAGTAAGCCCCTCATAATTTTATAACTTAATTTATAAGTCCCTCATATATTAATATCATATTCGAACAAGGGATTTTTGCATATATACCCCTCCAAAATTTAAATTTTGTGAAAATACCCTTCTAAAATACATGTTTGTATCTATACCCTTGAAAAAACTTAATTCGTTGCATTTGTACCCCTGTGGTTAATTTTTGTCCACTGTAGTTTATTTGGTCCATCTAGTCACCGTTAGTCCTTTGTGAAATTCCATTTTTATCCCCCTCTACACGAATACAATCCCCCTTCAACCTCTCAATCTTTATCTTTCTCTCCATTTCTCCCCCTTCACCCTCCCAAGCCCCAACAATGAGTTCTGCATCCCAAACTTCTTCAATGGTCGATAGTCGAGCAAACCCCGCTTGTTATTGCGGTTTAGCGTGCAAGGTTTGGACATCTACGAAGGAATTGATGAAGGGGAAGAAGTTTACAAATGTGTTTGTTGGGGGTAAGAATGAAATTCAATATTGCAATCTCAGTATGTAATTTGAAATGTATGCTTTTATATTCAGCCTGGATTGATCATTATGTTCATGTATATCATATGTTTGATGAAATGACTAAACCAACTTTTCTTTACAGAAAAATGGTGATTGCAATTTCTTTGCTTGGGTCGAAGACATGCATCAAGATGCAAATGATTTGGAAAAACAAATGGAGGAATTAGTGGTGGATAAAATGAAGGCCATTGAAAGAAATATTTGTCTATTGAAGAGAAAATGATGTCAATGGAGGAGAAGTTGAAAGAGATTGCTGATATGAAGCCATCAGTCAATTATGTGATATGTAGTGTGATGTAATCCACTGTTATGAATGCATTGTAATGTATGAACAATTCTTACTATGTAATATGTAAGTTGTAATCCAGTATAATGCTTTAGTTGTTAAAGAAGTGTAATTTGGAGCAATGTTTCATGTGTTTGTCTGTTAATGTATAGGTAACAAAATTGAACTTCATGAACTTTCACATGTACAAAAACATATTTGATATGTACTTGGAATGTAACCAATCAATCTGATAATAAAAACACATCTCATTGAGTGTTTAAAAATAGTTGATTTCACCTACAACATAACATAACTTTGAAATAATTGTTTGTGTCTTCAACACATACAACACTAAAAACATTGAACAACAACAGCAGTGACTTTAGTAGTAGTACATAACACAACAGAACACTTAAAAAACACAATTTTTATAGGGTCATAAAGATCGTCAGATGATGATATCAGCTGTCTCTGGGAGGCCTCCTCCCTCTAAGTCCTAAAAAACCCTTAGTACGAGCAACCTACAAGACAAATAATCATCCTCTATTCATCACCTTCACCATGATCATTCTCATATTCATCACCTTCATCATATGAATCATACCTACACTTATTATGAGCTTCCCTATCTTCAGGTGTAGGAGGAACAAAAGAGCTTACATTGTGCTCAACTGTAATGAATATTTCAATTATGGGACTCCTCTGGTGTACATTGAACAACCTCAACATTTCTGTTTCATTAGATAGAATACCATACAAATCAGTACCAGCACCTTGTATTGCATATTGAGAGCATCATTTTCACTCCATTTAACTAATCTGCCCACCTCGTCAAAGATCTCATCCATATTGCAATAATCCTTGTCCAGAACAACTTTTTCTTGCCTCCCTAATCTGTATGCCCTCTTATCTGTGCCTTTCACCATTTTCTAAAAACCCCCATATCGAAACAAAATGCACACAGTTGTATCCCCATCATCCTAAATGCATATCAACATTTCAGAATGGAATAGAACTTTAACAAACAGCAGAACATATTCAAATTGATGACAGGTAAATCACAATAATACACTAATCAACCAACTAATTTAGCATGAAAACAATTGTATTTTCCATCATCTTAATTGTTTGACAACATTACAGCATGCAAAAAAAACTTAAAAAAAAGCTAAATCACACTAATAACATGTAAATACTCAAAACACACTGATTTATAAGTATGCTTAACATAACAACAAACAATAAACATAACATCACATCATTTTGGCAAGTATAATTGAATACATACCATTAATTTACAATGATCAAATAACACTATAAGACCTAAAACATTCAAACCAATCTCATTAGTGGAAAATCATAAAAAACCTCAAAAAACTTGAACTCCAATCAAACAACAAAGTCAACATATGGGAACTTACCAGAAATTGATGACTTGCTTGAGTGGGTTCGTTGAAGGGATTGGAGTTTAATAAACGATTGTGAGATGCACCAGATCTGGGGATCAAACGACCATCGACGAATCTGATGAGGTTTCTTTGCCCCCTCCTCATGAAGAATATTGCAGCTGGTCTGGGTATCAAACGGCCTTTGATGGATCTGATGATGGCCCTTTTCGCAGAGGATTGCAATGGAAAAATCGAAGAGCGTTGCAAGGGAAAAGAGGATTAGGGTTAGGGCAAATAAATCAACGAAAATGGTAAAGTTAGGGTTCTGTTTTCATCCACTACAAGTTAGGGTAATTTGGTCAATTATTATATGTGGTTAGGGTGACCATGGTTAACAAATGGTTCATAACGACGTTTGTCGTAAGGGTACAGATGCAACAACTTAAGTTTTTTCAAGGGTATAGATGCAAACATGTATTTTAGAAGGGTATTTCATAAAATTTAAATTTTGGAGGGGTATATATGCAAAAAGCCTTTGTTTGAATATGTGATAAATATATGAGGGACTTATAAATTAAATTATAAAATTATGAGGGGCTTACTAATAAAAAGAGTTACGTATAATTTTGAGGGGCATAAATAGAGCCACTTAAGACAAAAATACCCTCCCGGTGCTGACGTCCTGTTCCATTGAAAACTAGGGTTTTCATTTGACAAACAAATCTCTCTCTCTCTCTCTCGGCAGCAATCGTAGAAGAAGAAACCTCGGTCGCTCTCGGTGAGTACTTCAAAACCCTAAAAAAAATCGTTTGAATCGGTCTCTTTGTATCTTCGAATCTGTGTTTCGAGATTTATCGGTAGATCTATAGTGACTTCTTTAGTTTGATCTGTTAACGTGTATGTGTGTGTTTTCTGATGTAGCTTTTCGATATATGAGGGTTTTGGTTTCTCGAAGCACTGGTTCGATCTCAATCTAGTTGGGTTATATTGTTTGTATGTTGTGTAAAACATGTTGGGTTTTCTTTTTGGGGATCTGATCCTACTGTTGCTCCTTTGGTTGGGAATTTTGATGTATTTTCCAAAACTCTGCATTTCATATTGATACGTGCCAAGAGACTGAGAAATGTCATCATCTGTGATTCTGGATAGCTGAATATTGTTGATATGTCAATCATGCAAAGGAGTTCCTTTTTTTATGAATATATGAATAATAATCTAAATCTAAAATAAGATCAATAACTCAAATTTATCTTTCGTGTTTTTTTTTTTTTTGGAGGGGGGGGGGGGGGGTGTGTGAGAGTTGTAACAGTTTTTGTTCAAACCATTATGGAGTTGTTTTACTTTATTGTTTGGAATTTGTTTTATATAAGCTATAATATGAGTTAAGTTGTAATTCATTCTGTTTATGAAGTTCTACTTATTAGTTAAAACTCGTATGGTAATTTCACCCTTATAGTTGGGGGATTTGGCTTCCACTTAATAAGCATGTTTTTCAAAGGAAATACATTTATGTTGAAAACATATGGGCGGTGATCATGGCTTCACTTTGGGCTTGGGTACTTGTGTTGCTTGGGGGAGTATCAGCTTCTATTATTTTGGGGAACAATTGGATGGGTAAAAATTAGCCTTTGTTTTTGGGGGAGTATGTAGTGTTAAATGTGAGGATTTCGTTGAACAAATACCTGCCATGGCCCCTTGGCTGCAGTGCTTTATGATCACCCCTTTCCCTGTCTTTTGTTGATTGCAGCGATAGTTGAAATCTGAAACAATGGCGGCTTTGGGCTTGATGAAACCAACGAAGCCTGGGTTTGAGGAATCCCAGGAGCAGGCCCACCGAATTCGGATTACATTATCTTCTAAGAATGTGAAGAATCTTGAGAAAGGTAGACTGGTTTTCTTTTTTTTACGTTAAGTTTATCATTTTTAATCTTATGGACAATTCTCATGCCCTCTTTTCTTTTGTAGTCTGTGCTGATCTTGTCCGTGGTGCAAAGGACAAAAGGTTGACCGTCAAGGGGCCTGTGCGCATGCCTACGAAGGTCCTCCTTATTACCACCAGGAAGTCCCCATGTGGTGAAGGTGTGTGTGTGTGTGTTTTTCCCCTTTGTGACTTTGGCTATTTCTGGTGACTTGCAATGCAAAGCTATCCTCCACTTGGAACATGTTTTGATGCCTTGCTTTTGAAAATATCGGCAATGATATTTATATTTAAAATTGCAAAAAAAATGTTATCTGAATTTTTTTATTTGATAAGTATGCATAAATGAAGCATTCACCAAAGTGACATTATGTGTGGCATTGCCATTAATGATTTTCCATCTTATTATTATTTGATGACTTAACTGATTGAAATGATGGGATCATGAAGATTGGTTCAACATTTTTTTTGGGCCAACATCTGTCAACTCTCTGTAATTTGGGACTGCTACTCCCCTTTTGTTTTTTAATAAAAGCCCGCTTATCTGTATTAAACAAAAAATTGTTAGGGCAGTCATTCCTGCAGTTACTTTTGCAGTCCCAATACGGTTTTGAATTCTTCTTTGAAGGTATATAATTGTATGCTGAAGTACATACTACCTTCACAAAAAATAAAGCATGTACTTGAATGAATTGACTACATATCTTGAATGTTCTATATGTTTGCCTAACGTGGTATATGCTCAATGAGAGAAATTGCATACTCAACTAGGACCACAAGAATGACTGTGTCAGTGCTCTTCGCCTATCGAATTGTTAACAAATCATGTGTGGTGGTCAGTACTAAAAAATAAAAAATAATGTAAGCATCTGAACTTCACTCCTGAATAGCACATGAAATCCGGTGGTCTAAACTATTTCATCTACTGATCCTCTGTTGTTCTCTAGTAGAGGTCCAAATTTATATTGAAAATGTACACGACAACAGCCTATATTCAGTGGAGAAAAATAGATCATCCGTGTGTATTTTGATGTCTGTTAGGTTCTTTGATATTCTTACGTTGTGCCCTCACTATTCCTATTTTGTGAATTTGTTTTCTGTCTTCTGTCATACTATTGATTCTTGTTTGGTTTGAGTAGTCGTGAGGATACTAATACTATGGTGAATGGTTAAGTCAGTCATTCTATGCTGACAATATGACACATGCTTGTGTCTTTTATGAAGTTCTTCCTGACATCTGAAGTTGAATTTACAGGCACAAACACATGGGACCGTTTTGAACTCCGAGTCCACAAGAGAATCATAGATCTGGTGAGTTCTCCTGAGGTCGTCAAGCAGATCACTACTATCACTATCGAACCTGGTGTTGAAGTGGAAGTGACAGTTGCAGACGCCTAGAGAGGAATCCTTTTTGGGAAGAGTGGATGGTGGTATCCCTTTTCTGTGGCAGTTTCAGTTAGTTAATGCAGATTATATGTATTTTTTTCCTTTTATCTTTTCAGTCAAACGTATTATGAAATATGGGATGGAATGCTGAGATTTTAAGCTTATGATATACACAGTTTTTTTTATTATATGTTGAATTCCATTGGCGAACCTGGTTTATGTTTCTCCATGTTTTTGGCAGGTTTTTTTTTTCTTCCATGTAATGGTAATTGAGATTGTTGTAGGACCAGTTTTTATTTTTATATACTCGGTCCATTTTGTAGTCCTAATGTATTATACATTCTAAATGTATATGCATTCATTTTATCCGAGTATGTATTTCATTTTTTTTTTTTGTGAAAGTGTGTATTTCATTAGGCAAGTCTAAATCTTAAATAGAAAATTAAAACAAAATGACTGTAGGAGTGATTGTCCGAAACATTTATGCTAAGGAATTTATCAGCTCAGCATTTCTATTTTCTTAAAAATAATAGCTCAATCTAATCCATACCTCCATATTCCATCAACATATTTGAATTTTTTAAGGATCACTTCTCAAAATATTGTGTAAAAGGAAAGACCTTGAAGTTTTGATTGATGTTCAAACTTTTATATAATGCTCGTACGAGGAGATTTGAAAAGATAGATCATCAAATCTATTAATGCCAATAAATAATTTTAATTAGCTTGATTGTTAATGATATGGTGTGAATTACATATAGTCTTTAGCATATATGCTGTCCCAAGTCCCAATGATATGATGATTGGGGTGTTTTGTTGTTGTATTTAGAAGGTTTTGATCTTTACCTAACCAGGATTTGTCACAATAAAGTAGTCAATACACTTGATCAATCCTGCAATCGTAATCTAGCATATATTTTCTTAATCTAGTGTATACTAAATTAGGTTAGTATATTTTAAATTCGAGAAAATACAGCAAAAATGATATGAATAGTTTAGAAATTGATGGGAAACAGTTTATTGAAGTCCAATAGTCATGAACACTTCATATCAATTTGAATATCTCAATATATCAAATAAGTCCATACCAAAAGTTCAAGAGGATTCAAGAGTATTAATATCGTCTACTTGGAATGGGTCATAGAAATAACTTAAAAACTGTTTTTTATAACTTAAAACTGTTGATGTCAATTGTTGATGTCGTGTAGTTATAGTTTGAATTAAATATCATTATTGTAAAAATAACTATGAATCTGTTTCCAAATGTAAAAGAAAAGGGCATTGCACTTAACCTTTTTTTAGTTAGTTTAACATTACACATTTAATTTAATGGTAACCCAATTTGGATAAATACACAAATAACTACTTTAACCCACAAGGGATTTTGAATCCTGAGGCTTAAATGGTACACATGATTTATGAATTATTACATGCATCCAATTTTTTTCCCCTTACGTTTAACATAATATCTGAATTTCGAATGACATATTCAAATTCAGATGCTTATCTCCAATTTTGAAGTGATTCTCCAAATTTGAAGTGGATACCATATATATGAATCCTTTTAAAAAGATGTTTTTTACATAACTAAAAAGCAGTTTTTCCCATTATCAAAGGCTTGAGACTTTGAAAACAAGTTCGGACTAATTATAGTTCCTACAAAAACAGAATCTCTTAAAATTGCTCAAACTCGTTTTCAAACACTGCTTGAGCCATTATCGATTCTCCGTGCCTCCCTTTCCTGATTTCCACAAGCTGCGTCAGCAGCGCCTCGCACATCTCAGACGCATCAGCCTCGCAACCACCCCTCTTCGACGAGTACACCATCCACCCATGGTCGAGCTTCCGGTCTGGCCGGACCACCACGGATCCGGGGACCTCAGCATCGCGGCGCATCACAAGCCCATCGCTCTCCTCCCCGTATCTGAGCCGGAGGTGCAACGCGCACACAGCCATGGCGGCGGACAGAGGGATGATGATGGGCACCTTTGTCGGGTTCGTTCGGGCTGAGTCCACTTCGCACGAGCCAAAGCTGGGGAGCGGAAGCCACGGGAGCTCTGCATGGGCAATGTGGGACATCGTGGCAAGGACGCCCGGCGCCATTCTTGCTTGTGTGTGGAAGGAGATTATCGGGATTCGATCATAGGGGAGCGCGTGATGGGTTATGAACTCCTTCCGCTTCTCATACGTGAGATCATCCAATGCTCGCATGTCTCCCTACAAATAAGAGCGGATTGAATCCTTCCCAACCTGACTTTTAGAATGGTTCATTGAGGTTTTAGCGATTGATTGGATCAAAATCCAAACCCAACCCAACTTGAACCATTCTCTACCCCCCCCCCCCCCCCCCGTTTGTGTAACGGAATAAGGGAGTATAAGGGTGGTATAAGGGTGGTATAAGAATGGATAAGAAAAATAGTTGTTTGTTTGAAGGGTATAACTTGGTATTACTAAACCAGTTTAAACGAGTATAAGAGAGTATAACAATTCTAAGCAACCCCTAGGATAAGCTATACTCACCTTATCTATTCCCATGGGCCCACATGTCAAATCAACTTTTTACACATCATCACATCAAATCACCTATCAACTCCTCTTATACATCAAATGTCAAATCAACTTTTTTACACTTTATTTATATTTTATTCTTTATCAAACAAACAACTCAACCTTTATTCTTACGTTTTTCAATGAGAATAAAAAAAATACAACCAAACAGAAAATATTTTATTCTTGTAGGTTTGTTATCTATACTGGCATAGTTATCTATCCAGAATAACTCAATTCCGCTATCCAAACGGGGGGTACGGGTTTGGTTCGGGCCTTCAGGTTGATTGACCTGACCCAACCTGCTTAAGTTCTAGTTACTTTAGAGGGGGGAAAATTATAATGCATGATACCTTGATTATTTTGCATATGATGAACTCCATGATCCTCCTCGCCTCCTTGTCAACGATCTGACCTTCACGAAGGATATCCGATGCGATCGGGGTGCCACCATATGGACTTTGAACAAGAGCCAATCCGGCGACCTTAGTTTCCAAGTCAGACCAGTAAATCGACAACGCTGCTGCTGCATCGATGCCGCCTTTGCTGTGTCCCAGAAGCATAACGCGTTTGCTCGAACCCCAATACAGTTCTTCGATGCATTGTTTCAGCTCCCATGCATTTCTTTCCACGGATGCCTGAATAAAGCACCATTGTTTGATGTAATAATTTATTGTGCAAAATAAATTAGTGGTTCAAAAGTTTTTAAAGCCATGTTACCTAGCCAAATCATGCAGATTAAGGCCCTGTTTGAAACCATTTTTTTTATAAAAAAAAGCATATGTAATAAAATCCGAAACCAAAAGATGAAGTTGAAAAAAAACCTATTTGGAATCGATTATCTGAAAAAAATAATTATGCAAAAGCTGAGTTAGTTTAACAATTGGTTCCCAACGGGGCCTAATTAAAGTTAACAACAATGAAATATAGAATTTTCAAGATTGCTATCCTTTCAACAATCTTTACCTCAAAGTTCCCCTGACTTGCTTGTATTTTTCCCAATTGGGCACCTTTCATTTGAATAGATGATGATGCCTACCGTATTTTCAAAAAAAAAAAAAATCTTTACCTCGCTGTGGATCTTTGCAATGTGACAGGAGAGTCCCATCTTTGAGAAGAACTTCTTTGTATTCACAAAATATAAAGGGCCATGATTGCTAAAAAGACCTGTAATGAAATCATTTGAAGCAAAGAACCCACCATTTTTCAAAGAGAAAATGAAATCATACAACAGCACAAAAGCTCACCTGGAATCAATAGATAAACAAATGAGTTAGGTAGTGAATGCTCTCCATTCCTGAAAATGCAAAGAACGATGGAAACAATGATGTGATCAATTGTCCATCAATTGTCCATCAATTAATAGGGATTCCATTAAACTAAATTGAAATACAAGGTATAAGACCAGATATTGGAACCAACTGTTAAACTGCTTCTTTTCATATAATAGGCTCTAGATGGGTCATGTTAAGCTTTAGCTTTTGGTTTCAGATTTTGATTTGTGTGTAAAAAGTCAAAAAAAAAAAAAAAAACTGGTGGATGGTAGCTTTTATGAAAAATACAGATTGAGAGCAGCTTTTATGAAAAAAGCTAGTTTTATAATTGATTCCAAATGGGATAAAATAAAATACAGCAATTCATGTGAATGAAAGGTTTTTAAATTGATTCCAAATGGGATCTAATAAACAAAACACAGCAATTCATGTGAATGAGCAGATACCGTATGCTATGAAGCAGCTCCATGTATCTGGCTGTGCCATCTTCAACAGGTGGTAATTCCGGATATTTTTGCAACCAACCAATATCTTCAGAAGAACCCTGCAGCGTTCTTCGCACACGAACTATGAAGCTGTGGAGATAAAGTTAGACATGTCATGATGCATAACAAAACAAAATGCAATTGATATACATTCATTAATAACATGGTTACAACGATTCTCAAAATGCATGGTAACTCAATATATTTCTGTGCCATTCAGAATTTTTTTAAAATTTTACCTTCTCACTCCAACATGAATGTGTCTCAGATGTCTGCAGCAGCGTCTCAGATAGCTGAACGTGTCTCCAAGATAGCTGAGGCCTAATTTACATGTACATTTGAAGCTATATAATGGGAATGTCAATCTGCACCATGTTCAATGTGAGACTTGCAATTACATGTAAAAAAAAAACAGAGCAGAAAGCTAATTGAAGTGATTCTAATGATTATTAGAACTCATCAAATCTTTGTTAATATATGTGCTTTAACTGAGTCAAGTGGGATAAGATAGCTGGAACATAATGTTGCGGCTAATCGAAAGATGTAAGATATACAACTAACAGAAAAGGCGAGGCTCCTGATTAAGATAAAACCCGATTTGAGCGAGAAATCTTTACGGAAAGTAGACAAGTTTCAATTGGATCTTTACCTTAATAACAGGACAACAGAACAAGCTCTGCTCGAGGGATAAAACAGAAAATACTTTTATATTCCATAAATGATTTCAGTAAAAAAAAAAAGAGTTGTTAAATTACTATGGAACTGATTGTGATGACTTACGAAAAGCAGGAAGAATGTTATTTATTGAGTTCCATTATTCAACACAATAAAAAACAAAATTATACCCCTGAAAGATGGCACAGAAACTTAGTGAGCTATACTTTGTCACTGCAACATGCGATCCTGTTCTAACCCTCCTTCCAGGGATCAAAATATGAGTACCATAATCAGAAGGCTCAAAGGATGGTGAACAGTTTTTGGGAGAGGATTGATAAGTGCAACATGGGGATCTTGAATGTGGACGATAAGAGGGAATTGCCGGAATATGGAAGAACCTGCTGACATCTCTGAACAGAAGATCCTCTGCGGTAACAAAATGTACAATTGTTAGATTCTTTGCTTCAATAGCATAAAGAAGATATGTTCCACTCTCTCTATATATGCATCATGTGGACATCTCTATACCACAGATTCCTTGAATATCTATAATGGATCTAAAAGCCAAAATACCCTAGAATCACATCTAAGATAAATACCACATGACTCAAAATTACAATAAGAGAAAGAGCTCACCTACAAAATGAATGAGTCTGTCCCTTAAATACGAGGTTAAAGACACAATACGCGTAAAAAAATCATCCATTGATAGATAATGTCAGAGATGCAGACAGATGCCCAGCGATCCCACCACAGCTCTTATCCTGAGAAATGGATGTGCTTTATTATTATCCACCAAAACCCGAATCAAAGCAAAAACAGGATATTCGAGAGTTTCCATATCATGTCAGCGTAGAAAAGTAAATATACAAGTACCCACATTTGAAGGAATTACAGGTACATCTTCATAACTTCAGTATCTTCAATGGATCCAATGATTCCTGAAAAATTAATGATCAACATTTAAAAGTTATATGCATCCAATTTTAATTATATAAGAGAAAGCCGCTCGCAAAAATCTATACAATTAATAAATAGAATGGCATGAGATATTGCTATTACGAATCAAAGGGAAAACTTGAATAGAATTAGATAATAGATATCATAACCAGTCATCACAGATGTTTACAGCAGTTCAGGTGTGAGCACGTGCAAAGAAATCAACATGTTTGGGATGACATCACAAACAATGCAGAAAATTAAAATTCACTGTTCTCATGAAACTTGAAAAACAATCTAAACTCCAAAGTGAAACATAGCTTAATACCTTGGAGTGCAGTTGTAAGTTGATAGCATGCCATATTAGATAAATTAGAATAGATAATTTTTTTTTTTTTAATACTGATTTGTAAAATCCACACAGGCACTATTATTCATAAAATCCAACTGCAGTCCAACTTTTTTTTTGGCAAGTGCAGTCCAACTTGTTGACATATTTACATATAGTGAAGGAAAATGTAAAAACCCATACTGAATATCCATCATATATTGAGGACGGCCCAAAAAAGACGTCTTCGAAGGAAACCAATCAAAGTCCAATTCAGAAGTTTAACATAAATGTGATAAGATAATCAACCAAAACTCAAAAAAAATCCCAAACACAGAAGATGTCATTATTCAAAATCCACACAACATAATGTGAAATTAAAGATCATTTCTATGTTTAGTCATCTACAAGAAGAGAACACCAATTGCACCTACACAGTTAAAGGATTGCAGTTCAGTCCCTAATGGTGAACAATCTTGAGAAATGAAAATCTCAACAAATCAGGGAAATAATGCAACAAATCTCACAAAACCAACAAAGAATTCAAAGCTCAAAAAAACCCAACCCATAACAAAATTCAAACAGATAAGGGAACGATCAACCAAACAACCAATTCACAAAAAACCCATCAATGGATCGTAAGTATATACAACAACAAACATCAATTTATGGTACCCAGATAAAAATGAGAGACATTCAGCAACACCCAATCCATAGATAGATTCCCACATCAAGAGGAACAAAACCAAATAACCAATTCACATAAAACCAATCAATAGATCACAAGAAAATAAGACAACAAACATCAATTCATGGAACCTACAGAAAAAATGAGACATTCATAAAAACCCAGTTTCCACATCATGAGGAACAAAACCAAACAACCAATTCACATAGTACCCATCTCTGGTTCACAAGAAAATATGACAACCAAACATCAATCCATGATACCCAGATGAAAAATGGGACACATTTACGAAAACCAAATTCTGAGACAGACTTCCACAGTAAAAGAAACGCCAAAAACACAAGGGAAAAATCAGAAAGGAGAGATCTTTTACCTTGTATTCAATCAAACCCATCATTTGAGTTGCATTTTTTAACAGACCATGATGGTTTGATTGTTTTGAGCGATAATGGATTGAAGAGGGTGGGTAACTTTATTTTTGCTAATTCAAACAAAGCGGCCGATCGTTATCAAGTCTTTACACTGGCTCCCACCAACCCCACCAGGTAGGTCATTATCCTTAATTTTAAAAAAAGACAAAATTTGATATTATTATATGGTATATTATATCAGGAACCTCCCTATTTTTTCTTACACAATATGGGAGAACTCTTCATATGTATAATATATGGAATATGTGATATGTACACTCTGTATACAGCCCTTCCTCCACGGTCCTCATCGTTTTTTTTAATACACATTCATTCAAATAAACATAAAATATATATTGAGATATTAGTAATATATTTTGAAAAAATAAATAAATAATTTAATTTTTATATTATGATAATACAGTACACAATATGATAATGTAGTATATATTGTACTATTATAGTACATAGGTGGAGGGATCATTTATAGGTTGTAGATGGGGTTGCAAAACGAAAAATGAAACGAGTATATCACACTTATGAAATATATGTATTTGTTTTTATTCTAAAAAACAAAATCTATTAAATCTAATTTTACATATTATTTTTTAACAATGACTAAAATAAAAGTGAGGAAAGTAGAAAAGCAAATAATAACAACAAAGGAAGGAAAATAATGAGGGGACAACCACCGCCCTGTCAAGGCAAGGAGATATCCAAAGCCCGATGGACTAGAGGCTAAAATACTTTTTTTATTTGTCCCTATATTTTAATGTAATGATCAATATTTAGTTGGATAGTTATGGAAAATTGCTTATTATTAAATTAGATTACATAAATTTATTATTTGAAATTGAAAATTAACAAACAAAAATAGATATCTGAAATAGTTATAGAAAGATTTTTTTAATTATATTTTTAGATTATTTGAAATTAATTGAAAGTAATTGATGGATTATTTGTTTTTTAGATTAATTTAAGTTTGAAATCAACAAACAATCTATCTACTTAATTATTTGATTGATTTAATTGATTTATTAATGATATTAAGTTTTTGTATGGTTTTCATTAATTATTTTATTTTGGACTTTTGTTTGATTTTATAAAGAATATATCATTTCTTTACAAACTGAAAATAATCTCAAGATTTAAGAAATTTCTTTTTTGTTGTTTTACATGGTTTCAAGGAAAGTTTGGCAAGTGCACACTCTAAATGGGACCGCAAAGAGAGCTCAATAAATCATTTTCTTTTTAACATAAAATACTTATTATGTACATGCCAAAGTGAGAGATGCAATATTTGAGGTTATATATGCAAATAAAATAATGATAATATATCTCTTTTAACAGCTATTGAGATATCCAAGACTGCAGGCAGGGTTGTAAAGATGATAAAACATAACATTGGTAGATCACAAAACCTTTTTCCAACAGAGCTAGCACAAAATCAATATCTTATCCATCTGGTATGTACAACTTCAAACTTGGTTGTAAAATTTTTTCCACAATGAACATCAAATGCAACAAAAGAAAAATCATACAAGAACCTATTAACCACACATCAATCCATGAATTAAAAAAAAACACAACCCACCATTTTGAATCATCTAATTTTGATCTGATTCAACCTATTGAACCACACTGAGTGAAGCACCATGTGAAACAGATCATACTTGACAGGCTTACTGTGCCACACAAAGTGCTGCTGCACCCTCCTCACCCCATTCTGCAACTCCAGGTACCTCTCCTCCGGTATCGCCGACAGTATCTCCTTCAGCCTCGGAATGTCCTTCTCCTCCACAGTCACCGAGAACACATCCCAGTCCAGCACCTCGAAGAACGGGGGCACGTAATTGTCTGACATGAGCACCGGAACGCACTCGTAGAAGATTGCCTCCACCACGCGTGGACTGTTCACCTCGTACCCCCTTGGGCAGAGGCAGTACTTGCTCGTCTTCATGTACTGAATGTAGTTCATCTTGCTCTTCACCCCCGGGGGCATCGGACCGAGGATCTTCATGTCCGGATCCCTGTTGTTAAAGAGACATTATGTAAGGGTAGTTCATTATGTCCGGATACTTTTTTGTCAGTCTCTAATAAGAGATTGACAAAAACTGAGGGATCCAGCACTG
Source organism: Acorus calamus (assembly GCA_030737845.1). NCBI lineage: Eukaryota > Viridiplantae > Streptophyta > Magnoliopsida > Acorales > Acoraceae > Acorus > Acorus calamus. Next base: position 9,916,137 of record CM060863.1, on the reverse strand, counting down.
ACTAGATCCCATCTCTTTTTTTTCGTATCTATAACTAGAGCATTTCTTGTTCTTCTCATAATGATATAATGAACATTTTTCCTTAATCTAGCACCTGTTCTCCCAATGCTGGATCAATATGGGGCGTGTCCTCCCGTGCATGTTCCCCGCGAAGAAGGCAAGGATGGGCCTTTCACGCGCCGGTCTTCCTCCAAGGTCTCTGAGTGGGTTGCGTGCGGACCGGACATATGTCTCAGGGAGGGAGACATCCTTGCCTATTTTGAACCCGTCGGTGATGTCTGCGTTGCAGAGGGCGCGAATGGTGCGTCGCAAAGCATGTCGAGTCTCGTATGGTGCCTGTAAAAATAGGCGAAAGAATTACATTTCTCATTACTACAATGATGATTATATATTGTAGACCTTTGAACACTTCAGAAAATGACCGTGATTGGATAATGGTTGAAAAGGAGCTTTTCACTTAAAGCAGCTTTTGAAATTAGCTTTCCAAGAAGCAAACTTTTGTTAGATTCCTGAAATGCTGTTTTTTATAACAAAAAAAAATGTTTTTAGCTTTCTTTAAAGGTTGGGATCGTTAGCAGCATTTGAAAACAATCATGCATTAAACTGCCTATACTCAATTTCCAAACAGCCATGTATATTTCGTGTTTGGTAAGACTTAAAACCCCATTTAGAACCACTTTTCAAAAAACAGGTTTTTCATAAAAGGTACTGTCAACCAATATGTTTTCACAAAAAGCTGCATTGTTTTCTAACACACAAAATCCAAAGCCTGAAACCAAAACCTAATGTTAATTGGAAAAAAAAAACGCTTGATTCGATTGTCAGAAAATTGATTTTGCAGAAGCGGAATCAGTTTAACAACTAGTTCCAAATAGAGAAATGGGGCCTTAATGGGCTTACCCAATCATGACAGGCAACTAGAAAATGGTCAGCTCCACCGGTCCTATTCCAGTAGGGATACTTTGATACGATCTTGTCTACGTAGCTCTCCAAATAGTCTACCAGATTGTGTCTGTTATGCGAATTGGGCACGTAGAGTGAGAACTCCAGATTGCGCGAACTGAAAGGCATGTAGAAGAGATGGGCCTTCCTGGGGTCCTTCACAGTGTACTGACGGTTTCCCTCCATAAGCCTCATAAACCAACCCTCGGAGGCGTAAATCCCCTTGATTGGTCCCTGGTGAAAGACGGGTTTGCTTCCCTCTTTGTAGACATAGACCTTCAGTGTTCGTTCCATCAAATTGTAGCTCCTACAAGTCAAGTATATACAAGTATTATTGACAGCTTAATTTGCTGGTTTGTGTCCAATGAAATAAATTGTTTATCTTACATAATTAAATTCAGCTTACGTTAAAATTAACCCTGCAAGTGTAACATTGAAAATTATCATTATTTAGCATGTAAATTTACAAACATAACCCATCACAGGCACATATAACAGAAAAACTGGTCAAAGAAAAAATGATTTCATTTCCATTAGTTTTCCTTTGATCCATATCCCTTCATTTTCCTTCCAATATTGTGCACAAACACAATTCATGACACTGATGTATCTTAGAATTGGACAGCTCAATCATAACCTTTCCAATGCATATCATGCAAAGAATCCATCTATATTATAAGTTAGAAACAAATATGCTTTCTTAGCAGTGAATTAAGGCAGGCTAAAAAGGGCATTAATCGAATTTGTTATATCCTTCGCAGTTGATCAACACGAATAACAGTGCTTAGACCACATGAGATAAATCGGCTTACCTTTTGAACATGGAGATGTTCCTAAAAGCCGGCATGTGGAGCTCCCGATCAGCCCTCACAATTGGAGCATTTTCGATCAGTGCCTTTATACCCAAGAGTTTCTGATCATGCGCTGAGGACCAGCGTGGTCTCTACAACAAATTGCAAAAAGATTGAATTACAACTAAAAAAACTATTTTTCATCAATCAACATTTTTAGAGTATAATATGTCGTACCATCGCACGAGAGGAGGCACGATTCTTAATCAATATATCATTCATCTCTGACATCGTCGCTGGTGGATTCGCTTGCTTTTTCTTCTTCTTCATAGAAACGCTCCCAGCATCAGCAGAGACAGAATTTGTCATGACTGAACCATTACTCAACGCCCCCATATCATCAACCTTGGAAAGAATGTCAGAAACAACAGGTATGGAAGTACCATTTGCGTTGGCATCCACTTTTTCTCGGATTAGCCCGTCCTCGTGAGGAACTATGGAGACTGATGGGGGTGACGAAGGCAAAGAACCATTGGTTTTATTTGGATTTGTGGAGTTGTTCAATTCTACATTCTTCTCCTCTGGAAAACCATCATTCAGACCACCGACATCCTCCAACACCAAACTGGTATTGGATTTTCCAACACTGTCTTGTTCTCCGAAAGATCCATTTTTCGTGATTTTAGACTTTTCTAATGTGATGTATCCATCCGGGCCTTCAATTTTTTCGAGTACGAAACCATCGCCAAGGTCAATCAAAAACTCTTTATCAGGATCTCCATCTCCATCCACCTCAAAATCGTCGTCTGAATCACTACCCATATTTGTTCCATCTTCATCAACCCTGTTATCTTCTTTGACTTCAGAAGTTTTATTTTTCTCTACCACCTCAACAACTACTGATGTCTGTGTGGAATTCGTCGAGTCACTCAAGAGGGAGAATTCACCAACCCTCATCGAATTGGGAGAAGAGATATCCTTGCTCGACGGGCTTCTCTTTTGTAGCACCGGCATCTCGAGGAGAGGAAATGAAGGCGACACAACACTTCGAGTGTTGAAAGAGAAAGATCGAAACACAAGAACAACAGAGGCAAACATCCCCATCACCAAAACCAGTCTTCTTGTTCTGGTTTGACATGGTTTCTTAGACCTAGCCATCCAATCTTCCATTCAGTTCAAACAAAAATCAAAACTTTATGCTTCCTGTCCTGTAAAAATCAGCCGAAAAATCTAAATATTTGATCAAAGGTTCACAAAGAAGCAAGTTTTAACATGTGAGACAACCAAGAACTCATGTGGGGTCTAAATTTCAACAAATTTGAGGTGACATTACAACATGCAAACACAAAAAACACAAAAAAAAAATTAAATTCACGAACTTGGGAGGCTGAGAACAACAAATATGTCCAAATGAGATTTTCTGTAATCTGATAAAACCATTCCCAATAACCATCAACAATGCAAGTCCAAAAACACAAACATAGCTCCGAATTCACTAATTGAGAGTCTGATTAACATTCCAAATATTCCTCTTGGTGAACCCCAATAATCACTTCCAAGCAAACCCAAAAAAAATTCCACCACCATCCCCCAAAAACCCCAAAAACAGAGAACTTCAACTAAACCAACCACTGTTCTAACAAAAACCCATTATAGAAAAAACATAAAAAACATGAAACCCAAAGCATAACTAAATCCACACATTCCAAAAAACCACCAAAGATCCCAACTTTTCCTCAACTAAAGAGAGAACAAACAAAGACCCAAAATCAAAAACTGATATTTCTCAGTTATTCTTTCACACACCCACTCTGGATCACAAGAAAGTACCTCTGCATTTGCTGGGCATCGCCATTGTTAGAGAGAGAGAGAGAGAGAGAGAGAGATTCAGCATTTACAGTCTTTCAGTGACTGCAGTGGCCGAAGAGAGTTGCATGTAAAGACAAACAGTGTTACAGTAGTGCCATTGTGAACTTGCTGACGTCACACTTGGACGACAAGGGTCCACAGAATGGACGGCTGGGATCGAGTCTTAGTGAGGGTATTTTGGTAAATATACCGCCTCGTGTGCGGCGACTCTGGATTCTCTCGGGTTTACCAGATAAGGACAAAAATCCCATAAGAGAATTTTTTGGTTTGGTGACCGGCTATCACCGGTTACGAACCGGTTAATTGTCGGTACTTTCTGGGTACGGTTTTTGCGAGATTTACGAAAATGTTTTCGATGGGTGTCTTGTACGGACCCCTCATCAAACAAATGATAACTAAATAAAACAAAAATAATGTACTACCACCACCTTTTTTTTACTTAGGGCACTACCTTTTGAAGCTCACCACCTTTAATTTCTTTAACTTACCAAGTGCACCACCTTATATAAACACCATATGAGAAACATCCTTCTCACCACCCACCATATTTCATCACATCAACCTCTCTCTTTCTTCTCTTTCCTCTTTTTTTTCGATTAGCCCCCGAATACCTCTTCGACACATCCCATACGTTGCCCTATTAGATGCAAACATTGGTCGTCGTGAAATGCTCCTCATCTCTCTAGTTACAGAAGTCCAAATTTTTTTCTATTGTTTTCTTCTGTTCCCATCGACAGAAATGTGGTCTATGATATATAAATACATAGACATATCATGTGTCTAACCTATTTCAGAACTAGATGGAGGACTTTTCTATTCCCATCAACTTTAGTATTGTTTAGAAAATTTAAAAACTTAGACACCATGGTATAACCCATTTAAGAACCTATGTATTGATTTTTCTGTTTTTATAGACAAAAATATTGTCTATAGTATTTAAAAACTTAGACATTACATATGTCTACTAACCCATTCCAGAACCTATGGATTGATTTTTTATTTCCATAGACATAAGTATTGGAATATTAAAAATCTTTACACTGCATATGTCTAACCCATTCCAAAACCTATGGATTGATTTTTTAACCCATTGTCTAGGTTATATAAATAATGGAATCTTGTGTGTTAACCCATTCTAGATAAAAGGAGGATTTTTCTGTTCCTATCGACAGAAGTGTTGTTGTATCTTAGGGACATAAACACCGCATGTGTCTAACCCTATCCAGAACCTACGGGTGTTTTATACTGTTTTCATTTACGAAAAAAAAGGATTGATGTTGTAGACACTTTATGTGTGTAACCCTATCTTGAAAGGTGGTGCCCTTAAAAACCGTAGAAGGGTTTGAATGACTCGGAATGCCTAAAGCCAATATCGCTGCCCAACTTTTTTTTTTTTTTTGCACTTTCATTTATTTTAAAGGGATTTTTTATTTTTAAGTCCTCGATCATTCATATTTAGCGATTGATCCCTCATTTTTTTATATTTGGATTTTAATCCCCATATTTAAAGGATAATTCATTTTTAATCCTATTAGGGACTAAAAAAACTAAATAATTTACGGATAGATCCCTCTCAGGGATTAAAAAAAATTATCCTTTAAATCTGGAGGACTAAAACCCAAATACAAAAAAGTGAGGGATCAATTCGCTAAATATGATGATTTGTGGGGACTTAAAATAAAAAACCCTATTTTAAAATATATACCTAGATGTATATTTTTTTGGCAAAATAAATGATATGCATATTAGTATGGTTTAAATATATGTGTTTTTTTTTTTTTATCATATTAGAGTATGTATTGATATAATAGAGAATATCGATGATTTTCATATAAAATATCAGAGGGGGTAAATGGACTGAGTTTATAAGGTATAATTTTAAATGATGTTATTGGCACCTCTCCCATCTTTTTGCACATCCCACCCAATAAAACAAACCCAAGAGGAGTGCGCAAAATGATTACTTGGTGCAAATAAAGATACCATATATAATTTACTATTGAATAATACGAGGGAGAGTTATTCGTGATATTAATTTTGTTATCCAATGTATTTTGATTTTTTAAAAATAATATACACTAGTTTAATTAAGAACATGTATTTAAAATTAAAGAACATTTTTTAAATAATTGAATGAATATCATTTTTATATTTTTACTAGTCGAGTTTATACTTACAAGAATGACGAGAGTACAAGAACCTTCTTTGAATAATATATCATTATGATATATACAAAATAAAAATTATGTTTGACACAATTGTCAAACTAATTTGATTGTTTTTTAAATTAATTTTCAATTTGATTTGGTTATTTCAAAATCTAAATCAGTTTTTTTTATCAACGAGGCCATATTTTTCTGTGAGACTTCCATGATGTTTGGTTTTTTTTGAGATATGAACTTCATATTAAAATATAATAATAATACAAAAGAAAATTTCATGACAAATCCTGGTTAAGAATAAAAAATTTGTTTTAAAAGAAAACATTTTTTTCTTCTAAAAGTAACATCAAAAAAACTAATACTGTGTAGTACCATAGATTTAAATGCGACCGCACGTGCTGTTTTTGATGTCTGACGCATATGATCTGACATGTGCGGTTTGAACAGTGGACCGTTCAAATGATCTGATTTCCGTTCAAACGATATAACTGCTGTTCGAATGTTGTTTGAATGAGAATCGAATGATAATTCAAATTTTCAAGAAGTGAATGTTCTGAATAAATAAATAAATAACGACCGCTTGAATAAACACATGAGTCTATTTGAACGACCAATGCACGATCACATATACAGCATATGCGGCCACACGTGCGTTTTAGACCCCAACTGCAACTGCTGACCGCATATTATTTTAAAACATTGCATAGAACTGACCATGAAAGAGATCAAGTTTTCCACAAAATCAGATTCCAAAATCCAACCCCAAATGCTACCTGAATATGACATTCAGGCTCCATTTATTTGAATTGCCACTTCATATAAACAAAATGTAAGATTATATTCTGGCTTGATCAAAAAAATAAACTTCCAGCTTGCATTGAATAGGTCAAAATTATCATTTTGAGTCTCCAAAATGAAAACAAGAAATTGAAGGCTCTACTCAGACTTCACACAACTACTACTACATACATGATACATGTAAAACAAAACCACGAACTCTGATGCACAACATTTGATTCTTGGATGCCAAAAAATGCGCAATATAGTTCATGAATTCTTTCTTCTTGACCGTCTATAAAGCTTTGGCAGGACCATTGGGTAGCTGTGATTGCAGACTTCTCCTCAGAAACTCTGAAATCTTTGCACTTGCAGCCTGAGCTCGTTCCATGCAGCAAAGATAGTCGTTCACTGAACCAAAAAATAACAGATTTATCATCTCATACAAATCTATACTAGGAAAACTGAATTACAGTTTCGCATGTTTGGGATGGGACTTTGCCACAAATATATTACCCGACATAGCGCCATGGGTGACCGATGTTATGATTCCATCCTCCACCGGTTTGCCCTCCACATGTGGCAGCCCCTCAGGAAGAACTGAGAGAGATGAATTGGGAAGACCAGATGAGTGTAGGCTTGAAACTTCTGCAAATTGAGCAAAGAAAGCTTATCAGTATTGGTTGTAATGAAGTCAGTTGTTAATAAACTACTGTACCAAATCTGATATCCATGCATCTCAGATGATTGTGAAAATGTAAATAACCAATGAGGTACGAAATGGTCTCACACAGGTCCTTTATATGCAACAAGGCCATGCAAGCTACAACAGAATAAACAAATATATGTGGAAGAGGATCATGAATGTCTCCGTTCAGCCTTGTAAAGTTGGTGTGTGTCAAATATACTCTATACATGAGATGAAATGCTTAGCGAATCTGCATATTGGTACATATGGAATCAGTGTGGAACCTCAAAGATACAAAGATTGTTAATAACATGAGATTTTTTTTTTTTTTCGGGGGGGGGGGGGGGGGGGTATTTTTGTGGTAAATTATGAACTCCAGAATTGAAGTGGAAATATTAAAAATCATAAAAATTGACAGGATTTCAATAATGGAGAACAAATCCTCCAAAAAAGTTGAAATCCTCATGATCCCTGGATAAATTGCTGTGGTAGGCTAGTCTTGAATTCTGTAGAGAGTATCATTGTTGCTTGATCTTGTGATTTAAATGCTTATATAACTAAAACAGAGGACATGTAGGTAGATTTGCAAATTACCTCCTCCTCTGCCTTGCTGGGATCTAGAATCACTGATCCACCTTCTGATAAACCACAACCAACTGCGACTTCACATATTGAAAAATAGGGGTCAAATTAAATTATGTGATGAAAACATGCGGTTGTGAAGTGGGTTTGTGACAATCTTACCAGCAAGATGTTTTAATGGAAATCCTGCATCAACAAGTGCAGCACATGATGCATTTATGGCACATGGGAGAAGCTGTCAAATTAGCGTCAAGGAATTTTGACCAACGACCACAAAAAAGAGACCACAGGATGATTGAATACCCAAAAGAGACAAAGTATTAACACATTTACTTAAACGACCATAAACTAGACTCAAAAGATACAGCACCATCATCAGCGACAACCTGCCCAAAAGGTGAAAGACTGTAAATTATTGCTGGAGAGGAATGTCAGATAATACACAAAAATATATAAAATCCCACTAAATTAACACAAAATCCATTCAACAATTTATTAAGATCTCCCTCAAAGAAACTGCACATGAGAATGCTTGTTCTTCACTGTTAATCAGCATCCTGAGAGCCCATTTTGCATACTAAACCTTGATGAAACCATGATAACTAACAAGTTCTAAAACCTTCTCATATATGAAGGGTGAGAGGTCGAAATATTAGAAATGATAAATGTCACCTACAGATCCATGCCTGCTTGCAGCTATTGATATTTTAAAATTATATTGCAAAGAGAACGTCTCCCATGAATTTAAGTAAATAACTTGAAGGATGACACGTGAAAGCAACAAGGGAGGACTCACAATGGTCAGATTTTGTATGGCAGCCAAAATCATGTGCATCTAAATAGTGAACTATAACAGAATCTTGTCGGAAAAGAAAACAGATATCATAGTTTCATTTGAAAACAGTATGCCAGGGTCATACTTGTCATACATCCTCAAGATATCAACATATGTGATGTAGTGTATCCAATGACATTCTGTAATTATTTTCCAACAAGCATGTTGATGCAGGACAATTTGACAAGAAAATCAACCATTATTGGGGAAGGAAAGTTAAAAAAAAGGAAACAATTAATGTGATATAAAATTTGGATACTCATAATTAGGAGAATCAAATTTACTTTGATTTCTCTATGATTATGATCTATTTTGAATATTTTTAGTCACATTTAATTACCTATTATTTAGGTATTAATTTAGGAGCAATATATAATATTTTAGAAACTATTTTAGTAAATTTTAATGGTGTTTTAGTGGCTCCATTATAGGGATCCGAATTTATGTATTTTCCTTTTTTGCCTTAGGTTTTCTTGTTTTGCAAGTCACATCACCTATTTAATCATGTTAAGGGGTTGTGCAAATAATTAATTAATAATATTTTGAGTTTTTAGTTATTTTGAAAGTTGTTTCTTTTATTTCTTCTTCCGTCCTACGGAGAGGATTTTACGGAGTCGACGTTGTTCGTCTTCGTCTTGTTTCTCACAGCGTTTCGCGCTTCCGACTACGTCACATGTTATCTCAACATGTACTATCTCTTCAAATTACCAAAATACCATCAGTAAGTCTGAGTACTTAATGATGCCAATTGTGGACTAAGCTTTCAAAAGAAATATATTATAAAAGCGAGAGAAGTTTGGAAAAGATATTGATATTATAAGCATTTTAATGAGAACTAACACCTGAACTATGACAGAGGTTGTTGTATTCGGATGGACAGTCAAGAGACAAATGCTTTGCAAGGTTCTTCTAAGAATCAACTCACATTCTTTTTCTGATTTACCTGAACAATGAAATAAAAAAAAATCATATTAAAGAGCTTGAATAACACCACATCCAAAGTATAATTGGACTTCAAAAATGAAAAAGAGAAGTTCATGATGAAAAATTATATGATTATGCAACAATGCCGACAATTCACATACCAGTTAATATATGAATAAAATTCATCTAAATTCACAAATATATAGCTATATCCTTGCAGTAACTAAGAAAAGATTACTTCCAAGCTATACTAGCATTAGTGATGTATCACACACTATATATACACCAAAATGTTTTCCAGTAGCAAAAAACAACAAATAATGATAATTATGCAAACTCTAACACGATGAAAACCAAACTCACCACTCTGCCCTGTCTTTGGCTTCCAAACAACCTCAATCGACACCTTCTCAGGGTTCTCACCCTTCCTCGTCCCCGCTTTCGGTCCATAAACAGCAGCCAATATAATCGTATTTCCTAACTCATCCAACCCATCAAATAAAACATTGTAAAATCAATAGCACATCTTGAAAAAAATAATATAAAATAATACAATTGATTGTGAGAGATTTAATTGAAACAAACCCAACAAAGAAAATCAACTAAACAACCAAAAATCTCAAATGGGTCACAAGATTGAAGACAGAGCTACCCAAAAAAAGAAGAAGAAAAAACTACAGTCAATACAATCATATTTTCTAACTCACCCAAACCATCAAAAAAACAATTGCAGGATCAATGGCACAACTTAAAAAAAATAGTTTAAAAACTATTCATCTCACTGTGGGAAGTCAAATTAAAACAAACCGAACAAAATAATCAACTAAACAAACAAAAATCTCAAATGAGTCATCTTTATATCTGCATCCAACCAAATCAAACAAAATTTGAAGACAGAGCTACTAAAAAAACCGCAGCCAATACAATCATATTTTTCAGACTCATCCAACACATAAAAGAAACCATTATAAAATCAATAGCATACCTTGAAGAAACAATAAAAATCATACATTACTGTAAGAGGTCAAATAGAAACAAACCCAACAAAGAAAATCAACTAGACAACCAAAAATCTCAATTGAAGCAGAAGTAAGGTTTCCAATCATGAAAGGATCTCAGTAGTTAAAACAAGAAACAGGGATATAACCCTGACAACACCTAGTTGTACAACATGTGCAACTTAATAAACCACACACAGTCTGTCCACTTTCAAATAAAAGTATGGGAATATAAATGCCGTTTCACTATTCTATGCAGTTACTTTCTTTTGTATTTACAATTGCAGTCTTGTATGAAGTGCTGTCACTTGTTGTAAAAAATGCAGGTGAGGAGAGAATCACAAGTGCATAAAATTGACTTACTTTTCTGCACATTGTCCTAAAAAGTTTCTACTGAAATAGTTAAAAATTTAAGCATCTCTTTCAGTTGGGATGTGATTTTTTTGCTATTATTTTCCATAACTTTTGCTCATTTCATTGGTCTGCTGTCATAGGACTGGATTCGAAGGCATACATTAATAATGATGTTGCTCTCTTTTAAAAGCAGCTAATTCAATCATATTTCGTAACTAATCCAACCCATCAAAGAAACCATTATAAAAATTAATAGCAAACCTTGAAAAAACAATAAAAATAATACATTTCACTGCGAGAGGTCAGATCGAAACAAACCCAATACATGAACAACAAAAAAATCTCAAATGGGAAATCATTATCTCTTCATCCAAACCAACCCAAACAAGAATTAAAAACAGAGCTCCAAAATAACACAAAAAATCATTTTTTTTCTGGTGTGTGAGCTTTGGCATACCTTGGGACCACCGAGCGGAACCATGAGCTCTGTGGAGGACGTTTCGGGAGCAAGCGAGCGGCCTCAGCTGATTCGGCGTCCGCCCATCAATCCGATCGACCTCCATTTTTGAAAAACCTTCCCAAAACCCTAAACCCCAAAGAAGACGAAGAGAGAGAGAAGATGGTGTTTTATGCGGTTCGGATCCAACTTTTGGGTATTAATCAACCCGACCCGTTAAAGCTCTGCTTTGACGAACTTTTTGATTCAGCAATTTCGGCTTTTCAAGCATAACGATTTCTGCCAAAGAAGAAGGAAAAAAACACAAAAGAGACCAAATAGGCGGGCCTCTCAAACCCTGGAGAGATGAGTGCAGGTGAGTAACAACGAATGGCTGAATAAAAGATCCTATTTTTTTCCGAATTTTTTTGGGGTTCGTTTTCATTCAAATCTGTGTTTGATATGTTTTTCTTGCATTTTCATCATGACCCATTATGGAAAGTTGGGGTTTTGATATGGTTTTGGGAATTTTGGGTCAGTTTCCAGTACTGGGTTCTTTTTTATTTTTCTTAGTTTTGAAGTTCTGAAAGCTTTGTTACTGATGGCCTGGAAGTCATGTGGCTTGTTTTTTTTTAGTGAAATGTAGTCGTATTGAATTTCATAAGTGATAATGAACATGGCTGAATGGGCTGAGAAGAAAAGAAGAGTAAAACATAGATAAAGCAATAAAGTATAACACAGCTGTAACACGCCCACCAGGTGCCACAACCCCCGGACGCCCCACCTCCGCTCCTGGTGAGTTTGAGTAGAAAAGGTTTCTACCCCGCCCCCATCTGAGCCCCACTCTACTTGGAAATGAGGAATGCGTTGTCTTCGATCTGAATGTATCTAACCCCGCATATATTCTTGCCCCAATCCCGGATGCACTGAGTCGTCGTCTCCCATAGGTTCTCAAAATAGAATGTTGCACCCTTGAACACTACGTCGTTGCGCGCCCGCCAGTCATGTGGCTTGTTAGTAGAATATCTTCTGAGCAGATTACAAAACCAATCTTATATGAGAAGCCTATTCATGTAAAATGGAACATATTTGTCATATAATGTGGTGGTTTGAGTGGATTTTCTGGTTTGGAAGATTTTTCATGCAATTAGATTATAGTTATGGTCCCTGAGAAAAATTGCGATGGGTACTGATTTAGGAGTTGGGGATGGAGTTGTTCGTTTGGTTGTATCAATCTCTAGTGGGTTATAAATTAAATTAATTACTGTGAATAGTTGATCAAAAAAATTTGCAACCTATCCATAGGTAGGTATAATCTTATTATAAAAGAGATTCTTGAACAAAAGGAGACAAGGGATCTCCATAAAAAGTTAAACTAGGTAAGAGGGGGGAGAGAAGAAATAAAATGAAGGGGAGACCCTTCTAGAAACTCTAACTACTCCACCTCTTGAACCAAAGATTTCCCATAATTGTTGATGAAGGGTCCGTTTGGAAACACATATTGAAAAGTAACTTTTGGTATAAAGCTTCTTTTCACATGCTTTTTTACCATATACTTTTATGGGCTGTTTTTTGTGTAATCCAGGAATCACGTTTGTTGCTAGTAAAAGAAGTTTGGTTACAAATTAGGTGTTTAATAAAATTCAAATGTTAGTTTACCAAAATGCCCCCTGTCTTCACCATTTTATCAAACATCGTGAGGGTTTCATAACATTCACTGCATCACAAACAACTCTCACATCCTCATCCTCCGACCATGTATCCCTTCAATTTCACCAATCGATCGTCAATCCGACGACTTTCAACCACTCGCTGATGCCAGCCTCTCCAATAACTTCCGTCGGGTCCTTTCAACATCTCCTGTGATGTGGATGGAATTTTGTCCGGCGACGGATGATGATCTTTTGTCAGCACCAACTGTGCTTTGTGCTGTCGAAGCTACAAAATGAAGAGAAGGGAGAATCAAATGGTGGTTCTTTGGTGGTTTTTCCATGGTGGTTTTTGGGGTTTTCAAGAGAAGGGGGAACCAAATGAAGGGCTGGAGTGAGAGAGACGTGTATTGTCACTTATAAACCCCAATAATAGTTGGGTTTCTTCATGTGTAAAAGTGTCATTAGCCAGACCAGTTGTTGCTTTGGAGCACCATGATTCCCAGAAAGCATACATTGTCAGCTTTATTAAACATGGATTTCAATGCAACATTTCACCCGAATCATCCACTGCTTTTCAATTAATCGAGTGTGTTTGGAAACCCGTCGGTAGCTTCTTGACCAACTCAAAATCAAAATCAAAATCTACTCAAAACAGGTTACCAAACGGAGCTGAAGCGTTAACACCCAAGATTATAATCACCTAATCTCTAAAGGTTGAGGATATAACTACCCATGTGTTCTCCACATAGAACCATTTTTCTTAGAAATATGCATTCATTGCGAGTGATGCAAATACTCACATATTGCATGTGGAACTAATTATTGAAATTCAATAAGGTTGCTATGATCCTCTCACTTGCGTCTTTTTCGAAACCATAGCCCTTGTCTATTTTTGAAAGAATAATGGGACCCAAAAGCCATTCCCACATTCTCCCAAATCATTTCTCTAAATGGGCAATTGAAGAAAAGGTGGTCTCTTTTTTCCTCTTCCAATTCACAAAGTTCCCAAGTGATATTGCCATCATTCACCCATTTTTGTCGATTGACCTCGGTAAGCACTTTGTCAAGTGTAAACAAACCCAAGAAGGTGAGGGCCCCCCCAAATAAGGAACTCGAAACAAATGGTGGGAAGACTTTGGGAAGAGTTCTTGTTGATCTTCCTATATAAGGACCTCACAGAGAACCCAGATCGAGGAGACAACTTCCATGCCATTGAATCCTCCAAATTCAAGTCAATCTCTTGTAAGGCCACAATGAGGGAAGTTAACTCATTAACTTCAATATTGTTATGACTACAACCCAACCTCAGGATCCATATAAGGGAGTTGTCACCACACATGAAGGAATCACATATTAGGTCATTCTCATCAAATGCCACCCAGAATAGGTTTGGGAAGAGGGATGCCAGGGATGCGCCTCGAAGCCAATTGTCCTCCCAAAAGCTGGTTTTTTCTCCATTGTCGAGAATGATTTGAATCGCCTCTTTAATCACCGCGACCTTCTCGAGATTGTCCTTCCACACCTTGGAAAGGTTCACTCTAGGTTGAAGAATCAATAACAATCTAGTACACCTTGAATAACATTTCTTCCTAATGACTCTAAATCTCTAATCCACAAGAAATCTGGATCGGTCACCACTCTCCAAAGCCACTTCCCAAAGAACATTGTTCATGTTGTAGAGGTTGGGAAACCCATGACACCTTCCTTCTTTGCCCTACAAATAAGGTCACATCTTGCTAGGTGTGGACCGTTGTCATTTTCCTTGGTGAAATTCCATAGAAGTCTCCTCCTAATTTTCTCCATCTTCTCAAGGATCCCACAAGGAATTTTGAAGATGCAAAAAAGATATGGCGGAAGGCTAGTTAGAACCGCTTATAGGAGCACAAGACGGCCTCCCAAGCTGAGTCATCTTCAATTCCAACCTTCAAGCTTTTTATTCTATTATTCAAAATAGAGTTGTTTAGAGTAGTTGAATACAAAGTAGAGCTATTCTTGTCCTAATTCTAGGTAATGAATCAGTTCATGCAGTGTTTACAAGGGCATTATATTTATTGTATTGATTATTTTTATATGCTTCTTATCTAAGGCTCCGTTTGGAAACACATATTGAAAAGTAGCTTTTGGAATAAAGCTGTTTTTTAAGATGATTTTGACCTTGACTTTTATTGTGATGCTTTTCTTTAATTCAAGAAACAATATTTGAAAGAAGTTGATGTTTGATAGAAAAAGTTGTTTTCAATTCAAAAATCCAAAAAGCATTGTTTCTGAGTTTTTCAAAACACAGATTTCAAGGTAAAAATTAAAAGGAATCCAGCTTCCGATTCTGAATTAATCTGCCCCGTTTGGCGCACGATTTAAGCTTTTCAGCTTTTCGAAAAACGGAATCTACCCAATCGCGCAACCAAACGGAGCCTAAGTCACTCTGTGTTTTTTGAGATTTCCTTTCTGGGCACTTCAGAAAATTTGACACTTTGAATATGTATCATGAATAGGCAACCCTTCATTCTTCTATCTGTAATTGGATCGTCTCATCTCCGTTCATTCAGAACACTGAAAATATGTGATTTGATATAGAGCAGAATATCTGAATAATAAATTTACAAGATTTGTGAGTATACACATTTTATTGTTGGTAGCAGATCTGTGTACATTTTTTTCTGGTTGAACATTAAATATTGTAATATGGTTGTAGGTGGTGCATTTGGTGGAAATAGGGGACTGAGACCTGTACCTCCGGAAAAGGGCATATTCCCTTTGGATCATCTTCATGAGTGTGACTTGGTACTATTTACACTTGTTTATATGCTTCCAATGGTTGAGGTTTGCATTCATTTCCAAATCGATTGACTATAGTTTTGTTGATTGTGCATCAGGAAAAGAAAGAATATATTTCTTGTCTCAAAACTTCTGGTTACCACTCTGAGCAATGCAGAATCTTTTCAAAGAAGTACCTCGAATGCCGAATGGAAAGGTTTATAATCTGCTTTATGTTTCATTATAATGTAGCTATAATTTATTTATTATCTTAGTTAACCAGTCACCTCTAGCATTATTTTTTCTCTTAACTTTTACAGATAAAAGATATAGTGTGTACGGAGAGTTATCATCCAGTATCACAGTATAGCTTCTATGTTAATACCGGATTTTTATGTCCATGTACAAGACATTGTAGAGGAGGATATGACCAATGTTGCTTTATATTCATCACACAGCTATAATTCATGCATGATGTTATATCTAATATTAATTGGATATGACTGGTAAATTACTTAACCCATTGTTGTCCACCCATCATGCATAAACTTGTATGATTTTGTTATTGGTCATGTGATAATGTCATTTACCATTTAGTGCATCAGCCAGAGTTTACAAATTTATTATATAGTGCAGAATTGTCATCTCTATTGAGAACAAGAAACAACTGAACTACCATTGCGTTATAGTTTAGTAATTTAGTTGCAGAGTTTCTAATTTAGTCAAAACCACAGCCAAGGATTCTCTATAGGTACAGATACTGTTAAGCAACATGTATGAGCCAATAATGCATGACATAAGACAACAATGATATACCTTAATTTGTCTCTCTTTTATTTTCGTTGTATCCAGGAACTTGATGGCGAAGCAAGACATGTCCGAGCTCGGTTTTGGTGGAGAACACAGATCAGAAGCCTCTGAAAGCAAGGACCTGAGAATCGAAAATCAAGCTTCTTTGCCTGGCGACAAGTCACCGGCTAAATGAAGCATGGATTGCAAACAGGGTGAAGGATGAAATCTCTGGCTACTCTCTGAGATTAGATGATTCTTTCTATTTCAAATACCTTTTTGGACAGTAGTTTCCGGTGCTAAAACATACACGTGATGTTGGTAGCAGCGACGGAATCCGAATGTATGGAACCAGTGTTGATGGTTTGAATGGTCATTTAAAATCTTTCTTCATTGTAAATAATTTGGATTTTTTTTAAAACTTGTCACTAACATTGGTACGGTGATATGCATCGGTTATTCTCAATATAAAAGAGGTCCAGTTGCAAGCTTACAATGATATTGAAATGTGTAAAAGGCACGTCTATCCCCACACACCATTCTCCTATTATTATCAACCAAAACGATAAAAAAAATTATTTAAATTAAATTTGAATATCACTATTCTCACCAACCATTCGACGGTCGATCTGTTAATCTTCTTTTACAACATTCGACAGTCTCTTTGTCAATTTTTCTTTACAAATTTTGACAATAGCTCTGTCAACTTTTATTTACAACATTCGACAGTTGGTCTGTCGACCTGGGAGGGTGTGCTCAACTGTAGCAGTGTCGAACTGAATATTTTTTCAAATGAAGACTTTAGACACATTCGATCACATTTAACATTCAACGTACATCAAAATATTAACACATTCACGTGACATTCAATATTCACATTACAATCACCACATTCCAATAAAACATTTGAACTAGAAGTAATAGTTAATTCTTTTAACCTCATTGCATTTGCATACAAAGCTATTGAAGAAAATCAAAACCAATTAATTTAATCTGCATGTTCTAATCTAAAACCAAAATCTTACATTAAATAAACATTTAAAAAAAAGTATATCTATCTCAAAATCCTCACATTTTTTAAACCATTCGACACTGCTGCTAAGGTCGAAGGTCATAAAGGAAGGTTGACAGAGATTCTGTCGAACGTCGTAAAGGAAGGTTGACAGAGATTTTGTCGACTGTCGTAAAGGAATGTTGACAGAGAGACTGTCGAAGGTTGTAAAGGAAGGTTGAAAGATCGACCGTCGAATTGTTGGTGAGAATAGTGATGTTGAAATTAAATTTAAATATATATTTTTATATGTTTTGGTTGGTGTAAATAGATAAATGGTTGGATCCCATCAAACTGACGAACAGTGTGGCAATGTATGCACATTCCAATAGTACTGTAAATTTGCATACGGATTTCACACGTCGCTTAAATGGTCATAAAAACTCATATGACAAACATGCTATCAATTCATCATTGGGACTGCAAACTGATTAGATATCATCTCCATTTTCTCCTAAAAATTCCAAATGGTGATTGAATATGAGAAATTCTGATTATTTTTGAAGGGATCAGTCCTGCATTTTTCAGGACCACCAATTAATTGCACACACACAAGATCAATGAAATGTCATTTATTCACTGAAACTTTCAATATGCAGATGCAGATTTCTGCCTGCATTTCTTTCATACAAATAAAAACACTGCTTAAGCTACACTTGTGTCACTGCCTTCATTTCACTTGAACCCCCATTCTGCGCAGCCTCCTCCGATGATCGAACGATGTTCTTCCAGAACCAATGCTTCTCCCAGAGGAAAGACATCTCCTCGATTGGGACCTTCTTTGTTTCGGGCAACAAGAGCGCAATGAATATTGACATGATCACGATCAGCGCCGCGAAGAGTATGAACACGCCCCACCGGAGGTGGCATAGGGAGGCGAGGAAGCACTGTGCGATGGCGGCGGTGAAGAAGAGGTTGACACAGACCACCATGCTCTGCCCCGCGGACCTCGTCTCCAACGGGAAGATCTCGCTCGGCACAAGCCACCCGAGTGGACCCCACGACCACCCGTACGCCAACACAAACAGGCATATGCATATCACGAGCACGTACGCGTCCACCTTAGGGAGGAGGACTCCAGTCCCGAACTTCAATGCGAGGATCGTCGCGACCACAATCTGCGCATTCAAACAATCATGTCATCACATGCGCTGATACGCTCAGCCATTCTTGCAGTCGTAACTCAGTATATGAAATATCTAATAGAATATATATGCATTCAAATTCGAGCATGATCGAGTCATAACCAATGCTGACCATAGAAGTGATCATCTGAACCCCAGCCTCCAAGAACAAGAACCTGCGCCCAAACCTGTCAACAACCATCATCGAAATGAGCGCGCCGAGCACCAGCATCGAGCCCGTGATGATCGCCGAATACAGGGAGGCGCCCGAGCCGAAGCCCAGGCTCTGGAAGATCACGGGGGCATAGAACAATATCGAATTCATCCCCGAGAGCTGCTGGAAGGCGGGGATCCCTATCGCGCCGATCACGAGCTGCGGCCGGTTCTTCCTCTTTAACAGGTTGCGGAACGGGTTCTTCACGGCGCGTGCAGCCTCGCTCGCCTCGATTAAGTCCTCGAATTCCGCGTCGACCTTGTTCGTACCACGCACCTTCTCGAGTATCCGCCTCGCCTCTTCAAGCTTGCCTTGCTCGACGAGGCTGTTGGGGGTCTCCGGGAGGAAGAGGCCGCCAACAAACATGAGCGTCGCGGGGACCATGGCGAGGCCGAGGGAGAGCCTCCACCCCCACGGGTGGAGCTTGGCGGTGAAGTAGTTGATACCGTCGGCGACCAGGATGCCTAGGCAGGTTGTCAGCTGGAAGAGCTGGTTCGTCGCGCCTCTGATGTTTGCGGGCGCCATCTCGGAGAGATACAATGGCACCGCCTGTTGTGGTAGAATAGAAAACCAAATCTATCAGAATTGAATTCATGCTGGACAAGAATTAACTGTTACCAGTGGTTCTTATAAAATTTGCTCTTCTATATAATTGAACCATTTGTCATTTGCATCAATGTCATTGCTTGTTATCAAATACCATTCAAGATTCAAAATGAATGAAAGCGGGAAGAATCACAACTCTTTATGAAAGCTTATATGATCACTAGCATTTATAGTGACTGAAAACTGTTGGTCAGTTTTGTAACCCTTCTCATTTTTCACCTACTGAAACACCCAAATAAATGGCATTCATAATCGTTGATTTGTATGACTATTCACAGATCTGTCAGAAATGGACTCCTGGAGAATGAGGAATTCTCATTTTGGATGAGAGCCACCAAACTTACCCTTCAACAACATTTGCTCTTATAAACAATTGAATCATATGTCAGTAGCACCAATTGCATTGACTCTATAGGAAGGCTTATTAGCTTATATGATTAGTAGCATTTGATAAATGAGAATATCAGATTTAGATTCAAAGAATTCTCCTTCTAAATCAGAGTCACGGCAAGTATAGCTAGTTTTGTTGTTATTGTTGTTTTTTTTTTAATCAACAAATTTTGTTCTTCTAAACAATTGAATCACATTTCATTAACATCAATGGCATTGCTTGTTATCAAAAACCATTCAAAATTCAAAAATAAATGAAAGTAAGAAGAATCACAACTCTATATGAAAGCTATATGATTAGTAGAGGATTTGATGGATGAGAGAACCTGATTGCCGAATCCGATACCAATGCCGAGGAGGATGCGACCTATGATGAGCATACCGATATTCACGGCGCCCGCGTTGACAGCACCACCACAGAAGAAGCTGACCGCCCCGATGAGGATGCTGGCCCTCCTGCCTCTCTTACGAGTCACGTACGAGGCGGCGAAGGTGGAGGTGAGGCCGGCGAAGTATAGGGAGGAGGTGAAGAGGGTGAGTAACTGGTTGTCATACTTGCAGTAATCTGTCTCATGGAGGTGAGCCTGCTTCCTTCTGTACACCTTTGGGAAGAAGTCCTTCAGGAAGTCATCCATGGATGTCACCCCACCTAATCAATTTGAAGAAAAGCTTGGTCTTTTTATGTTTCCCCACATAAGTTTAAAAAGTGTTCTTATGGGTATTCAAATCTGTATCAAAATTGCAATCTTTATCAGGTGTTCTTGATGAACCATAATGGCTTTCTGAATATACAGATGAAAATATACCCAATTTGAAGAAACTTGGTTTTTTTATATTTGCCCACATAAGCTTATCAGGTGTTCCAATGTATATTCAATATGTATCAAAATTCCAATCTTTATCAGGTGTTCTGGATGAACTCTAACGGCTTTCTGCATATAGAGATGAAAACATACATCATCACAAGTAATTGGTGATTCATAACAATTCCCAATTTTCATATATGTATTATCTTTTAAAGATGTGAAACTGAGGATTTTCAATTGATTGACCTTGTTTTTGGTCATAAATTCCAACACTTTGTCTAGTAGAAGCAAAAGTGAGAAGGCAGTGACTTTCTTTGGCCAAAAAGAGGGATCTTTGTGTGTAGGAAAAACACACACAGAGGATTACTAATCTAATCCTTTAAAAAAAACAAAAAAAAAAACATAACATTTCACAGAACAAGAGAAACTTTTTTTTTAATCCAATCACAATTCTGGGTATTTTAAATTTGTGGGAACAGATCAACCAAGAGAACAACAAACCAAAAATCCACAATGTATTACTTAAAAAAATATATAACCCATCAAAAATCTCCAACCAAAAATACCCCAAAAAACTTGTGAGAATGCCAAAACTTCTTCAAAAAGATGAAAACATAATAAACAAAACAAAGAAAACCATTATATGAATCAAATCTCACATCTTTTCATAAAACCAATAAAGATTTGTCCTAAAACACACCAAAAACTTGCAGAAATAGATGAAAACAGAACAACCCAAATCAGAAATCCTGCAAAAAACTGAAAAAAATAAAAGATAAAAATCAAAGGGACTTACCAGACACTCCAAGATCATACCCAAAGAGAGACCCACCAAGAGCAGCAACCAAACAAGCCATAACAAAATAACCAGTGACCCTCCCCTCATAAAGCTCAGCTCTTTTTCCCTTCTCATTGGTTCCAAAGCCTCCTGCCATTGCTACAACCAGTCAGAGATGTTTCTCTGTGTGTATCTGTATCTGCTCTTTTTATCTTGTCAGAGATAGATACAGATCCTGCAACACTGAAGGCAAATGGTCAACTACATAAGTCAGCATGGAAGGCACATATTTCAACCAAAGATTTGAAAAATATGTATAATAAAAAAAACAGATTATTAGATTATATTAACACTGACACAAAGACTTCTGAAAAGATGAGATAGGCAGAGAGAGACAACTTTGTCTTTTTTTTCTTTTGTTCTGATTAGGATATTTTTATAGCAAGGTCTGGGAAAAATTGGATTAAATCAACCTATTTTAATGCACCAAAATCGGGTTGGTTTAGTCTTCTACGTGACAGCAATGTCCATGATAATGAGAGATTTGTGTTTATGAAATGTTATAATATATGGAGGGTGTTTTTGTAATTTTAAATAGATTTTTTTTTGGTTCTTGATTTGATCTATCCAAAAATGTGGTCGATTTTATTGCTGTCTCCAACTCATCATGGTTATTTTTTTTTTGTAATTATTAAAAATCTAAAATTGACTGTCTCACGCGGATTGGGTTAGTAAATACATAAATTTTGCTTTTTAATTAATATTCTTTCCAATTATTATTATTCAATTGGTTGGGTTGATTATTGTTTTTTTGGTGTATCTAACTGTATAGATTCCATCAAAATTTATTACATGATGATGCAGTTGTTTGGATGATGTCCAAGGGTTTCTATGTGGACTTATTTTTATATTAAAATTATATTATATTAAATAAAATTTAATCTCTTACAGAGTCAAAGTACTTATCTGAAAAATCCCATAATTAAAGGTACCCATCTGTTTCATCCAACGATGAAGAATGGTTCTTTCTAATCCATTTGTTCAGCTGGAAATAGAAACTTCGCTTTTTTTTTCTTTTTTTTTATGTAAAGAAACTTTACTATTTTTATTGAAATAATAGATTATGATAATTAACAATCTCTATGAGGTTGAGGACACATCATCAGTTCCCAATTTGGAGGAGTGTCTATCACTTTGTATGAAGAGTTGGTTGTAATTTTTTTTTAAAAAAAAGACTAAAAAAGTCTTTTAAATGTTAAAAATATTCAAATCAGTCACTTTTTAAAATTATACATAAAAAAATCTCATTTTACAATTTTGAAAACACAAATGACTAATATAACATTATGCAATTAAATCCTTAATACATTCCATATCTCTTAACTTTGTTAAAATATTTCACTCTCTTAATTTTATTAATATATTTCACAAATTTTCATGTAGATTAATTTTTTTATTGTAAATTCTTTGTGATTAGATGGATTTTGTAAAATATGTACAAATATAATTTGAGTTTTTTTATGATGAACTCCATTAAATATTGATGATTTGTTTTAAAAAATGGATATGTATTAATGATATCATAAAATTATGTAAATAGCTAAAAAATGTGAATAAAGAATTAGAATACTAAAATATCATTTGTTGTATTGGGCATAACACAGATTTAAATTACATATTATGATTATACACAATGAAAACTGATAAATAATATCATGTAAGATATATATAAGAAATACACATTATGATATATAATAACAAAATCTCAGAATTGATTTTCATCATGTATAGGGAGATTGTTATTTTGTAGGAAAAATAGGTTTTTAGTGTAGAATAAAGAGGGATATTAAAGATTTAATTATATAAAGGCAGATTAGTCTTTTGAGTTTCTAAAACTGTGAAATGAGATTTTTTTAGGTGTAATTTAAAAAAATGGCCGATTTGAGTATTTCAAACTCTTAGGAGATTTTTTGTCATTTTTCCTTTTTTTATTGGGTAATGACAAAAAAAGGTTCAAATTTTGAGTTATTATTTTTGTTTCTTTTAAAATTTTACTCATTTAATTCATGAATGATGGTTTTATTTTTATTAATCCCTCACCCTTGAGTTAATTTGACGTTCATTCTCGTTCTCTTGTATCATCAAAAAATGTGTTTGGATAATTGATTATATGAATCTACCAAAACTAAATTTCTGAACATGAGAAATTATAATTTTGGATTAGAATTATCAAATTAATCATTTGTGTTTAGGAATCTTTTTGGTGGGCTGGAGACAAATTGTCCTGAAATAATGTTATTGTTAAGAGCACTTATTACAAGCCTTATATATTTTGATCTACTCTGAGATATATTTTATGTAATGAAATGTGTAAGCTTGTATAAAATGAAATTACTTATGCAATCATTCACTTTTTCAAAATAAACACACATATTTCATCTAATGAAACGCATAAAACTGCACATGGGATTGTTAATGATTTTGTCTCGCATGTATAAAATGAAATTACTTATGAAATCACCTACTTTCTCAAAATAAAAACACATATTTCATCTACTGAAGAAACGTATAAAATACACATGGGATTGTAAACGATGACTTTACACAAACACTACTTAGTGTGTACTAACATCTTTCTTTGTTCATGCGTTTTGTTTGTCTATGAAAGTGTGGAGCACATAAAACTGGGAATGAAAATGTTGGCCTGTGAATTATTTATCTTTCAATGGCCACTTAAAATTCATGTGATTGGATAGAGATTGTACAAGAATAATATTATTTGTACACCCTTTAAGATTTTTAAGATACATGTTTCATATAACCAAGTATGCAAATACCTTTATATTCTCTAATGAAATGAATATACTCATTTATAAAATAAAATAAAAAAATTCACATATAAGTATATAGTTTATAAGAAAAAAATTGGGGATATACATTATATATAAGAATTGCACGTAGGGGTGGTAAACGGGTGGTAAACAAGTCGATAAGCCGAACTTTGACATGTTCAAGTTCGACTTATTTATAAATGAATCAAGTCGAGTTCATGAGCCTAAACGAGCATAATGTTCTTCTTTAATTTATGGTTTTTAGGGGTTGAAAATAAAATTTTAGCCTAAAAAAGCCAAGCTCATAAATTTAAACGAGCATAACCTTATACTGATTTAGTCTTTTAATTTTACAAATGAGCCGAAAGCTTCAATCGATTTTTTTATAACACAAATGAGCCAAACTTGAACATAAAATTAAATTTGGTCCCAATTCCTAGCCTAAACGAGATTTAAAAATTGTTTAAACTCGCCTCTTTTGTCTATTGAACGAACTCGTCTATTGAACAAATCTGAACGAGTTCTAATCAAGCCGAGTCTGAGCCCGAACGGCTTGGTTCTTTTATCACCCCTAACTGCACGTGACGCCCCTTGAACAATTATGAGATTTTTTTAAGGATATATTGGTGTATTAAACTAGACCTTTAAAGTTGTATTTATGAAGGATCGAATTGCAATAAATTATAAAAAAAAATTACCTTTTTTAACAAAAAAAATTATAAAACTATTACCTTTTTAAATATTTTCATAGCTCTTTTCCTTTTACTCAAGCAAAAAGACTGTCACCATATGCATAATGCATTAACTCACGCAATGGCTCAACAAAGGAAAATATTACTGTTGCTCCTTTTTGCAGTCTTATTTCTAACTCACACATTTTAAATTTTTTTAGCATGTTCTTAACTAATAAACTGCATTATTTTTTTAAAAATAAAATATATTCATATGAATTAAATGGATATATTTTTATTTTTTTCCATTATAGTGCATACTAGTAAAATATATATTACATTAAGTGACTTCACACAAGGGTTCATTACCCTCAATAAAAGTGTGAATGTCAGGAGACTCAGGACATCTAACATGGCCTACCGAAATTTCTTAATTTGGGAACACAAGTTGGGCATGGTCAAGATTCAAAGAGCTTTATTTAGGTCATTATATGCACATGAAATTGGTTGTTTGTGCAGCATTTGTTTTACAGGGCAAGTTGTTCCATTTCCATGTATAAAAAAACAAATATAGATAAGCTGAAAGCAAATATTATAATGGCTTTATGGACACCCTGATCATATTAGAATAATGGTTATATATATATATATATATATATATATATATATATATATATATATACACGCGAGCGATTCAGTGCGGGAATGCGGGAATGCGGGAAACGACGTCGATCGTTCGATCGCGGGTCCATCGCATCCAACGGTCGAGATGAATCGCACCCGACCGTCCGATGTGATGGACCCGTGATCGACGGCCCGTGATCGCTTCCCGCACGACCGCATTCCTGCACTGAATCGGCTCCCTATATATATATATATATATATGGTCGCGATTACGTGCGGTGTGCGGTCGGTGCGGTTTACGACGTGGGCCGTCCGATCGCGGGTCCATCGCATCCAACGGTCGACGTGAATCGCACCCGACCGTCCGATGCGATGGACCCGTGATCGACGGCCCGTGATCGCGCACTGCACCGACCGTAAACCGCACCTAATCGGCTCCCTATATATATATATATATATAGAGAATTGATTGTGTAGGGCGGTGAGTCAGGTGCGGATTCGTTCACAACCCTCCGATTTGGTGGAACACCATCTAACGGTGGTGATTCAAAGGGACTCAAAAATGTCAAACCGGATCCACCGGTGACTCAAAAAAATCAGAAAAACATTTCGTCCCTCTCTCCCCTCTCTTTTTCACCCTCTCTGTCTCTCTCTCTCTCTCTCTCTCTCACACACACACACACACACTTTTCAGGTCTGAAAATCGGTCTCCGTCGATGACCCCCCGTCGTCCTCCTTGCGACCCTCCATCGACGACCACCTTCCGACCTCGTCGACGACCCCCGACCACCCGCGACCACCTGTCGAGCGCCTGCGACCGACCATCCGCGACCACCTCTCGTCGACTACCCGCAAGCAACCCCGATTCCAGGTTCTCCTCTCCCTCTGTTTTCATTTTTTCTGATGATTAGGGTTTCTCATCTAGGTTAATGATGATTAAGGGTTTTTCATTTAGGTGTCTAGTGATTAGGGGTTGTGAAAATAGGGTTTGTAATGGGTTTTGAATATGATTTTTTGATGAGTTTTTTCAGATGATTTTTCTATGATTGAATTTTTTAAAAACTTTAGGGTTTTTATAAATCTATAGTTTGTGTGGTTTTATCAATTGGGAGTTGGTCTAGATGGAATTATGAACAGTTATGATTCTACAAGCTCTCAACCTGACATCAATACTCTATTGGTTGGTGTTGAATTATTTGTAATCCAACTAATAAGGAGAAGAGAGTCATAGTTAAAATTATTTGGTTAATTAGGAAGCCTAACTCTATTGGGTATGTGACTACACCAGTGGTTTTGAATGTTGTTAATTTCTATGTTGACAAAGGGGATTGAGTGGAAAACAGTGTAATTTTTATGACAAAGGGGGATTGAGTAGAAAACAGTGTAATGCTGTCTTAAAGTTTTGATTTTTTTTCAATATTCATGATATTGGATGATTTTAGGATTTGATTTGGGGAGGGATGAGGTTGTCAATCGATTCTGGGGTTTGAGCTTTGGGAATTTTGTGTGATTCGTGAAATTTAGAATTTATGGTATATGAATGTTTTATTAGTTTGTTTTGGTTTTGTGTAAGATTGAATGAGTCATGATTCTTTGATGAGGGTGTAGGTTTAAATCCCAATTGCAACATTCCTCAACAAAAAAAAAAAAAAAAAACAAGAAGAAGAAGAAGAAAGACTGATGAAACTTCGTATAATGGGTGTAGATTTTAGGGTTTATAAGTGTTTTTTTAAGGTTTATATAATTTTTTATAACACAGTCTTCATGAAACTTTGCTTTAAACTTAGCTATGGATGTTTGATGGAAATGGTTTATGCATTGGTTTTTTATGATGTTGGTCACATTGTTGATGGTGTTAGGGTGCAGCTGTTGAGGTGTTTGACTTTGTCATGTGGCCTTTATGTCAAGTAGTTAAGCAATTTACCCACTTTCAGATATCCAGTTCTTGGGAGTTTGCAATAGTATTATTTTTTCTCATTCAATTTTGTGGTTAGTGAGCTTTGAGGAAAGCGCTTTGTTAATTTTTATACATCATGTGCAGAATTTTAATTATGAACATGGTTTAAATGAAGTCAATATTGATCCTTTGGAGTTGCAATTAGAGCACTCATTAGAAATTCGACAGGTACAAGTATGACTTTGATGCAACGATTCTTTCTGAGCTTTATGTGTGTGTTAATATATTTTTTTATTTTTTTATTTTTTTATTGTTTTTTCTCTTATTGTTTTTTGTTGATTTTTCAGAGATGACTCAATTTTTTTATTCTCTCTGTTTCAGGTCCAGAAATTGGTGATTCTAAAAGTGGTCCACCTGTGCCAAGTTTAGATGTTGAACTTCTTGTAATAGTTGAACTTGCTGAATGTAATAGTTGAACTTATTGTAATGATTGAAGTAGAACTGCATGTAATAGTTTAAGTTGTTGAATGTAATGGTTGAGTGTGGTCAGATGGTTAGACTTGTTCCAAACAGTTCATACTAGTTGTGGATGGTTCATAGTGGTTTCATTTTCAGTTGTTTTAAGTAGTTGAAAAATGTTTGGATCAGTGGTTGGTTGCTTGTACTGACTTGGTTTGTTATTTAAAATTATGTTGTTTGTAAAGCTTGTTAGTCCCCTGGACATCTTTAAAACTATATGCAGTGAATGGAAGCGTATATACATATGGTAGAATTGGTTGGTCTATCTTTTTTTATTTTTTCAAATAAAGATCTATTACATGCTTTTTTTTTTCAGCTTAGATTTTTCAGATTCTAAAAAAATTGGCTAAACACTATCAATAGTCTGAATGTTTATAAAGCTCCCTCAGTGTGGTCTTCAAGTTACATATTTTTCTCCCTTTCATTTCACACCAAAATGTTTGAAACAAATTCACACCAGTATATTTGAACCACATGTCTGAACTCCCAAAGAACTTTATGTTTCCATTCACAAAAAGATCATCCCAAGTGGGTGTTCAAAAGATTGAATCTTCAACACATGCAAAAGATTTGAGTTTAAAGAAACCAGAATCTGTGTGGGTTTTATTTTGTGCACTTAGTTCTATTAATTTTTTTTTTTGTTGTTGCTTAGTTGAATAAAAAAAAAAACTACACATACCACATAGTACTCATTTTTCATACAACAGCAAATCTGAACCCTTAAAAACAACAAACTTGTAAACAACATGTAGTAGCAGGCAGCAGCATGTAGTGCTTCTGTAATGATTTTTTTTTTGTCACTGCAAAACTATATGGTATTGCTTTAACTACAAAACTTGTAAACTACATTCACTGAAACTTGTAAACTTGTTACGACTCTGCTTGTGAGGGGCCGCTTCAACTGAGGATTGTATTCATTTGCGAGGCCAAAATCTGCAATTTTAAGCACTCCGTTCTTGTCAATCAATAAGTTGGATCCCTTGATGTTTCTGTGCAAAATCCCCCTTTCATGGCAATGCTGGAGGCCTGAGAGCAACTGTTGCATATAACATTTAACCTGCATCAAGAAAACCAACACATACTTAGTGTAGTACTTTGACTAATAACAACCACATGTTATCAAATGTCATCTCTGAAAGATGAAAGACCTTTGGTTCAGTAAGCCTTCCATCTGGCCGAGAGACGACTCTGATTGCATAACAGACACATCACCTGTTAAGTTCATGGTTACAAGATTGCATGACAGACAGATTCAGCAGAATGAAAATGTTGCCAAAAAGATTCAAGAAAAAGGATGGTGAATCTAATTAACAATGGTGCAAGAAAAGAATCCAATAACAACATTTGCAAGAAAATGAATTAAAATTTATTCTTCTAGTTCTGAAATACTTAACTAGTTCATTACAATCAATTAAAATAAGATAGGCGATCTTGAATGTCAAAAAGAAACCATATCACAAGGAACTGAAATTTATGCATTTTTAAAACAAGGAGCAATAACCTCGACAAAAAACCAGAATCAGTAGAAGGAAAATGATGAATAATTGAAAGCTAATGGATGTTCTGAAGAAGTGACCAATGAGTGCAACAAAAGCCCTTTATGAAAGACAACAATGCTCCTAGCAGTGAAGGAAAAAAAATATTTTGCAAGGTTAAATTTGAGAATACATCTCTTCTTTTTTTCAGAAGTCATATGCTGAAGTGTGTAACTTAATTTAAGTATTTGCAAATCCACCATAAAAAACCAGTTTTACCTTAGGACGTGTAAACCCATGATCAAGAAAACCATCACCAGAAAGAATATCATCTTGTTTACTTTCGCGATGCTTGGAAAGCTTGGCATCATTCTTAGCTATAAGATCTCTACTTCGAAGAACATGATTTAACTATATAAAGAGAATTAGCTGCAAATCAGGCAATAAAGAAAACATCCTTTGATAAAAAGCAGCAATGAAGACATGCAGAAAACCAAAAGAAAGTTATGACAATACAGCATGCATGATATGTGCATCCGTGATGCTTGCATCCTCTCCATGTCTTCCGAGATAAAAGGGCTTCTTATTGCCATGCATTATATCCTGATAGCTATCACCTACAATTGGCAATACAAATCATAACAAGGACTATTCATTTCACCTCATGAGAAAAATATAAATGAATTAGAAAGAAGAAAGAAAACCAAATCAATTAAATAAGAAAAAAATGATAGTATTTGAATTTAATCGATAATTTGTTTGTTTCAACAGCACTTTAAGTAATATATATAAAACCCTTTAAAATGTGTATGGACAATGGAAAAAGCTGTCATATAATACTTGTAGTGTTCTCTGGGAAATGTGAGATCATTTTTTTTTTTTTTATGAAAGAAGGATTGGAACATTTAATAATTTCACCTCCAAAAATTTTATAAAATTTAATAATTTAACATTTAACATTTATAATTTTATAAAATAAAATGGCATTGCACCTCCAAAAATTAAACAGAAATTGCAAATAATTTCAAACCTCCTATTTTCACTACTGTTGTTAGGGAAACAAATAACTTATCTGTTTAGTCACTTATCCTATAAATGATGAACATGATTTATTTAGGTTGGATCATGACACATCATGGCAATCAACATAAACTTAGTCTCAAATGATACTTAGAACGAATTGTAACTTATTCATCATATGTTGGAATCTATGTTTAATTTCTTTTCTAATGAATATCGAAGGTGACTCATATAAAAGAAGAAATCCACCACAAAATACAGAGATAATATTATTAATTCAAAACCCTAGATTTCAAAACCCTAGATTCAAAAATGTCAAGAAAGTTAAAAAAAAACCCCTAGATTTCAAAAATACCAAGAAAGTTTTTAAAAAAAACCCTAGATTTCAATAATGACAAGAAAGTTTTAAAAAAAACCCTAGATTTAAAAAATGTCAAGAAAGTTTTTTAAAAAAACTCTAGATTTAAAAACTGTTAAGAAATTTTTCAAAACCCTAGAATTTTTAGAGGGGGAGCAGTTCGTAACTCACATTTGAGGTTGCCGCAGGTCGGAGGTGGTGGAGTGGGACGAGAGAAGGGTGCCGCAGGGGGGGCCGCAGGTGGAGACCGAGGAAACAAAGAGGGATTTTTTTTGTCGATTTACGGAGACGAGAGAGGAAGATAGAGGGGCGAAATCGATTTTGAGACCGAGAGGAGAGAGAGGATGGTAGGATGGGTTTTTATTTCGTTCTGTATTTGGTAACCTTTGCGACCGGTTACTGCCTCACCGTCCAAATGAACATCCACCATCGGATTGAAGACCATCAGATCGGACGGTTCCTGTCTGATCCGCACCTGCCTCACCGCCCTACACAATCAACTCTATCTATCTATATATATATATATATATATATATATATATATATATATATATATATATATATATATATATAATAACGTCGACAGTTGGATGCGATAGACCCACGATCGAACGGCCCACGTCGCGGCCGCACCCGCCGTTCGCCGCACGTAATAATTTTCATATATATATATATATTATCAACAGGAGAAGGTCTATTATATTGGGGTTCATAGGAGTATTATATGTTCATATGTTCATAAACTGTGATCTTCACCGATTTACTTATAAAAAAGGCATTATTTGATAGAATTGGGAGCATATTATCATCTATCAATAAGAATAGATCAGTTTAGTTTGTGATTGATTATTGAATATAATCATCCATCCACTGTGTCAAATTAAAAAACAAATCACATAGAAGCATAATATCTTTTACGAAATGATTCACACATTTTTTGTCTTGAGTTATTTGGGGATTATACTCCCATCTAGTGAACTATGCTGTCTTAATAAAACTGCATTTTATTGTTTATGAAGATGTTTTTTTTATGCAAATCATACTGTACCTGATATAACAACCTCATATCAAATGAGTAAGCCAAGTATCCTTGTTTGTAAGCAAACCTTGAACTCTCCAATTGACCACATTAAAGTCTCTTATTGGGTGATAATTTCCTTGTAACAATTGTATTTTTCTATGTAATCAGACTTTACCGTCTGAATGATACAATTATGAAATCAATCAATATAAATTAGACTGGTCATATGGAATTTCACTTGTGCTTCCTATGAACAAGAACAACATTGTAGGAGACTGAACAAATCTTTGTTTTAAAAATCAATGGAATACAATATACACCTGAAGTTGACCTGAATATGATGGCAGGAAAGCCAAAGGCTGAATAGGTAGACAAGCCATACAGAACAAACATCCTTTTAATTCCTGATCATGTCTTGTAATGATAAAAAAAAAACTATGCAATGACATACATTACATCACAGAATAATAACAAAAGAGGGCAGCAAATTGGGATCCTATTTTTAAGTGTACAATTTGAGGCATAATTCGGTTATTGGGAAAAGAATCTTAAGGCAATCTCAACAGGAATAGGAGAACTCACACTGGTATATATGTACCAAGAGTTTACAGCCGCCACAACAAGCAGAACTGCTTGTAACATCAAATGCAAAGCAGAGCCTCAAGACACTCTCTTTGGGTCACGAGCAGCCGACAGATGATCCTACATGACATGCATAACATAAGGCAAGTTAGAATATGATATTTGAAAAATAAGTTCTCATATACTACAAAAAACTACTGTATTTAATGGAATATGTTGATGGCAAACTTACCGAAATAAAATCAAAAGCTTTTGTATCTTCTTTCTTCAGACTGGTCGATGTTGTGAGTGGACTTGGAGTTGAATAATTCGGAACATTTAAAATGTCAGGGATAGGTGAAAATTGACCATTCATAGCATTGTTCACCCCTTGCCCAACCCCAGTGTTAAAATTTCCAAGGTTATGAAAGGTGGATAGCATCTGCTGCTGCTGTGCAATATAATTCCCCATCGCTGCATAATTTACCGGTTGAGAAGCAAAAGCAGGATTCAACATGAAATTTTGAGGCATGCTGTATTGCATTGGTGCCACCTGGAAGAATGCATTATGATTTACGCTGACATTGGCTTCACTGCTGGTGTTAAACAAACCGGCATCAAAAAAGGCTCCCGATTTCTTGTCCTCATGGGGCATGTCGTTCACAGTGAGACCACCCATCAGATCATGCACATCTTTCTGAGGAAGCTGTTGAGAATTGGAACTGAAGACATCAAGAAAATCAGACCCAAAGCTGCTTGTAGGTGCACTTGAGCCATTACTGGCCAGCTTGTCATCAACAGTCAATCCTGAAAAAATATCGTCGGTGTTTCCTTTGTCTGCTGTGTCAGTGTGGAACGATACATCTGCAAATGGATCCTCTTCAGTGGTTTTTCCACTGGTGATTGTGTCAACAACGGTGCCATCTGCAAATAGGTCATCGAAAAAGGACTTGCTGATGTGAGGCATGAAATGCTTTCATCGTTAGGCTTTTCGCTAGAATCATCAAGAGTGCCTGCATCAATTAAGTCCGGCAACTCAACAGTGGGAGCAGTATTGGCTTTAGAACTAGATGGTTGTCCTGCAATGCTCTTCACACCACCAGTCTGCCCTCCGTCCATAAGAGTTAAGACCTATTTATCACAAGCCATTAAAAAAACTGTTATTCGACTACCCAGGCAGTTAATCATGCAACCACACAAAATCCACTTCATCCATAACATATTTCTTAAAAAGTAATGATGCATAATTGATAATTCACAGGTGGGTACAATTCATAATGAAGGTAAGATTGATATCCAATGCCCCTAAATCAACGTCCATGGAGGGGGATTTCCAGCATTTTTTTCCAATGAGGGTGTAAACTTGTTTCAGAAGTTTCATGACAGAATATGTGGCAATGGCATTCTAGAAATGTCACTGGTCACTGCCAGAAACAAGTTCAAAAGTACAAGCTAGAAGAGTACCTTGTTTGCCTTTTCCTGTAGAGAAGCCTGGGGTGACTCGGAACATTTAACTATAGAATCTCTGTTTTCGTTAAAATACGACACCATCGTGGAAAAATGATCATCATCTTTTCTCCGCATAATTGCTTCCAACACACATACAGCCTTCATTCGGACCTGAGGAAAACAATTAAATTATGATCAGGTGGCCATCGTAGCAGAAAATAATATTCACATGCGCCAATATGTTGCATCAAGGGATATTTTCCACAAAAAAATATGGCTATAATTATTTCTGAAAACTTACATAGTTACATCTAAGGCCCTTCAAAAAATATTTTCATTTTTTCATATCACAAAATTTTCTTATGCCTATCGGTCTATCCACTGCAATAACTCTAATTCATTAACAATTAACAACATGGGTTTGGGAGATACACCCAATGAGACTGCTGAGCAACTTTTCTGTGTATGTCCGATGATGTGACATCTGTGGAGTTAAATATGGCAGTGGCCTTGGGGATGAAGGTGGACTTCAGTTCTTCGGAGGTGGTGTGGGAAGCTAGGAAGAGATTGAGAAAGAGAGGGGACAGGAGTGTGAAAGTGAAGATTTCTCAACCATTGGTGCCAGCAGTGGTGTGGGTGATCCGGCATATGCGAAATCAGATTATTTTCAAGGGTGTGCAGTTGTACGAGGGAAATGTTTGGGAGTCGGTGGTGTGGTTTGTTAAGGATTGGGAACATTTCTGTGCGGGGGCCAGTCGTGTCATGTATTTGGGGTAAGTGTCTTTGCCTCGGTTGAGCGGGTTGGGGCTTCAGTAGATTCGTCCTCAACTGTCTTCCCAGCCAGTTTCCCCTTTTGTTTTATTTTAGTTCTAAGCTTTTGTATTGGGCATTAGCCTCACTGGTCAATACAATGTGGTAGGATGCCTACTGTATCCTCGAAAATAACACAGGTTTGGGGCAATTAAAAGAAAAGACCAGACAGTTATTCATTATGTACTGTGCATTCTAACCCACTTTGAGATTTTTCATTTTTCAATTGAATATTTTTTCAATATGAATTCATGGCTTTTCCCAAAGGAAATGTTCGATGCATATACCAACTAATGCAAGTGTTCACATTAATTCTCAACTTCTATCTGCTTAGCCAGTCAGTTCAATATCATAACAGAGCAGCTAAGCCTTCTTGATGACACTGGCAAGTGCATGGGTGATAAATATCCATTCAAAATTGCCCCATACAGTCTTTGGGCACCAATTCAATAGGATGCAATTATATGCATATAAAAATCATATGTTTTCTAATTTTCTGCTTCTTTTCCTTATATATTGGGCATGTCACAACAGCAACAAATAAATGATACATGTTGTACACACAGACTATGCCAGTGATGGCCAGACTTGCTAATCTGTCATTTCTTCTTGATGAAATGCTAATCAATCATTTTAAAACATCAAAGCGAAAGATAAAAAAAGCTATCTGCTTGAAGTGATAAACCAGTCATGCATTGGGTTGGTCTTTCACATTATATATCATGTTTCAAGTGTAAGAGACAACAAATAAAGTAGACATCTAAAATAGCTGCTTTTATTTTTAGTAACTTCAATGAGAAAGGGAGAATGAAGGAGAGATTTACAGATTTTTTCATGTATTTGCTTGCTATATAGGAGGCAAAGGTAAGCCATATAACCTACACTATTATTGAAAGGTAAAAGGGAAATACCTGCCACATATGAGACTGGAGCTTCGACTCAATTGCATGAGTCATAGCCATCACATCCAGCTTAGCAGCCTCCACTAGAAAAACCTGAATGGCATCCCGAGTAGGTTGTAACCGTACGCCACCAGATGTCACAATGGTCTCCAATAGCCTCTCTTCACGAGTCTTAGACCCTGTGTGACTTGAGCTGGAGCCCCCATTGGTTGAAACAGTCAAACCCAAAGGTCCAGAAGCTTCATTTGTGGTTGCACTCGATGAGCCCAGACTTCCCCCATAATGTTCATCTCTTCGGCTCGTCTCCGTTGTCAATGACCTCCTCAAATTTGGGCTCCTATAACTTCCATTATCATCAGTCATCCTCATTGAATGGGCTGCAGCAATGCTGCTCAAACCCTGTTTGATGGAAGCGCTGCCGATACCAACCACTTCGCTTAGGAACGACTTCTTGTCTTCCAAGGGCGGCTCGTAATTCGTATTCCCAAAACCCTGGATCCGCTTGTTCAACCCTTCCGTTGGAGCCGGCTTGTTGTCTTCAATGGCAAACACCGCCACAATTGCCTCCTGGGCAGTGTCCCGGACGGCCTTATTGAGAGCATCCCCTTTCAAGGGATCTGGGTGCCCCTTGTAATGCACTAGCTGTCGCATCACAGCTGAATGCCGCTGCATTTCCCTCTTGAATTCCACGCCCGATTTCCCAACCGCGTACTTGATCAACCTCAAGGCCTGTACAACCCACAAAATAAGCAACTATCCATGCAGCGTGTTGATAAACTCAGTCATTCCTACACTCGTTCCTGCAGTCCTAACCTAGTATATGATTTTCTAATCTAGTATATATTAGGTTAGGCTAGTATAACTTCAATTAGAAAATAAAATACATTCAACTCATTCTAGTATGCACTTCATCCTTGTGAAGGTTCTACTTCATTAGAGAAATACTTACATTAAAAAAAAAATCTAAACATATTGGGACTGCAAAAAATTACTGCAGGAAATCACTAACATTTTCCATGCATCAAATTCACCAAAACCACACTCTTGAAAACCAAAATTTCATATTTTCCTTATAATCTGTTCTGATCTACCAAATAACACTAAAACCCATAAAAAAACTCCAAATCTCTGAATAACTTGAAAGCCTGAATCCCCTAAAAAGGCCTCATTTTTACATCTAGAAATCTAGTTCTTCAAACATATCCAACACAACAGACTAATAAAACCATCTTTTGAAAAACCCAGCGAAAGAAACCCAATTTTTCATCAAATCCGGATCGATTACCTTCTGTTTGACGATAGGGCTCTTGTTGTCGAGCCGCTTGAGCACGTAATCCGAGACCTCCTTCACGATGCCGGCCGGGGACGACCGTAGGAGGTCGCAGAGCTCCTCAAGCTTGTAAACCGGCGCGACCTTGTCCACGTCGGTGGTGACCCCATCGACCATCTTCGACCTCCAATAGGCCTCGACGGCTCTCCTGCTCGAATCCATCGCCGAAACCCTAAATTCTATATAACAATTTCTAGGGCCTCGATCGGATCTTCGAACGAGAAACCCTAAATCGCGATCGAATCGATGATCTCTCGATTCGTCGGCGGCTTCAGAAGAGGTTGAGAGAGACGTAACGAATGAGAGGAGGAAAAGAAATACGAGTCTAGGCGTCCGTTCTTGACGTCCGGTGTTTCGTACGTCATGTCGGGTTTTCAAGTAGTCAGCACTGACATGTGTCTGTGGGCGGTGACACGTCAACGTTGGTTAAGGAAGTCAGTGTATGCAGCGGCCAGCGGGGACAGGCACAGAAGACAGTACTGACAAGTCTGGTGCATGCAATTTTATACCATGACATAAAATAATGATTCTCAGGCCCCCAATTTCACAAGCCCCAAATAGACTCTATGAGGTGGCAAGTATGCATTGTCTATTATACCCTTTAATTGATAACCACCTCCAATATAAAAAAAAATTGTTTTGATTTAATCCGATGATCATGGAGATTTTATTAATCACTGTATTTCTTCTTCTTTGCATCATATAAAATCATGAATCTCAAATACTATTCACTTGTTATTTACATTCATTCTCTTTCTCTCTATGTGCTCCACAACAATGAATATCCGTAAAAGATCTCATTTCTATTTAACTCGATCGGTGGGCTACAACGCCCTCTCCGGTGAGATTCCGTCGGAGATCGGCAATCTGACATCTCTCACCCACCTCGACCTCGTCTACAACTCCCTCTCCGGGGGATCCTCCCGTCAGTCGCGAATCTCGAGGCGCTCAACCACGTCTTCCTCTTCGGGAACCGCTTATCGGGTCGGATCCCGCCGGGGGTTTTTTGCCGGCTCCGGAACCTTGTCTCGCTCGACCTGTGTGGCTGAAGCGCTCCTCCCATCCCGTGAGCGTGGCTGCCAATGCCACCGATTGAGCCTCCTCCGTGGTATATAAGCGGGAGCGGCGTAAGGTGATCAACCACCGACTGCCTCCCCTTCTGCTGATGTCCATCTACCACTGTCTAATAACTGTTACATTTGAAAATGCATTGCAATGTGAGATAATCAAAATACTGTTACATTCACTAATTTGTTAAGATAACTGTTTCATCTATACTCATGATACTGTTACATTCATGTAGACTGTTACATTTATAATAACAATGAGTTAAATTTGAATTTATTTGGATGTGCTTACTTGTAACATGTGACATTAATATATTCTTGTTACTATTATATTTGTGGATGTCTTTTAAATATGTTTACATGTATTGCAATGTGAGATAATCAAGACTGTTACATTCACTATTTGTTAACATAACTGTTTCATTGATAGTCAAGATACTGTTACACTTACTTAAACTGTTACATTCATAATATCAGTGAGTTAAATTTGAATTTCTTTTGGATGTGCTTACATGTAACATGTGACATTGATAGTGTTACATTTGTGGATATCTTTTGAATGTGCTAACATGTAATATGTTATCTTAAATGTAGTATTTTTCAATTCTGTTACATTTATAGATCTAAACAGAAATCTGAATATATGTATCAATTTGTCATGTAAGAAACACTATTACAATCTAAGTTGTTCATTTTCTAATAGTTAGTTTTACTAATTTGGATTTCTTTGAATGTGCTTACATGTATACAACTGTTACATTTACTAAAATTAAGATCCAGTATATATATAGCATTACACAGTAACTAATAAATGTAACAGTTTTGTTTAGTCTCAAAACCATAAATGTAACAGTTCAGTGTAGTCTCATAAATGTAACAATTCTGTGTAGTCTCAAAACCATAAATGTAACAATTCTATATAGTCTTAAAATCATAAATGTAACAGTTCTGTGTAGTTTTAAAACCTCAAATGTAACAGTTTTGTGCTGTGTAGTTTCAAAACCATGAATGTAACAGTTTTGTGCAGTTTTAAAATATAAATGTAACAGTTCTAATTTAGGAAGTTTTAGTGTAACTGAAATAGAAATCAATTTCTAGATAAGGATTTTAAATTTCAAATTTTAAAATAGGTAAATTTTAGTATAACCATAATTCATGTGAAAGATTAATAACTGAATAAAGAAAAAAAAGGGATTTGGATTAATGAGATATATTTTTAATGAAGGGCATATCTGTATTTTACCATTTTGTACTTTTCTAAAGTCAACAAACCAACCAATAAGGTGTTGACACCTCGTGGAACTTGTGAATGGGGCTTGTGATTTGAGGCCTGGGTAACACCACTGAATAACATAATTTAACATGGATGGTTGTATATATAAATCTACTCTCAATGCCAAAAATGATATTCACGTGAACGGTGAACCACCATGAAGTCTTTCAGATTGGGTTAGCATGAGTTGGATTTTGAGCCCGACTCAAAAGGGTCAATGTATTAAATTTTAATGATAAATTATCTTTTAAAAAAATTCAAATAACCTTATGTAAATTGTCTTAAATTTATATAATTTTCTGATATTTAAATTCCATATAACTTTTTCAGAACATTTATGTAAATCTAAATAACTTTTTGAATTAAACTTTTGTTGACAGATAAGAAATATTTCATGAATATTTTGTTTGATTAATCTTGATTAAAACCACGTATTCCAAAGCCCCTTTACAATTTATTAAAAATACTCAAAATTTTCTGTAAATGATAATTTTATCCATCTGAATAAATTATAAAACTCTATCTGGAGGGATAAAATCGTCTTTATAGATAATTTTTTACCTTTTTAACGCATCGCATATGGTTTTTGGTATATTGTGTTTTCAGTTAGAGTTAACTGAATAGAATAAATGCAGATAATTTTTCATCTATCAACGAAAATTTAATTGAGGGTGTATTTGGATTTACATAGGTGTTTTCAAGGGGTTATATGAACTTTAAAAAAAGTCAGGGGATTATATGGATTTTAGATAGTTTACAGGTAGGTATATGGATTTTTCCCATTATCTTTATTAAAAGAGATACAGTCTATTATTTTATCTTTATTTACATTTATCAAAATTAGAATTGGGATAAAATTCACTTTATTATAAGAGAAAATTTCATCCTTATTTTTTTTATTTTTACATGTCTTTTATCATTATTTCAAGATTAGGATAATTATCACCTTTTATCATCATTATTTCTTTAAAAAATTAATTCCGGGCCCTCCAAAGATAAAGATATATGAACTTATTTTTATATCTCTAGATTACTTGGAATTGGAGTATTATTTTTTAATCTTTCCGTCCAGTGAGAATTATCTTTTATCAATTTTTTAAATTTTATTCATGTCTTTACATTTTCTTTGTGCCCCCTCTCCCCCATCCACATAAACAATCAGATCTTCCCACTATGCGCCCACTATGCGCGTCAAAATTTATGACGGAGGTACCACAATCAACCTTAAAAACACAATAAATTTTTTATCATATCACAAACATTCAAAATAGAAAAATAAACAATATATAAAACTCATCTATAAAATACATAGACAATTTAACAGTGTACGTAAACCTGTTAATAGTGTACACAAACAGTTTAACAGTGTACACGGATGATGAAGGAGTAAAAATAAAAATATAATGATGAATTTAATTGTATGCTGATAAAATAACCCGAAAATAATACACAATAAAGTCCGTGGACCTAAAAATAAGTTCATATGTTTTAAAGACCTAAAAATAATTCAGGTTCCAAAAACACCAAGAATTAATTTCCCCTTGTTTTCTTTATAACAAAATGCATAAATAATTCTTCCATCACTTCTCTCCCCCCCCCATCTCGTTCTCCCAAAAAGTTTACTTGTTATTATAAGAATTATATGACCTTTTTCAAAAAAAAATGTAAGAATTATATGTAACGCTGGCGATTAGGTGCAGCGAACGGCAGGTGCGCCCGCGACGTGGCCGTCTGATCGCGGGTCCATCGCATCGGACGGTCGGGTACGATTTTTAGGGTCCCCTTATATTTTTCGATCGATGTGAATCGCACCCGACTGTCCGATGCGATGGACCCGTGATCGACGGCCCGTGATCGCTGTCACACCCGCCGTTCGCCGTACCTAATCGGTTCCCTTATATGTAATTCAAACTCTTTTCAAAACATATATAATGATCCCAATTTTTGACAAAAAGTAAAAAATAGATTTAGCTATAAAAAACAGTTTTGCAAAAATCTACTAAAAATGAGTTTCACGGAAACATTACTTTCAAAAATCGATTTTAGTGAAAATTAATTTTGAAGCTCATTTTAAAAGCACCCACAGACAGAATTATCAATTATGGAGTCTGGATGGTGTACAAGGAGTTAAACACAATATTTCGGTAGTTTAGGGGGTTTATAATAATAAACCTCCTCTTCTTGAACCTGAAGAAAAAAAAGAACAAAAAAGAAAATTGATAAAAAAATATCGACAACACAGATCTTTCGGGAGCACGGGGAGTTCGGCGGCGTCGATCCTCATCACGTCGACCGCGACGCACATGTTGTGGATTTGAAGAATAAAAAAAGAAGGTCCCCGTCTGTTCGGTCTCCCTCTTCAGGTGTGTTGTTTACTTGTTTATGCTCTCTTCATTTTTTTCCCTAATCAGTTCCGACTCAAAATTCGATTTTTTGATGTGGGTTTTATGTTTTTCGATCGTATTCTATGAATCATGAGATGGGTAGCTCAGATTTTAGCAAATCTTTTGTTAGGACTGTATTTTGGGTGTTTTTTTGAACCGGGTTTGTCTCGTTGTACTATGGAAGGTCATAAAGTTCGTAGATTTGACGCTTTGCAATAGTTAATATCGTTTGTGATGCAATTTTTTATACGCTTATTCGTTCTCTTTGTTTATTAGGTGTGTTATTTAAGTGTACTGTGAGATTTGATTGGGTATCCCTTTTTTGTTCGTCTCTTCAATTTTCCCATTCAGTTTTGATCCAAAAATTCGATTTTTTATGTGGGTTTTAGATTTTATCGATCATATCCAATGAATCTTGAGATGGGTAGTTTGAACTTTTGCAGATCTTTTGATGGGTCTGTGTTTTTTGGGTGACTTGTGAACTGGGTTTGTCTCATTGTACAATTGAAGGTCACAAAGCGTCTAAATTTAAAGCTGTGCGTTCAGTTAACGTTGTTTGTAATGCAAATTTTTATATGGTTATCATTTCTCTTGGTTTATTAGGAGTGTTTTTTAAGTGTACTGTTAGATTTGATTGGACATTCCTTGTTTGTGCATCTTTTCATTATTGCCCATTCTGTTTCGATTCAAAGTTTGATTTTTTGATCTGGGTTTTAGATTTTTTCGATCATCTCCGATGAATCTTGAGACGGTACTTTGAACTTTAGCAGATCTTTTGATGGGTTTGTGTTTTTTGGGTGATTCTTTTGAACTGGGTTCTTCTCATTGTACTGTGGAAGGTCACAAAGAGTATGTGATGCCGTGATGCAGTTTTTATATGATTATTCATTCTCTTGGTTTGTTAAGGAGTCTTTTTCCAAGTGTACTGTGAGTTTTATATTGAGAATTTGAAGTGCGGGTGTTCCTTAGATTGGATGGGCTTATTTGGTATTATTTTCCCATAGAGCTGCGGTCCTTTTTGATGCTTCATACTATTTGTGATTGTTACTGATAGATTTTTATGAACTTCCTTTTTTCACCTCATGTGAATTTTATGCATGAGAGTATGTTGAATGATAAGAATGCTTTGATATATTTTAACAAGAACAACATCAAGATGAATGACTGAAATCTACGACCTCATCCTGTTGTTTCTAAATTCATTTGAAACTGCAAGAACCGCCATCAGTTTCATCAGTCATCAGATATACCAATTTCTTG
This sequence comes from Acorus calamus, assembly GCA_030737845.1. Classification (NCBI taxonomy): domain Eukaryota; kingdom Viridiplantae; phylum Streptophyta; class Magnoliopsida; order Acorales; family Acoraceae; genus Acorus; species Acorus calamus. The sequence continues at coordinate 9,873,163 of CM060863.1, read as the reverse complement.
ACTTCTCCATTGCATATACTATAAACATATAATTTCCTGTTTGGAAGAAGTGAGTGAGTGTGTGTGTATTCAATATTTTATCTTCAGTATTTTTTATTTTTTTTGTTTATCAACCGTTTCCATTCCTCATATTATATAAATAACTAATGCTGCTAAGGAAAATGCTGATTTAGTAGGCTTTCATTTGCTCTCCCTTTATCGCAGTCACATGGTAGGTATGAAGATTTTCATCATCAAATCCTAGGTTGAACATCCCATCTCTTAAGCTTCCAAGTGACAAGGAGTGAACTGACTCGTTGACTTTCGTATGCTTGTATCTAATAAAAGAAAATGGAGGATGAAAATGGGCTTGAGCTAAGTTTGGGCCTTTTTTGTGGTGGATCTTCTGGAAAGACGAAAGCCAGAGATGCTGGGTCAGATCCAAAGGCAGATGGAGGAGCCAGTGACAAGCAGACTGGTGGAAACGTGGGTCCCGAGACTTCTTTAAAACGCTTCTTTCAACCAGGCTTTGAGTATCAAGATCGCAACATTAGACCGAGAAGTGAGATATTCTTTCCAGACCTTGGGAAGAGCTCCACCACTCAGGTGGATGCCACCATTGATACTCATTCAAATAGCTCACAGTTTGCCAGACATGGAGAGCCATGGGTACCGAGAAGTAGGCAAATTGAAGTTGAGGAAGATAAAGCAAGTTTTCAAGGATTTGTGGGAAAGTTGTGGCCAGAAGCTTCTAAAAATAAAGTGTCATTTGAGGATGTGAATCAACCAAAGAAGCATGCATGGGTTGGCAAAGGCCCACATATGTCACTAACAGTGGAAGATGGTTCGTCCACTGAAAATGAGGTTGTTGCCGAGTCTGAAGCTGGGGGTTCAAACTCATGTTTTGTCTCAAAGCATGAAGACAGTGACAAGATGAAGAACAAACATGGTATTGCTAATATGATTGGGATGGATGCCCAAGGGGCAAGACAATCCAATATCTCAGGAAACCAGCCTAGCCATGAACTTCAAACCTTTGGATATAGGATTTCGTCATCAATCCAACCAGTACCCTCGATGCCTGTTAATGTACCTGCCGCTGCCGGTGCTTTTAATTCTTCGGGCTTTCCTTCACCCTCTATGGTGCAATTGATGTCTCCATTAAATGGGGAAGGCGGGGCAAATCAGCCTGTCAATGTTATGAACTCTCCACTTGCTTTTGGTTACCCAGTCGGTCAGCTCCCCACTCTGGAGACTGATTCATCATTTGTCAGTGGTTCTCAATCTAAATCGCAGTTGCCTGCTGCCCATAGAGGTGCCAGTGATGGGCTGCCTAGCTCTCAGAATCCAGAAGATATACCAAAGATATCTCCAGGTGCATCTCACTGCTTTACTTTTAGTACTGCAAAGTTATTTCTGTGACAATCATAGGTTGATTTGATTGATATTGAATAAGAGCTACAATGAGCATGTTGGGGGTTGGAATACCTGTTTAGCTGTTTTGGGTCTATGTAAAAATAACATACACCAAAGTGAACTCTTGTGATTTGTCAATGTTGAAGTGGTCTTTCAGAAAAACTCAGCCACTGATGGCCATGTCAACTGTGGGTATAATGATTCAATGTTTTTGTCCTATTCCTGTGCTTTTGCTAACCCTAACCTCTCATGATATCCAATACTAATGCTTTTCATCCTTTCCTTTTGTGTTCTAAGGAGTTCTTCATTGAGCATTTATTGTTACCTAGCATACCAATCCCCTGAAAAAGTATACACGAATCATGAAGCCCATGGGCGTAGTTAGATGTAAATGAGAACTGTTCTCTGGGATGAAAAGCTTTAAGCATCAACATGACATCATTTTGGAAACAATGAGACAGGCTTCTTGCGGGATATGTTTCTGACAAATTGCATGTCATACATATCAATTTTTCAGTTTTAGCTTAATATGAAATTCATGTTTGCCTCATGTAATTTATTTGCAATAGGGAAAGGTTTGAAGAATTTCTCTCTCATGCGTTTTAAAGCTTAGATCCCCCCCTCCCACCCCACCCCGCCCCACGTTGAATGCGCATGGCATGGATTCTTATGGGATATCCTCAAATTAATTGATAATTATTTTGGCCACCTGTTTTGTTGTAATGCTCTGATTTTACTTCAAGTTATCCTTATCATTGTTTATGTTTCTGATTTTCATATGTTCTATGTGATTGCAGCAGCATCTCTATCTCAGAATCCTGCAGCATTTGAGGGGAAGTTTCTTGATTTGGTGAAAAGCAGTGGAAAAGGCCATGCCATTGATGAGGCCTGCACACCTTCATCTTCTCAAGCTGAAAGTGAAAAAAAGGGAAGCAGTTCCACGAGTTCCAGGCCAAAGGAAATGTCAAACCAGCCGACAATTGAAAGCCTTGCCCAAGGTGGTTTGACTATAAGGCCAGGGGTTGCCCCCAACTTGAAGTTTGGGGGTTGTGGTTCATGCCCAGATCTGCCTTGGGTCTCAGCCACTGGCACAGGTCCGAATGGAAAGACCATCTCTGGTGTCACCTACAAATTCAGTGAGAACCAGATTAAGATCGTCTGTGCATGCCATGGAACCCACATGTCCCCTGATGAATTTTTTCGACATGCAAGTGCAGATGCTCCAATATCAGATAATAACACGGGTCTGGGTGGTAGTCCAGCAGCTTCGGCTCAGAGCTGAATATTAATGGCCAACCCTGGTGTTGCTCTGGTTTAGAAGAAGAATTGCTCTTTTTCAGGAATCTTGTTCTGATGGATTCTGTAGAATGAAAAAATTTGTCTGGGATGTTCATGAATGCCAACTGATCATAAGGGTTACAAGCATAGGATTTGTCTGGGATGTTTATGAATGTTCATAAATGCATAGGATTTTTCCAGCAGAATGAATATCAACTGGTCATAATGTTTCTTTGTGGGGATTAGCTAAAGTTTCATGTCATGCACTTGTTTGACTTATACATCATAAGATCTTATTTTATTTATTTTTTGCTAATGCACTTAAGAGTTTTGTAGAAGTTAATGTAATGTTTTATGGAAGTTCATGTAATGTTGTTTTATTAATGCAGAAAATACGGCAGTCATTTTATATCTAAAGCAGAATATGTTTGTACATTTCAATATAGATGCATCTATACAGTTGTATGGTCTTTTTCCAAACTTGCCACTATTGGGAACTCGGGGGCGGTAATAATCACCCCCATGAGTTATTCTACCGATCCCATTTATTTAAATAAATAAATAAAAATGATTTGTTGCATTGTATATCATATGTAAGTTTCTAACCTATCTCATGATTTCGATATATACGATGTCTTTTGTGTTTGAGATAGTTTGACGTGGATTATGTCAATCAGTAATAAGAAACCTTACTTTTAGTTTGACATACACGATATCTTATGTGTTTAAGATGGTTCGATATGGATTATGTCGATTGGGAACCTGGTAGACCAGAGACAAATGAAATTTTAATTGATTATTGACATCATGCACATCGCATATCATGTATGGGATAATAGTGTACGAATGTAATAAATTTTTTTGCTCTACTTTAATACACCATGCATATGATAACCTATATTCATTTGGGTGTAAGAGAATCGTTTTTTGCGGTGTCACCAACCGACAAAAACATTCGTTAGTGATTCGTCAAACACATTATAGACTTCCAATGTTTTTGTCGGTTGGTGACACCGCAAAAAACGATTCCCTTACACCCAAATGAATATATGTTATCATATACATGGCATATTAAAGTAGAGCAAAGTAGAGCAAAGTCAAGCAAAGTGGTTTGTGACTATTGGTTGTAATTTATCAACAATGTGTATATCACTTTTATTTTTAAAATTCATGAGATAAACATGTTAGTGATTGGTCAGAAACATTATAATTTAGGGTTTTTTAGTTTTAAGTCCCTGTAAACATACCTATTTAGAGATCGATTCCTCACTTTTTCACACTTTGATTTTAGTCCCCAGATTTAAAGGATATTTTTTTACTCCCTATCATGGACTAAAAAAACTAAATAATTTAGGGATAGGTCCCTCTCAGGGACTAAAACAAAAATCTGGGGACTAAAATCAAAATATGAAGAAGTTAGAGATCGATCACTAAATCCTATGGTGTATGGGGACTTAAAAAATAAAAAAACCCTATAATTTAATAAGATTTGATTACAAGATTTTAACAATTTATCATAAAAGTAAGTACAGGTCGTCAATGTAAGAGTGGATCTAGTATCAATTTGTCAACAGTAATTACGTTGATCGCATATTAGAAATTGAAGCACAACATTTTGGTCTCACTTCAACATGATTCATGTTTAACAAACTTAAACATAAAATACATCGTTTATGTCGAACGTGAATGGATCAAGATTTTTTATTCCGATCGACATAATCCATGTTGAACCATCTTAAACACAGAAAACATCGTCTATGTCGAACTAGAATCAGAATGAGACTAATGTTTTTGGTTCTTGATGGCCATGATCTATGTTGAATCATCTTAAACACATAAAACATCGTCTACATTGAACATTTGAACTTGTGGGGTGACTTAGATATGAACACAATGTAACAAATTAATTTTGTTAATTTAAATAAATAGAGTGGATAGAATAACTTGTGGGGTGGACGTGTTGAAAAAATGTCTCAGATCCGGTATACCAATATTTTGAATGGTCATGATTAAGTCATTTAGGGTCCGTTTGACTTTTTAAGGATTTCATTTTACGCGAAAAACTTTTTCCAGAAAAGGAAATCCATTTCCGGTGTTTGATTGTATTGAAATCAATTTACGGAAAACAATATATGTCGTTTGTTTCAATGTAAAATGTTAACATGAAATTGTTATCTAGTGTTTGGTTTTATAAATTTAACAAATATTATTTTCATATATATGTATTAATACAAAATTATTATCAATATAAAAAATATAATAACAACAAATAGATCAAAATTATTAATAAATATCATTACAAAAATTAGTCTTACATTCTATTGATTCAAGATAACGATATATATGCTATTTAACCATATTAGTCATTAAAAAATCTTTCATAAAAAATTTCCAAGTACTAAATGAAAATAAAATACAAAAAAAATTTCCAAACTTTATCCATTTGTTAAAATAAACATATGACCATTTTAAAATTGAATCTCAAGCTCATCTCATCTAATCATATCGATTAGTTTTTTTTTGTAAAAAAAATTTAAAAGTGTTCCATTCTACACGGCGTTTAGGATGGATCTGTTTCATACTTTTTATTTATAGTAAATAATAATACTGTGTGTGTATATATTATATACATATATTTATACTAATTATTATTATATATTTATTAGCAGATTTTTTATACATGATTATTTTTTAAAATATATAAGTTTCATAAGATTATAAAAAGTTGACTAAATAAACTTATCACCTAATAAATTAAAATTCAATGTGTCATTTGTTCCATTTATATAAAAAAAATTAAAATTAAATAACATTTTAAAAAGTTCAATGAATAACCATATCACCTAAAATTTTTCCTACACAATAGATAGTCTATTCCTTTTTTTTAAAAAATCAAATATATGACCAAATCAAAATTCACAATTAACCTTATCTTATCAAATCTGATCAATTTTTTACGCATCTTCACCGTGGCCTTTTTAAAAAAAAATTGCATTAATGGGAAATTCAAATTAGATGTTCAAAATGTTTTTAAAAACTATTAAATGCATCAAACATTTTTAAAATGAGATTTTTTTTTTCAAATTTTTTTTTTTAAAATTAAGACATGAATTCACAAACATAAGCTTAACATATGAAAAAATAAAAAATGAAAGAATGATATACCTTTTTTTTTGATGCACTAACAAAAATGTAAACAAAATGAGGCAGATAAGAAATGAAGGAGAAAGAGAGTTAGAGCTTGTAAAGACTTCTAAATGCAAGGAAAACGGCGTACGAACCATTCACTCTGTATCACAAAATCGGGATTTTGAGGCACTTAGGGATTTTATTTTCTGTTGACTTTATTTTCAAATGCATCCAAACAGAAATCTGTAACTGATTTTCTTGAAAAAAAACTTGATACATGCAAAAGTTTTACATGAAAACAAATAGACCCTTAGTGTGGACACCTAATTGACTAAATCATTCATTTTTTAAAAAAAAAACGTCTATTTTTGTAATGAGATTTGTTGAGAGATTTTAGGGATTTGTTTATTATGATTTGTTTCTATAAAATCTCATATAGAGGGGACCGGGTTAGGTCCAACACTCGTTGAACTATTCAATTGTCCAACACGTTTTAGGCCATTTGATCTAAATTGGCACATAAAAAACAATTATATTTGAGATATTATGTAATTAATGTCTTTAAACCAAATTTAGCAATTAATTATATTACATTTTTTTTCATTTTAGAAACTTTTCTATTCCTCTCCCATTCTCCTTCTCCTCCTCTTAGACTTTTCACCAGAATCACCACCTCCATTAACCCCTACGACTCAGACTAATTGCCACACACCTTCTCTCCTCCCGCTCAACCCCCTATTGATGGGTGAATTTTTTTTTTTAATTTTACTATTAATCAATCTGATTCGTGAGGGGTTAATGGAAGTGGAAATATTAAAATGTAATTCATTATGGCTTGATTCAGATTCTCACCAACTTGGAGCCAAATATAATTTAAAACTAAACTTGTTATTTAACCCATAAGTTTAAACAAATATGTTTTCATCAAATCAGAATATAAAAAAATGTCAATTATTAAATTAAATGAAATTCATTTGAACAAATTCATGAGAGTTGATGGAGGTGGTGAAAAGTCTAAGAGGAGGAGAAGGAGAAGGAGAAGGGGAGAGGAATAGAGAAATTTCTAAAATGAAAAAAATTGTAACCTAATTAATTGCTAAATTTACTTTAAAGGCATTAATTACATAATATCTCAAATATAATTGCGTTTGATGTGCCAATTTTTATGTATTTAGATCAAACGGTCCAAAACGCGTTGGACAATCGAATTGTCCAACGAGTGTTGGACCTAACCCGGTCCCCATATAGAGAATGTAGAGAGACTTTGAAATTAGGCTTGTTTTGCACGATTGTATTCATTTGTATTGAAAGACTCTAATAAAGGTTGAGTGTGATAGTAAGAAGACTCCAATGGAGGTTTGCATGTACGTCTGAATATATCTGTAATTTTTAACTCTATTAGTGAATGCTCTATTATTTTGCAGCCCCGTAAATGTAGGTTTAGGCCGAACCAAATAAATCTGTGTTCTTCTTATTATTTGTATTTTTTTCGATATCAATATTTGTTATTTTTTCTTCCACTATGCACAACAGGACGCCCCCTTGAAAGTCTGCATGGTAGAATGCTTTTAATATTTTTCTGCTTGGGTTAAAGATAGGAACTTTATTTATAATGTTATGTCCCTCAAACAAAAAGAAATTTGTGATCTTGCAAATACAAAAGAGTAAACGGATGAGAAGCCCGTTACATTGAGCAAGAGTTATCACTATTAAAATTAAATGGCGTTGTTACACTTAATTTTTTTACAGTCTAATATACAGTCTTCTATATTTCGTTAGAAATTCAGAAAAATATATATCTTATTAGAAAATATATATAACTCATTAAATATTTTCTTACATTTACTAAAAATAATTTCATTTAATTTGAAATGTAGCGATATATATTTTTTATCAAAACATATACATTATTACATAATGTTTAATATTTTAAAAAATAAAAATATGTATAGTCTTAATTTTGATTAGTAAAAATGATTGAGTCTAACATTTTCTAAAATCAAAAGGATCAAGTTTATTTATATGCAACCTAACATATCATATAAATTTAATCTTTCAAAAAAAACATAGCATATAAATTGACATTGTTATGTTTATCAGTATATCAGGAGCACAATTTCTATATTTCGTTCTATGGTGAATGAATGAAATATAGAGAGAAAATGATCCTTATTTTTAGAGTCCATTTAAAAACATGTTTGAAAAATAAGATTTTGAATAAAATGACTTAAATATATTTTGATTCATGAAGAGTACATTTTTAGCGTTTTTTAAAAAATAACTTTTTTACATTAAAAAATGTAAGTAACTTTTTAATTAAGTTAACTTCTGAAACCCGTTTGGTAACGTGTTTAAGCTTTCTGCTTAATTAAAAGCGGAATCGCCCCCAATTAATGTGATATAGCTACCAATTTGGACTTCTTTAAGTAATAAAGTTTTTTAAAACAACTTATTTGTGCATTTTGAATATTTAATAGATGAGTGCTATTACACACAGTGTTTTTCTAGCTCAATTATAGTCTTATACACATCGATAGAAAATTATCTGAGCATATATTCACATTAACGAGATATATCATTTGAATGAAATTTTTTACATTTTCTATAAATACATTTATGCAATTCATTAAAATATATATTTTATTTTTATATAAAAGCATGTATCTCATTAAATAAATTATATTATTTTAAAAAAAATTCAAAACACATGTAGATTGGAATTGGGGCTATAAAAAAGTTATATTTGATATTATCCTTAACATTATTTTATTTTATTTTGATATTTTTCAATTATTTGAAAAATTATAAATAAACTCTTATTAAGGGCGGTAACGGTTACAAAATGCTGCGATCAAAATGACGACGGTTTCCGAAACAAACCGTGTCCGTATTTCTTTAATTAAATTTTTTTCCCAAACCCTAACCGTAGGTCCTTTTCAAAATTTTTTCATCTCCGTCTCTTCGATCCCTTCTCCGCCTCAAACACCGCCACCGGAAATCCTCCGACCACCGCCTCCACCGCCGTCCCTGGCAAGCTCCGCCACCACCGTCAAACTTAGGTAACTGAAACTCAAAATAGGGTTTTATGGGGGGGGGGGGGGGGAGGGGTTTTAGAATCTGTTTGTCTGATGAGGCATTTTTGGGGGCGTTTGTGTAGATTGTGGTCTAATTTTGAGTGATTGATCCATGAATAAATTGATTTTTTTGGGGGGTTCTCACTTTTTTATGCAATTTTTTATGTCTTGAGTTCATTCAGACAAAATTACGAATTTCTAATCTGTTTGTGTGTTGAGATATTTGTGGGGATTTTCGTAGATTATGATTATAAACTAAAAGTTGGTCTAATTTTGAGTGATAGAATGACCAATGAATAATAATACCTTAAAACTTATTTTTTTTTTATATTTATGCATCTGATTTTTGATCTTTTGAGGTCATTCAGACAAAACTTGGATTTTTATTTATTATTGTTTTTGTGTGTGTGCTTGTGTGTTTTGGATGGAATATAGAATTTTTAAGTAATGAAGGGGTTGAAAGTGTAGATACATGCTGTTAATTAGTTTCTTACATAGTGGAAAATAGTATTAAAAGTAAAAAAAAAAAATATGTTAAAAGTAAGATAATGTTGTTATTTTTAAAATTTTTATGTTATGCGCGCATGTGTTGGATGGAATGTAAAATTTTTAAGTAATGAAGGATTGGGTTGAAAGTGTAGATACATGCTGTTAATTAGTTTCTTACATAGGTGCATTCTCAACTTTTGAAATTTGCAGTTTTTGGACACTATTTTCTTGAAATCTGTCTGCATGAAGCTACAGTAAAACTGTTTATTGTATGATTGCAGAAACAGCTTTCTGCAAACACAAAAACTGCCAAATCATGCAACCAAACGCTCCCATAGTGGAAAATAGTGTTGGTTAGATTACACTGATTAAAAAATTTATGTTGGAAAATAGTGGTTTGAATCCCAGTTAATAGTTTCTTACATAAACGTTGATGCTGTTAGAGAAATTTTTTACTATGGCAATATGTCATCGGTTGAAAATCTGATTAGACCTTGCTCGGTTGGGGTTTTCTAGAGATTCATGTTAGAGCATCTCCAAGCGTACTCCATTTCTTCAAACTTGAGTACCATTGGTCTCCACGAGACATGAGTACTCTGAAATGGTCTCCAATTTGAAGACCTCATTTATTTAAATTTATAGGATCATTGAATCATAGCATGTTCAATGGGATACTTCATTCTGGTTAACCATATGAAATACTATTGCGTTCCATTTTCATTTGATTTTTAAAATACATTTATATAAGATTTATATAATATCTCATTTATTTCATAAAAACTAAGTCACTACAAAAAACTTCACTAAAATAAATTTAATTAAATATTAAATGAATCATCTGTTAATTGGAAATACAGAAACATTAATTAATTATATCTGTAAATTATTATGTTTAAATATAGACCAAGTATATGCAATATTGATCTTACTTTAAATGTTTCGTCTATATATTTTCAACTGAACTAATTTTGTAAGAATTTGATTTATGTAATAAAAGTTATGTTTTTTAATTTTTTTTATAAAAGTTGCTCGTCCAAATTTGGAGGATCACCCGGTGATACTTCAGAGGTGGAGGAAATTATAGTCTTTTTGGAGATCGAGACTTTATTTGGAGTATGGTTGGAGCACCATCATTCTCCATTTTAAAGAAATAAAGTATGGTTGGAGATGCTCTTATAGAGGACTCACTTTAAATTTTTTTTTTAAAAAAAACAATGTAGATTTTGTTAGATAAATACAATCCGTACAATATCATTGGAACTATATAATTGAGTCATTTAATGTGAGGTCAAAATATATATTTAAAAATGATAATTCTAAGATATTATTAATTAATTTTTTTATATTTTTCGTTAATATTGATTTGATTTATTTACATTTATTTAATAGTTAAATATTATTTTGTTAGAAGAAAATGAGAGATTAAATTGGTAGATTAATAATGTTTAAAATAAAATAAAGTTGGAGTCGAGTGTTGGGTTGGAGTAGTATTTCACATGATCCTCCTAAAACACCTTTTTAATATTTTATTATATTTGGGTCCCCTCTAAAATGGAGTATCCCATTAGAGATGCTCTTAGAAACATTTGGATACGATTGGGCGACTGGAGATTATGGAGATTCACCAAGCGAAAAAAAAAACTTTATGGAGATTATGCTTTTGTAGGTATCGTATTTAATGCAAACTCGTTTCTTAAAACAAATGAAAAATAACTTTTAGTTATAAAAAACAACTTTTTCAAGAATCTAACAAAAGCATGTTTCCAAGGAAGTTGTATACCTTGTTCGAGAAACTTTGCTCAAGAAACTCGATCCCTTGCTATATTTTCAGTTACTGCCCGGTGGTTTGTCTAGAATCAGACAAACAGAATACCTTGTTCAACCTAATTCACCAGTGCCAGAAACCCCCTCTCCATTCTTGGAACTATGCGCTTAGTAACCAAGGAAGTTGTAAAATTTCAATACAAGGCTAGATCATTTGTTAAAGTGGAAACTGCAAGAATTGGTATGTTTAATTGTTTGCATTGTATTTAGATCCCGCTCTTATCTGTGCATATTTTAGTTCCATGCTATCTTATGAATCTTTTAACATTCAGTTCAGATTTTTATTTGTCAGGTGCACCCTTCTTGTTATTTGTCATCTTGCGAATGCTTGATCTGTTATTCCCTTCCATATTGACCTTGGAGATAATCTTATCCCTTTAGCTCTCCCTCCTACCCTCTCGATTCTATTTGCAAACTAAAGTGGAAGAATATGGATTAAAAAAAAAAAAAATTAAGGCTTTGTGCACGTGTAAGTGGTGGACTGAGGGAAATGGTCAATATTGTGTATGAAATGATCTATATTGTGATAATATAAATGATAAATAAATTTGTTGGTTATTAAGTGTCTTGGAATCTAGATTCGGAGTTTGGAATGTTTACATACCTTGGTTCCATCATGGGGATTTAACATATTTTGGTGGGGTCATGACCCCACCTTAACCTGGCGCCGCCCCTGCATATATGTGCATACAAAATATTTTATTTGTGAGAATAATCCCTAATGAATAATTTTCTTTTTCTGTTTTGTAGAGGGTTGTTTGCGAACATGATATGGATAAAAAATGGATGCAACTTCCTAGATGGAGCAAAGAGTATTTCATAGGAATGCATAAATTTCTGGATTTTGCTTTTGAAAAAGTTGGTACTCATGGAAAGATTAATTGCCCATGTAAGAAATGTTCTCATAGAATGTGGTATGATAGGGGGACAGTTGTAGATCATTTGATATATCAAGGATTTTCAGAGGGATACACTCATTGGATTTATCATGGAGAAACCTCTAAGCCTCAAATTTCTAAGACCCGAATGATTGAACAACAAAATCTCAATGGGAGTGGCGAAGATACTGAGAGTGATGATATGCGTGGAATGCTACATGATACATCTAGGGTCTCTGAATCAGAAGATGTGTCTGATGATAATGGAATCGGAGGTAAGGTTGAGCCTACAGGCAATGCTAATAAGTATTACGAGTAATTGGAGGATGCATATTAATATTGTATTCTTGATGAAATAAATTTATTAGCTGTATTGTATTTAACTATTTATATAAATTATCTTTTGTTTGATTGATTTTCAGATTGTTCGGAATCCTCTTCTTGTAAAAAAAGGAAAGGGCGGGGGAAAACCATTATGAAGGAATATTGGAGCGGCATGAAGCCCAAGGTCTCTTTAGAGTGGAATGAGCACGGGCAACCGGTGGGTGATGGGGCCACGATTCTAAGTTCCTATATTGGTGTTGCGGCTAGGAGTGGCCTCTTACCTCTTCCTCTCACCGACTGGAGGCATGTTGATAAAGAGGCTAAAAATGTGGTTATCAACCATATCAAGGTACAATAAAGTTGGGATTTGTTTTCAAATAATATTATTTTTTTGGTTACATTAAATGAATTGAATAAATTATGTTTAATTGTTTTTTTTCAGACTCGATTTGATCTTGATGGTGACAAAAATTTACATTGGACACTTGGTAAGTTAGGAGAACGATGGAGAGATTTCAAACATCGATTGCACCGAGACTATGTTGCAGATTTGAGCGAACACGATGCTCTACTAAATTGCCCTCCGCATGTTAATCCTGATGATTGGAAGCCGCTTATTCGTTATTTTTTCAGTGATGAGTTTAAGGTGCAAGAAAAACATTGATTACTTTTGTTTAATTCAATTTGCAAATAAATTACTAATAAATAAATAAACATCGAAAAATCCAGAAAAAGTCTAAAAAGAATACGACAAATCGATCTCAGTCAAAAACTTCTCATAACACTGGACGGAGGAGTCTCGCAACAAGAGCCAAAGATTTGGTTAGACTTATTTGATTAGTGATAGATTGTGTTTTATTTATTGCTTTATTTATTTATGATTAGTTACAAATATTTTAAGTTTTTTACAGCAAAAGAATCATCCACAAGGAGTGGCACCCTCAAGACATGAGCTATGGAAGCTAATTCGAACACGCAAGAATGGGGAGCCCATAAATGAGTACTGCGGCGATGTCTTTGTAAGTGTTGTTCAGTTCCCTACATGCTATCAATCAAGTATGAGGCTTCTACAGTAAACACTTACGGTCAACACCATCTTTGCATATTGAACTCTAGTATGAGGCTTCTACAGTCAACACTGTTCAGTTCCCTACTTTGCATATTGAACTCTAGTACGAGGCTTCTACAGTCAACACCATCTTTGAATGTATAGGCAACATGGATGTGAGGTTCTTAGAACCATTCAGAAAAAGTGAACATGCCTGGGTAGCATATACTACAAATTCCATGTCATCGAATTTGAATAGACCTTTGGTCATTTAGATAGTATTTGTCAAATTATGTCATCTTTTCATTTTCATCTACCATGAACTTCAAATGCTAGATGTCAGACACTAGAGATTAATATGATAAACATCTAGTTATAGGTGTATTTTCCATCATGCAATCTCATATCTCAATTTCTTGAATGCTTGTAAATAATATCAGACTATGCACTAGTTGTTGCAAATTTTGGGAAAAAGAAAGGTAAATGGAAAAATGGTTGGAAACCACTGGACTGGTCTGTACTATGCATAATTTAAAATTTGAATCAAGTGTCTGGTAAATGTTGAATTGTTGATGTTTTTTTGAATAGGGGATTCCTCTGTAGCTTTTGAATGTTTGCATGGGCATGCATGAATGTAAGGCCCTAGAACTTAAAGTTGGTACTGTTAAGATAATCAGCCAAAAATACGTACTTGTACTATTGCTATTGCTTTCGTGGTGTATCTTTCCAAATATTTTTTTCCCTTTTGGTTTCATTTTGTATTAGTTATACTTCTTCATGATTATTTTTGTATTTCTATTTTACCCATTAAGAAGAAAGTCCTACTCAATATAACATGCCAGTCTGTTGTCTTGATTAACTGGAATAAATAAGAAATACTCAAATAAATCAGTCTCTCTCTGAGCACCATATCATGATTTAGGCTTGATTTAGGCTTCATAAGTAGATGCAAGGAGGAATCCCAGTGAGGAACCCATTTAACCAATACCTATTCACTTCACCTCTGGATTCCATTCCTTTGTGTTCTCTAAATTGTTATATTATTTTATTTTGCAGTACAGCAAATATGTGTGGTAGTTTATAAAGAGAAGTGATGATAGGATTACTCACGGAAGGGATGTCCGCATGTGTGTCACTGCAAAAAAAAAAAACTTTCTGTGACAACCATTTTCTATTTCATTTATCTGCTGATATGAATTGTTTTAGTTGTTTTAATAAGTTCAATTATATATGTAATAATGCTAATCAATTATTGTTCCAGTCTGCTATTGATGAGTATGTTGCTGGTATGGAAGAGAAGGAAGAGGGAGAGATTGATGATGGCCCAGATGTGCTTGGTGCAGTACTTGGAAAGTGAGCATTCTGGGAGGGTTCGTGGAATGGGTAGTGGGGTTATACCATCAAAGTACTTTAGAGGGGGACGAGGACGAGGACGCCCACGTAGCTGTGGTGGCACATCGAACCATTTGCAGGAGCAAGAGCAGTTGCAAGAGCAAGTGCAGGAGCAAGTGCAAGAACAAGTGCAACAGCAGGTGCCAGAGCAAGTAAAACAGCAAGTGCAAGATCAAGTGCAGTATCAACAGGTGCAAGAACAAGCGCAAAAACAGGTGCAGCAGAAGGTGCAAGAACAAGTGCAACAACAGGTGCCAGAGCAAGTACAACAGCAAGTGCAGCAGAAGCTGCAAGAGCAAGTGCAAAAGCAGGCGCCAAAGCAAGTACAACAGCAAGTGCAGCAGCAGGTGCAAAAGTTGCAGCAACAAATGCAACAATTGCAAGAGCAGATGCAGCAATACATTGCGCAGTTATCTGATTTGTCTCGACAACATTAGATGATGCAGATTTTTTTTATTGACTTTTAATGTTTTTAACTTAGGATATTATTAATATATTTCCTTTTGAATGATATTTTAGATTACAATTGTTTGTTTAATTAGACTTTTTAAGGCAAATCTATTTCTCTCTATGTCATAATAGGGTATGAAGATACCAAATTTCTGATATACTCTCCCCCCCCCCCCCCCCCCCGTTTGGGAAATGGAATTGCCTTATTCAGCCCTGATAGTTATACGGGGATAAATAACAGTGTTTGGCAGAATAAACCTATCCATGTTTGGTTGCAATTTCTGTTATTTTTATTTATTCTTATTGGGAAACGTAAAATTCAGATTTTTGGTGTTTAGTTGATCTAGAATAAACTGTGGATAAATGATTGATAAGGGATGAATAGAGAGTTATTATTTTCAAAATGTCAACTTTACCCTTGTAATGTAATTTTGTGTTTGGTGTAATTGATGAATATAAATCAATCCGTGATGGGTGTAATTAAATCTGGACCGTCCATCTTATGTAATATTTGATGGTGAACCTTTATATATTTTTTACAACTAATCTATGTATTTGGTGGTGATTCTAATTGCTCTGTGGCGATTCTAATTATCTTATATAAATTTAATTATATTTACTGAATAAGTTGGACATAAATAGAATATATATAAATCATGGGTTGTCCATAAAATTGATAGATTTGATTACACAAGTAAGGGTTATCAATATTGTTATTGTACCAAATAACACTAGCATTCTTATATCAATCTATGATGAATAAAATTAAATCTAAACCGTCCATCTTATGTAATATTTTATGGTGTACCTTCAAATATTTTTTACAATTACTCTATACATGCTCAGTGTTCATTCCAATTACTTTGTAATGATTCCAATTACGGGTTATGTGTTAATTAAATTTACTCAATTGATTTGTCATAAATAGTAATAAATTAAAATGTTTTTATTTTTGTTTAATAAAATGACTGAAAATATTAACAAATTTTATTGCCCATCTTAATCATTTTGTTGTACCAAAAAAATGTCACCCCCTTAAACCGAACATGTTGGGGTGCCTCAACGACCGATGGTTGATGATCTCCCTATGCACATTCTCATCAATCTGAACCCAAAACCCAGCAAAATAAATCCTATATTTTTCAAACCCAATAACAAAAAATCAATTTGGATGCTTTTTGGACAAAAAAAAATTGAAACATTTCCCCTCTCCGATGTACTTGACGGCGAAGAGCTCTTTAGTCTTCTTGTCCCTCACGAGCCTCGCCACTCCAAAGTTCTCCTGCCCCAGCTCCTTCAACGCCTCGTATCGCTCCTCCACAATGGCTTTGAAGATACAAATGGCACATGCAGGGGTTGATGAAGACAGATTTTTTTTTATTGATCCCTTTTGATGTTTTTAACTTAGGATATTATTAATATATTTCCGAATGATATTTTAGATTACAATTGTTTGTTTAATTAGACTTTTTAAGGCAAATCTATTTCTCTCTATGTCATAATAGGGTATGAAGATACCAAATTTCTGATATACTTTTCATGAATAAATTTTATTTCATCCGCTATTCCTCGTTTTATCCCCCAGTTCCAACACAGTATATATAATATATAGGGTTATAGGGCATATATTATGTTAGGCATGCAAGTAGAGGTGTCAAACAGGGACGGGCCGGCCCGTTTGGGTGGCGATGTGGGCTGGGTCTGCCCCCGGACCGCGTGCCGTTTCTGGCATGGCCCGCTAGGCCTGCGGCACAGTTTGTGCCGCGGGCCCCACCTAGTTGGGATGTATAAAAAACTATAATAATGCAATTATCACTCACATTTTATGTTATATTAATTTTTTGTATTTATCAATATATTTTTTAAGAATTGTATAATTTATTTTTATTCATCAATGTACTATTTGTGAATTTTTTTATTCATTTTATCATTTATTTAATTAATGTTCAATTGTTCATGCACTCAATCAAATAAATATCTGTATTCCTAATTCCTTTTAGTTTTCAATTTTCATGAATGATTTATGTGTATTTTTTTATTTTTTAAATTAAATCAACCAGTAAATTAAACATGAAATTAAATATTAAGCTTTAAAAAATTTAAAAAATTTAAAAAATGGACCTTTAAACGGGCCAGTCCGTTGGCCCATCAATGGACCTGGCCCGTTTGGCCCGCCGGGCTAGCACGACATGGCATGACGGCCCCCTGTGGCTCGTGCTGTGCCGGCACGGCACGGTCACATAAAACGGGCCATGCCGTGCCGGCTCTTTAGCCCGTTGGCTAGCGGGCCGGGCCAGCATGGCACTGCCTGTTTTACACCTCTACATGCAAGTAATATATAAATGGAGAAAAGGCAAGAAGATAAATTAATTTGATTATATACTTCATTTTGTTTGTCAAAACATGTAGTTGATTAGGAAATATTTATTTTTGAAGAAACTAAAATGTGTTGAAAATAAATACGAGAAAAAACTTCACTTAAGATATTCAGTCCGGCGAGGATATGAGTGGTGGAATAGGGGCTCGGTGGCAGACGACGCGTTTATCTAGGCAGTGGTAATCTGAGAGACTAATAAGATCTAAAGGTGAAATATTTTTCTTGGTTATTGCTTCAGGATCGGATTGTTACAAAGGTCTTCCAAGCTCGATGGTGCCCACTCGAGGACACAGTTTGCTCTCTGTGGAGAGGCTGAAATTACTGATCACCTTTTTTTGCCGTGTCTGGTGGCAGTTCGTCAAACACATGAAACAGAGAAATGATAGGAGTAAAGCCGGCTCATTTTGGCTTTCCGTTATCCCGGAAGGCGCTTGGATAATATGGAGGTTGAGAAATGCAGTGATCTTTAAAGGGTTTTCTTTCTATTTTGAGAACTTATAAGAGATGACGCTGCTTAGCATTAAGGATTGAGGCAAATGACTTTGCGGGATTGCTAACATCCAAATTAGCGATCTCGTTTTCCACATCACAATGTAGCGGTGTGTATCCAGGGGTTTGGGTAGAAGCTTTTCTATCCGCTCCTTTTGATTGGCGGATGTTGTATCTCTTGATGCTAGGTTGTGTTTTCATTTTTATTTTTCTCTATTCTATCTTACCATCCATTCAGATATGTTTTTATCTCTAACTCTTTGCTCCCGTTTGGAAAACGAAATAAGCGAGTATAAGGGTAGTATAAGGATGATATAAGAATGGATATGGAAAATGATTGTTTGTTTGCAGAGTATAACTTGGTATTACTAAGTCAGTTTAAACAAGTATAAGAGAATATAACAATTCTAAGTAACCCGTAGGATAAGCTATACTTAGTTTATGTATTCCCATGGCTCACATGTCAAATCAACTTTTTACATCTTATTACATCAAATCACCTATTAACATCTCTTATACATCAAATGACCCACATGTCAAATCAACTTTTTTAAACTTTATTTATATTTTATTATTTATCAACCAAACAATTGAACCTTTATTCTTATGTTTTCCAATGAGAATAAAAAAAACACAACCAGAAAGAAAATATCTTATTCATATAGATTTATTATCTATACTAGCATAGTTATATATCTAAAATAACTCAATTCCGCTATCCAAACAGGGACTTTGAGAATAGAACATGATTACATTTAAAAAAAAAAAATAAAACTTTTAACTAAAAATGTACACTTTTCTTACCTATCTGGAAACTGTTTTTATAACTAAAATTTGCTTTCCTTTACCGACCAATATATTTTTTTAAAATTTTCCGAGTTCTTCTATAGTTGGAACTTATTGGCACGACTTGAAATGAGTTTGAATTAACTCTGGTTCTTATATAAGTAATCAATTTCCAAACTCTTCCTTCACCTGTTTTTTGTTATACATGCATGTGTCACTACATACACACACTTGACTTCAATTTATGGCATGTGAGGCATTCAATCTTCTTCAACCCATATAAATTAATAATTATTTGAGAAGACCCCACTATGATATCTTTCTCGTCCCATGTATATTATCTTCAGCAAGCTCGAAATTATTGATACAATCATACATAAGTAGTCTTCAATGTCATTTTCATTTAGTGTTATGTATCTTTCAAACATAAAGGGAGGACTTACAAATTGCAGCCTCATAAAATAAAATATTAAGAAGTATATATATCACATAAAATAGTGAAAAAAGTTTCTTTTCCAATATTTAGTGATCATGAATAATTTATAGAACATTTAAAAAAAAAAATCTCAAAACTCATTATGTCTATCAAATAAAATAGAAAAAAAATGAAGTTTCAAAAACTAAAATAATGAATAAGAAGAAAATAATTGATTATAAAATATAGAACGATATCCTTTAAGCTGAAAGAGATTTTAAAACCTAACTTCCAAAAAAATTTAAAAGATTCAATAAATAATGCTTCAATTTTTATCTTTTTTTTTTAAAAATCCCACGACTCCAAATCTCAATAGGTGCTAATACGATTAGTTCATTTTGCAGCCCTATTTGCATTTTTCTTGTCTAATGCAGTATAAAAAATAGGTTAAAAGATTAATATACTTTATTATATACATATACACTTCAAAAATTAAACGTGTGCATGCTAATCAGGATGCAAATTGGACTGCACGTAACATTTTCCCATTTTAAGCCCATTGATTTTAATTAGTGTTTTTACATATATTCCCCTCAAAAGATTTAATAAGTTGTGCATAAATGCCCTTCTGAAAGGGTACTCTTATGAAATTTTAAAAAATTATATTGTACAAAATACCCTTCAAAAGGGAATTCATGCAATATTTAAACCCTCTTGAAGAATCTATATTGCTGAAAATGGAGTTTCAAGCAAGGTATTTTAACAACATTTAAGGGGTATAAATGCAAAAACCCTTTCAATTATTCAATAGTGATTACCCATCTATGTAGACCTATGGCTTGGGGGTCCCGGGCCCGGCCCGCCCCTCCTCTCAAAAGAATTACTGTGTGTTGGAATTTCTGTACTGTATGTGTCGGATGATAAGGATGAAATCATTTATTTTAGTGTGTATATATATATATATTATATATATATACGGTCTGTGTGAATTGAGTATATACGTTCTTTAAAGGAGTACGTATATGCGTCGGTAGTGAAAACATATATCTCACTGAATGTATTTTACATTCTTTAAGGAGTATACGCTTTCTTTACTGACGCATATACCCCTTTAAAGAACGTATATACGTGGATCGCATGTATCATATATTATCATTCAACTATATATATATATATATATAGGGACACGATTAGATGTGGCCATGCGGCATGTGCGAATCACGTATATACATTATTTATCGTGGTATATGCGTGAATAAAGAAAGTATATACCCTGATATGCTTCAATGATCTGATATACTATCTTTATCGACGCATATACCTTAATAATACCACGATAAGTGATGTATATATGCAGTTCGCACCTGATCATCTCATTGAAGCTTATCAAGATATATACTATCTTTATCCATGCACATACCATGATAAGTGATATATATACGCAGTTCGCACCTGCCGCATGACCGCACCTAATCATTTTCATATATATATATATAAAATGCGATCCAACCATGTATATATGCCTCTTAAAGATGTATATGTGTTGATGATAAAGAAAACATATAGCCCAGTGATGCATATATTTCAATGAGTACGTTCAGTGGTGGCTACAAGAATTTTTATAAATGGGGTCATTTAAAAATTATTTCTACAAAATTTTCAAAAACTTTAGACTTATTATATATTTATATATATAAAAAAATTCTTTTGAAAAAAGAACAACCAACATTAAAAAAAAACCATCAAAGAAAGGAGATCAATGATTTCTAATATAAAAACTTTTATAATTGTCCTTAACGTGATTTTGCTGAGCACCATAATTTTCTTCGGTAGGAGAAAAATCTTGTTCTATAATTGATTTTATCTTTAAAAATTTATTCATTGTACAAATGGCAAAATCTGTAAAATAATTTTTTATAAATATAAAGACATTAAAAAATTAAACAACTCATCAACTAAAGACCCAAACCGAATTCATGATTATCCAAACAGATGGGTGAAGCCACACAGGTGAAAGAAAGAGGGTGTAATGTTAAGGGTTTTGTTCATTATTTATACACGATTACGCAATGATGGAAATTTTTTTATATTAACATACAAAATGATAAATGAATTTAATAATAAAAAAAGAAAAAATAAATGAAACTCAAATTTTTGACTACATACCTGAAGCATAGTAGGATGATGTTTGTTTAAAACAATCAGGAAAAAATCAATGTAGCTCCCTGAAAATTTATGAAAATCAGAAAAAGTCCCTCTAAAATTGATAAATCTCCTTAGGTCCCTATTTATTAGACAATATTTATTTTAGTCTTTATAACTAACCAGATATGTGGTTAACCCTAACCATGCATGATAAATTATTGTTATACCCTTTTAAAATTTTCTTTATTGAAAAAAATCGATATAACTCCCTGAAAACTCATGAAAATCGAAAAAAAGTCATTGTAAAATTAAAAATCGTCTTAACTCCCTGAAATCTTCTTAAAATCACAAAAAATCACTGTGATTATCTGAAAGTATATATTGATTTATTTAAATTTTATTAAACAAATTATTGTTTTATAATCATGGTGTTTTGTTTTTGTTGCTAGTAATTTTGAGATGAAAATCTGTTATAAAATTTTGATTTGGTTTTTAATTTGTTTTCTCTTATTTTGTAATGGAGTTAATGAAATTGTAATTTTTTTTCAATCTCTGTGATGAGACCGTTGAGGCAAAAATATTGAAAAATGACTCGATTTTGTAGATCAAATGAGGTTCGAGGTTTTTTTTTTTTTTTTTTTTTTTTTTTTTTTTTTTTTTTTTTACAGTTGAGGATGATATTCTAGCAGATGGGAATGTTGAAAAATGATGGATGTATTTTTGTCTTACAAAAGTACTAAATCTGATTTTATAAAATTTGTAGGGACCGAATCGGATTTCAGTAAGCTTCTGATGACTCATTTTGATATACTTTTGACTGGGGGACTAAATTCATTAACCATATACACTTTATGGGGATCTAGGACGATTTTTTGAGTTTAAAGAGATTTTTTATGATTTTAAGAAGATTTGAGGGAGTTAAGAAGATTTTTTTCAAACAATTAATTTGATGGACCCACCAGACCACCACAACGTATATGTGTCCATGTGTCACCCACTCACCCCAGCCCGTCACATTTTTTTTAATTATTATTTATGTAGGGGGTAATGTTTTATTTTTTTTGTTTTTATAGGGTGATGTTTAATTTTTGCCAAAATTTGGATGAGGTCAATTGACCCCATAGTCACAAGTGGAGCCGCCCCTGAATACGTTGATATATATATTTATTGAGCATATACCTTGATAAGGGATGTATATATATATGTGGTTTGCATAGATCGTATGGACCGCACCATATCACAACTCTCTCTCTCTCCCATGTGTGTTTGTGTGTCTCTGTCTGTGTGCGTGTGTGAATTCGCTCATAAAATGCAAGACAGGTAAAATGGACAATGTGTATAACAATTCCCTTCGTTTAAATTATTCATGCATCAGATAAGGTCCCCCCCAACACACCCCACCACCACCACAAATCCCACTTTTCCTATTGAACAAAGTCCACAAACCTTATGTGAAGAATCAAACAAGCCAGTTGAGCCCACCACCAATAATCATCTTGTGTTGATTTTTGAGTTCTTCAGACTTCAAGAAATTAAAAATGGCCTCATTTAGCTATGCCATGGGCATCACTTGTACAATGAACAAAGTTCCACCCACGAAACCTCCTCCTCACCTCACCTCCTCTCTCTCTTCAACTCCCAAGGTACACACACACACACTTTCAGTTCCTTTTCAAACACCTTTTCAAATGAAAGCATAAACCTATATTTCGTTTGACCATCAATGTTTTTCACAGCCTCTCCTGAAAGAAATGAAGCAACTCCCACTGAAAATTCAAGTCGCAGAATCAATTAGAGGCGCATACAATACCATGTTGGAGGCTTTTATGGACTCTACATTCAAGTTTGTAGATACACCAGAGGTAGTGGATTTTTTCTTTCTTTCCCATTTGTATACACAGCAAGTTTACAATATAATGATTGAATTGAAACTGTTTCTTCTATCAGTTGCCGGGGAATTATGCTCCGGTCGATGAAATCGGTGAGGCAGTTATGCTTTCAGACATTGAAGGAGAAGTCCAAAGGACTTCCCAGAAGGCGTCTACTTGAGAACTGGTGAAGATCGACTTTCATTTTAGATGTTATTTATTCCTCGTGAAGTTGATTTTGCTTTTTCAAAATAAGTTTTTAGATAATTGTGGAGAGACAAGAAGCTCTCGAATAATGCAATCAAAGTCACACTAATCCAAGACTGATGTAATGCCCCGGTTTATCTAACGTTGATCGGACGATAAACAAATCGCTACTACACTTAATACAAATAGATTACAAAAATTTGAATTTTTTTTAATGATACTAATATAATATAAATATAATAAAACTGATGATAATAAAATAAATAATACGCAATGGTTTTAAATCACCAATGATTTTAGAAAATATCAGAGTTTTG
Source organism: Acorus calamus (assembly GCA_030737845.1). Classification (NCBI taxonomy): domain Eukaryota; kingdom Viridiplantae; phylum Streptophyta; class Magnoliopsida; order Acorales; family Acoraceae; genus Acorus; species Acorus calamus. The sequence goes on along the minus strand of CM060863.1, from coordinate 9,849,278 downwards.
TGGAGATAAGTTACTGAATAGGAAATACACAATAAACCACCCTAAATAGTCGATCACGACTATAATTTGTTCTCGAACCACTACTTTGAAGATATTCCTGAAAGATGCAAAAAACCCAAATTTCACTTTAATCCTCATAATATGCGATACCTGTTTATGAAACAACCAGCCTGTGAGCGATTAACTCAGTGAATAAACCCATTAACAAATTACTTCACGTGACAGTTATATATAAAAATAAATTATATAAAAAAATTAGAATTTTATTTAATAAATCTTTTATTTTATAAAATCAATTAAAATCATGAAATTAAAAAAATATTTTAATGTAATCATTGGCCCAATCTTGACCACATTAATAAAATCATAAGAGTTAAATGATATGGTCAAATAATAAAAACAAAAACAAAGTTATATTAAAAACAAGAATTTTCTTTAATAAATCAATTTAAATTCATGAGTTTAAAAAAATTATTTTTATGCAATCAGGTGCTCAATCATTGGCCCACGTCATAGAAATCATGCTGCTTAAATGATATGATCGGGTAGGGTTATCAATCGTAAGAACCATTCCCCCAAAACAGGTGTGCCAAGTCCCAACGACTAAATCACTAAAAAAGCTCTCTCGAGTAGACGTCGAATTTAGAAGACGCTGATGGGTTGCCATTGCCATCGCCATCACTACGAATCATTACGAATCACTACGAGAATACCAGCACATGATACCTCGGTTGCTGCAGACTCCAAACAAAGGAATCCGCTACTGCAAGGAATGCTTTACCACACCCCTCATCGATCTTGAGACTTTTCAAGTCCTAGACCTTCTTCCCCAAAGGTGAAATACAACGAGGAGATTTATTTCAGAAATATATCATGATATGCATCTTAATAAAATCTCATATGACTAGCTTGTTTCCACTAGTCTAAAATTTTTAAAATAACAAGAATACCAAAATCCTTAATTTAAATAATTATCTAAAAAAATATATGCATCAATATATGCGTTTTATTAATTCTTGAAACACGAATAGCATATTCATGCTATATTAATTATCATGATGAAGAAATCAAATCATGCAACTTTATTCAATAAAAATGCAATTTGATCAATATGAAAGAAAAAATTCCAAATCATGCAAATTTATCACAATATAAATGCATGGATGACATATAATGTCACACAAATATGATTGGGATATGAAATTTAACGTTATAGAGCAAAAGATCACACGAAATAAATCGATTGGCCCAATCACCTTGAATGGACCCTAGGTCCGGAGAATGAAGCCCGCAACAAAATTTACAACCTAGATGAAGCAAATAAATTATTAATAAAAACCTATAATTCAAGCATAGACCTAAATTCCCTAATCATAATCGATAGGTATAAATCTTTATACCAAATCAGCTAAACTTATCTCACATAAATCATACAAAAGAAAAAATAATAGACCTAAGAAGAGGATAAAAACCTCTCAAACATATAACCAGTTACTAAAAGACAAAACCAGAAAAGATAAAATACAGAAAAAGATAAAAATCCAGAAAATTTAAAATAATAATAAAATAAAAAAATTGATAAAATAATATGAAAACACACATTTTTCTCTATAAAAATAAACTATTAATTAGTAAAAATTGACAACAAATAAAATTTATCATCTTATGAATATGTATAAATCATAAACCTAGCTTTATAAATTTTTTTCCAATTTAATAATCTAACATAGATCTAATCTTTAAAATAGATAACAAATAAAAAAAACCTTAGGTTTATCAAAAACTCAAAATCCAAAACATAAACATATATTTAATAAATCAAAACCTTAGTTTTATAAAAAAAATCAAAATACAATAACATAAAAGTATATCTAATCCTTAAAAATCAAAACCCTAATTTTATTAAAAATCCAAAAATCAAAATACTTAAACATGGATCTAATAAATGATATGAAAAAAAAAAAAGTTAAGAGTAAAGATTAAATACCCCTTTTTTCTCTCTCTCGGTTTCTCCCACACTTCCTCACGGATGAACTCTATCTCTCCCTCTCTCTCTCTCTCTCTCATACATACATATTTAGATAACTAATATTCTCATTTGATTTCAAATTTAAATTTAAAAAAAATGGTTATTGGAAAGATTTGAAAGAATATTGATAAAGAAAAGAGAATATATGAAAAATCAAAATGAGAAGGGACAATTAAGGAAATAATAAATTTTATATTTATTATCTCCTATATCTAATAAAATAAATCGAATCAAATATACAATTCAATTGCAATACAGTTATGTAAGATATACATATTTTAGGCGTAAAAACATTGATTAGAAAATCATCATAGAAACGGAGACGTGGATACATTATACAATGGCCTTTGGATTTTTCCTGATTTACAAATAGGTCTCTATCCAAATTATAGATAGGTCCCTGCATCTATAATAAAAAAATTCAAGATTAAAAAATTAGGTCCCTGAAAATCATTGACAATGAAATCTCAAAATTTAATATTTTGAGCTCAAAATTTTATAAAATTGTAACAATTTAAGATCTTGAAATCTTCAAAAGAAATTATATAATTTTTTTAAAATTAACAAATAGTATTTAAAATTACAAACTGAAATGAACCCCATAAAGATATATTGAATGGAACAAAACTTAAAAAAAATACAAAATACAGCAATTTTAATTCAAATATCTTATTTATGTATTTAAATCAAATATATAAATAAGAGAAAATGCACATGTGTCACAACTGACAACTAAAAATAGAATAAGAATGAATAACTCTAAGATGAGGAAAAATTTGACAACTTAATATTCATTACAAGAGACAGGCTTGTATTTCAAAATTGGGCTACTAGAGGCAAGCTTGCACAAATGTATGTTTTAGGTGGAGTTGAAGAGCCCTCCAATATAGTAGGAGCACTATAAGAGACCGACAAACTAACAGTGGCCTCCAGCTTGTTGTTGATGTCCGAGAGAGCACCGACACCTTCATGATCAGCAACACTCGGGCCATAAAATGAGGTGATCTCTTCAAATACAAATCCCTTGAAACTTTGAATTTGTGAGTTTCAAGATCCATACATTTTCATCCTTCTTCCATTTATCATTGCCAATGAAGATGCACTTCTTGGCCTTGACATCCAACTTGGACCTTCTTGCATCGGGCACATGAACATAACAAATGGATCCGAACACTTTGAGATGCTTGATGTTTGGCTTCTCCCCGTATAAGAGCTCATATGGAGACTTCATGTTAATCGGGCTAAGAAGCACCCGATTGATCACATGGGTTGCACATGCCATACCCTCTGCCCATAAGCCTTGGGTAAATTCTTCCTATGCAACCAACTCTTGCATGTCTCCACCAAATAACGAATATTCCTCTCCGTCACGCCATTTTGTTGTGGAGGGTATGCACAAGAAAGCTCCCTCCGAATGTCGTGCTCACGACAAAATGAGGTGAAGTCGTTCGAAGTGAACTCTCCCCCATTGTCCATGCGGAGCCTCCTAATCTTCTTGTTGAGCATGCCTTTCACGGTCACCTTGAATTCCTTGAACTTTGAGAAAACATCTGATTTTTCTTTCACAAAATACACCCAAGTGAACTATCATTGGTAAGTGTAGATATTGAAAAAAGGTGATCAATGTGATTTATCAATGCATATGTAATATAAAGCTTATAAGAAGTGATGGTCTATATATAGGTAAATGGGGGTTCTTTAAAAAATGATGGTCAATTTGGTTTTTCAAGTCATGAAAAGTGGTGGGTGACATAGGAATTCAAGATCTGGGAAAGTGGTGAAATGAATGAGGTGATTGGTAGTGGAAAGTGTAGGAGATGAACACTTGTGCAAGTAAGTCAAATGTGTCCCACACAAAAAACAAAGTTGTCTCACTACATCTCCCAATATAAAAAAAGCTAAAATTGATAGATAATGACAAAGTTCACTTTAAAATTTCACAATAATAAGTTTCAAACGATTTTTGGGTTTTTCCATGTTAAAAGTCTAGATCAACTTGAAAAAAACTATTTCTTGAAAGTCAGATTTTAGATTCCAATGGGACCTTGGACTATTTTTGTGTGTGGTACAATAAGAAGTTATCTCCTTCTAATCACATGTTTTCAACAAACGCAGGGCCGAATTTTATTTATCCAAATAAAACAGCCACCAAGTCGATATTTGGTAGAGCATTCTTCAGCATCTTCCAAGCTGATGGAATGCTCCATGCCACCACCTTCGACAGAGGCGACAATGGGGAATGGAAGCTATCTTACAAGAATCGATACGCAGAAGCCGATACCTTCCTCATGGAGAAAGAGAGGAACAGACCTCTATTCCTTCCATCATCCGAAGGAGAACCCCGTGCGCTGATGGTGGCAACACTTCTCAACATGGCAAGTACTTGTACCCTTACTAACATGGTTGAACATATAATATTCATAGCTTTGCTCTCTACAACACTTTGTTATGGATGTGTTAACAGCTTAGATTTGGCAAAGTTACCAAGGATTATAACAACACCAATGTGTTCGAACACGGGGGAAAGTTTATACAATCACAGAGAATCACTTGCCTTATGAGGTTGACACATCTGATCTCAAGACTGGGAAGATTTGGGATATCAATGGATGGGATCGACCTTTCAATAGCCATCCTAAGGTTTGACAACTACCCAGTTGCTCGTAGTAGTCATGCTTGCAATTATGCACCTCCTTTGTCTTCAGACGCTATGATTCTCATGAATCCAATTCTGATAGATTCTGTAGAAAAGATTTAATATATTTGGACCACTTAGGAATGCATGGTCACATGATTCATGATTTCAAATGTCATTCATCTGAGTTAGTAATCTTACACGTTTATGTACTGAGCAATTGCACCAGAAAGCGCCTGGAACCGGAGAGATGGTGATGATGGGTGTGAATATTTTGAAACCGTACTATGTCATCGGAGTTGTATCAGGTAAAAAACTTCGCCATGTTCATCGAGGAAGATTAAAACTTGAATCTCGATCCATTGATAGTGTTAAATCTTTCATTCTTTCACTTCAAAGCTGATGGAGAGAGACTGCTCCACAAAGTGGATGTAAAGCTTGAAAAACCAATTTTGGCTCACGAGATGGGCGTAACGGAGAAGTAAATCTTCCAATTCCGAACACTTTCTCTCATATTATCAACTTGATTAACCAGGTTTTGAGTGACATTGATGTCTCAAAAATTGTTGTTTGCAGCTACAACATCATCTTAGATTACCCGAACAGGTTCGGTCTGGACAGGCTCCTAGCTGATAAACAGTGAGTGAGCAACTCCTATGACTAGAAGTTCACTAAAAAGAAAAAAAAAACTTACAAAGAATTTTTTGAATTGGAGGCTTATTGGATACGAAAGAGGCGAAGGTGAACGGTCGAAGATCGGAGTAATGCCACGCTACGGAGATCTGATTCAATTAAATGGTTCGATGTGAAGAACCATTGTAGTTTCCACATCATCAACTCCTTCGAAGATGGTGATGAGGTTGTACTAGTACTATAACCTCTCCTTAGTTATTGAATCAAAGCATGACTTACTCATTAGATGATTACAGGTGATTGTGAGAGTTTGTCGGACCTCAGGATCGATAATATCAGGACCGCCGAATCACAGGGTCGATGCCAGCGAATGGTATCGAAGGGCGTACTTGCAACCGAATGAGGACTCTGAAGGCTTCGATCCATCCGTCGATGGAGTAATCTTTTCACGACCTTTCGAGTGGAGGTTGAACATGAGGACCGGTGAAGTAGTGAAGAAGGATACCTCACTCGAAACGACATCGCCATGGATTTCCCTGTGGTGACAACCGTTTCATGGGCCTCAAGAACAAATTCGCCTACACTCAAGTCGTGGATTCGACGCAATCCTCTAATATGGGTAGATCAAAATTATTTATTGTTTTTTTTTCTTTCTTGCAAATACAATTAGTTATTGATTAAGGTCTCGTTCGAAATCAATTGTGAAACTGATTCTGCATCTGCATAATCAATTTTCAGATGATTAGTTTAAATGTAATTTTTGAACTGTAACTTTTGGTACAAACTTATTTTTTAGTTTTTATGTCTTTAGAGTCAACTGAACGAATTTTGTGGAAACATTGTTTATGAACATTGATTTCAAACGAAGCCTAAGAATTCAGTTCTTTCAAACTGCAGGGCTACCTGTTTTTAAGATGCTCGCGAAGCTCTACTTTGATGAACGAGACGAGGTAGATATAGTCATATGATCTTATAAGCTATGAATTTGTGATGGATTTTTGAAGTTTGAAATGAATGGGATTTCAGGAAAACAAGGAAGTTATAAAGGTGGAGTATCATAAGCTAGAGGAGAACCACTACTGCTCTGGAGTTCACTTTGTGGAGAGACCAGGAGGGGTCGATGAAGATGATGGATGGTTGATCAGCTACATCCATGATGAGAAAGAAAATGTTTCAAAGGTCTACATTGTGGATGCCAAGAAGTTCACTGAGAGTCCTATATCAAAAATCACACTTCCACATAGGGTGCCATATGGTTTTCATGGCACCTATGTATGTAAATAAGTTCATTATCATGTGTCTTAAATAAGCACCTTGAAGAAGGAGACCTTTTCTTGTCCAAAACATTTCTTGCCTGTCTTCTTTTGATTTTTGATTTTTTTTTTGCAAAGTGATTGTATTTGTTCGTATGCATTTGGTAAGAAGGATTTTCTATGCTACAGTAAATAACAATGATTTTGGGTGTGACAGGGCTATTTTTTATTTTTTAATTTCTGTGATGAGAAACCCCGGAGTGCACTTGTTTGTTAGATATTTCTGTCGATTTTGCTTAATATTTATCGGTATTGCACTGTGGATGTCGATTTTGCTTAAACTGTGTCCTACCGAAATAATCACGGTTATATACCGTGGTAAAATGAGTTATTTAGAAGATTATGATCACCAATAAAAGATCGCATTCAGTAGATCACAATTTTTAAACTGTGATCTAACATTTTTTATCACGATTTTTAGCACGAACTTTGACCAATTTTGTAGTAGTGTCCTTAGGTAACGTCTATACATCGTTAAATTTTTTTATACTAAAAATTACCCATTCAACTCAAAATGGAGCGACGATATACAGTTTTCATAATGACATGTATCTCATTAAATGAGGTTTACTATTTTTAAATAGTTAAATCATGTGCAGACTGCCCATGAGAGATTGTTTGTAGGGTTGTCTCTAACATTATTCTTATTTTATTGTTAGATACAGGGGCGGAGCAGCCCGGGCCCCCCCAAGGCCGAAACCATGTTAGATTTGATATTTAGCCGCGAAATATTTCCTTAATAAAGGATATGAATTCGTTGATAAATATTATTCCCAAGAAAGCATTTCGTTGGTAATTAATTGAGTGGATGATGAGCAAACGAATCCTCTGTGAAAAAGCATTCCTTGGTAAAATATTTTCTAGCTAAATCTAGATATATATTACCAAGGAAAATTTTTCCTTGGGAAAGACCATTTTGAAAATCGAGTTTTTTTTTTTTGGAAGGGGAGGCGTAATGCAATGAGTTGAAAGGTGGGGTTGAAATTGTTATATGCAGTCCATTTCGTAATCTCATTTGCATCTCACACAATCTTTTTAATATATGCTTAGTTAATTAAGTATCTTTCCTCATATAAATTGAATGCATATATTTTAATTATATTTTTTTATATAAAAGATATACTAAGATAATGACATATATATTATGTTATGTGATTTCATATAATGCGTTTGTGAAATAACTACAAATGAGTTTAATTTTTTTTAAAATTGGTAAGAAAAATCATAGTTTTTTATTTGTTAATGATTTTTTATTTATTTTGTTTTTCTTTATCACTAATTTGAGTATCTCGGTTTTCTATAAGGATATCATTGTGTTGTGATCAATTGTTTTTTTACATATATATTTTTTTTAAATTTTAGGCTTATTGTTTAAATTTTTTGTGAAGGTAAATAATGAGATTGTAAGTTTTTTTTTTAAATTTTAAATAAAATGCTCAGATATTCTAAATGTGAAAGAAGCAGTACAAAAATAATTTTTTTTTTATCTAAATTGTCCATTACTTCAATGACTAGATCATTATTCATCAACTTTAATTATGTTGGATTATCATACAATTATATTATTTTATTAATATTTTTTTTTATTCTAAATCTATTGCCCTTCCGGCTCCCCTTCTTCTGATTCCTGGCTCCGCCCCTGTTAGATATTTATTGATTTGTTGGACTCATGAAACTTGAGCATTATTTTTCATATTCTTTTGGGACGACCCAACAGCAGTTGAGAAAGCCATAGATGCACACAATCATCCACAAATCATGTGCCTAAGTAGGTTGTTCAAGAAAATTCAAACTTGAGAATTAAACTATGTGGAATAAAGCCATGTATAACTTTAGCTAAAGAGCCAATCTCATGTGGTTTACATTTCCTTTTCACAATTATTCCTATTCTGTCTACAATACTCACCAATTTAGATTATGCTGACTCAGCTCAATCTTGACATTCAGAAGGTTACACAAATTAGATCAAACTAGTTTTTGCTAGGGGATGGATATTTAAACCCCCATTTAATGAAAACCACCCAACCATTTTTTTGAAATCTATAAAACCACCCCCTAATAAATACTATTGTGTAAATCCGTCCCAGCCCATTTAACAAAACTATTTCTCTCTTCGATCCATCTCCACCCGCGCACCATTTTAATCGCCGGCCACGACACCCACCGGTCGCCGTCCTCTGCTCTACCCGCCTTTCTTCTTTTTCTACGTTGCTCCGATATTGTTCCACCCGTCGATCACTGTCCTTTGTTCGATATCGAAGTGTAAGGTAAATATATTTCCTCCATCTTTTTTTCATCTTCTTATTGTTGTTGACCTTATTTGTGTTATATGTTGCCCTTGAAACCCTATTTGATCATTGATTTTGATTTATTTCTAATTATATGAGTTTGATATAATTTTTTTTTAATCTATATTCAAACCAGACTGGCAATATAAACTAACAAGGACTCATTTTATTCAAATACATGATTGATGTTAGCTTGAAAACACAACTTTTTGTTTTGTGTGTATATGATCCTACTGGGTATATAAATCTTAATTTCTTGTATATGATTGAATATTTACTTAATTTTTTACAATGCAGTATGACTCCCAAGGAACGTATTCGACCTACAGTTTTCAATCGAAAAAAATTGTTCTAGTGACATGGCATCGAGTTCTCAAGATGATGAGTTTAAGTAGATCCATAAGAAGTAGCTTGTGGTTATCTGTTTGTATCAACACTATTACTGTCGGCCATTGACACTTTTCTCGACATCTCGTGTGTCGGCCGATGCTTATTTTTTTATTTTTCAATAATCTGCTAGTATTGACATTTCGCTAGACGATGTATTTAACTCATATCGACAATACATGTGTCGATATTATAACAAAAAAAAAGTTTGTGTAACCCTTCAGTTCGACATTAAAAGTATTGACATATATAGCATCAGTCGACACTACATTTATTGAACAATACAAGGGAGGTTTGGTTCAAAATAGGGTGTGGTTGGTAGGAGTGATTTTCTCGGGGTGGAAATATAACCCCCATTTTTGGCTATTGGTTCTAGCACAAGTGATGCAAGTGGAAATGTGACATTGGCCGGGCATCACATGAAAACGTAAGATTGGGTGAAGATGTAAAAATTGGAGAGTATTCTATTGTACAATGCAACATGAATGCACCTTAGATGCTTTGTTTGGCAGCTGTGCTCTTTCCTTGCTTCAATACAAGGGACAAATTTCAGTTCAAAAATAAAAAATACAAGGGACAAATTATAAAAGATGCTTCACGAGGGAAGGGAATCTCTATCATGTGTCCAAATTAAATTAGATGATAAAATAGTATATAACATTTGACAGAAGAAACAAATGAGAGAGATATTAGTACTTCTACGACTTCTATAGGTGGGAAAGATTGAACTAACATTTGTACTTCCTTCAAAGATACCCATAACATTGGGCACTCCCTCATTGTCTTTTTCTCCACCATGACGTGTAAGGCTGTCAGCTAATGAAATAAAATTATTTACTTTAATCCTAAAGTGGGGGTTTGAGATTTGAATTAAATATTCAATTATATAGAATCATTAAAGCATACCTCCACACAGCCATGACGTGTGACCCACTTTCATTTATGAAAAAGCGGCTAATTATACGAATGGTCCATGTATTCAATTTATTCAATTTGTTACATAACAATGTACATTTTTCATTAAAAACATGTGTAGATTGTTTATAAGACTGTTTTTGACATTTATTCTTATGTAAAATGTTAAAAATAGTCCCACATACAGTTCTTACATACATATATGCTTTGATTTTTTTTTTCAAACGTGTATATATTCATATAAGTGCCAATGCTTTCATAAAATGGTGTGTATATCAACCCAGTTATAAAAAAATTAAAAATTATATGCTTACAAGATTGTAACACGACACTATATTAAAGAAATCGCATGCGTATATATATTTCATGTAACAAAATATATATTTTCATAAAAATGATATATGTATATATGAATATGCTTATAAAAAAAAGATAATTACATATTTAGAAGACTACACACAAGAATGTAAAATAAGAGTTATTCTAGGATAAACAATTATATCAGTATAATAGTGAAATAAATTTTCTGTTTGGTTAGATTTTCAGTTATTCTAATTGAAAAATGTAAGAATAAATTGTTTGTTATTTGGATGAACGATGAATAATGTTAGAATTAGATGAATAATGTTAGAATTAGTTGTGAATAAGTTGATGAATGATATTTATTATTTTAAAAATGATGAAATTTCTTTCATATACATTATTAAGTTTTATTGGATTTCTCTTAATATTAATCCAGCCTCATTGATAAACATGGGTTCAGTGTGGGACAATGGAAATAAGTGAAAAATTATTAACCCCATCTGCAGTTAGGGGTGGTAAACGAGCCGAACGAGCCGAACTTTAACATATTCAAGCTCGGCTCGTTTATAAACGAGCCGAGTCGAGTCGAGTCGAACCGAGCCGAGCTCACGAGCCTCAACGAGCCTAGCTTTCTTTTCATTTTAAGGTTTTTAGGGATTGAAAACAAATTTTAGCCTAAATAAACCAAGTTCATGAGTCTAAACGAGTATAACTTTATATTAATTTAATGTTCTGATTTTATAAAGGAGTTTAGTTAAGCTTCAATCAAGTTTTTATAACATAAACGAGTCGAGTTTGAACACAAAATGAAGTTCGATCCAGTTCCCGAGCCTAACCGAGCTTTAAAAATTGTTCAAGCTCGTTTATTTGTCTAATTGAACGAGCCTGAACGAGCTTAAACTGAACCGAGCCTGAGCGGCTTGATTCGTTTACCAGCCCTATCGAGAGTAGGATATATATTTTTATATTATACCGATACCCATCTGCAGTAAATTTTTGATATTTTTATATTATCGATACAAACTTGTGACATTTTTATATTTTTTGATACCCATCGATAATAAATCACCCAATCTATCGATACAATATAATCAACACGCCGGTCTCTGTATAAAAAAAAATTAAAAAAAAAACCAAGCATGCTTTGTCCCCATTTGCAGAAAGAGTGCTGTAGCACATTGTTTAATTGTTATTTTTTTTTAACTCCAATTTTAATCCTATATGCATCGAGCATATACTAATGTTAAAAAGATATACTTGTTTTAAAAGAGTGAGTTGTTTGCGTGACTCAACTCGAATTTTCTTTTAAAATGACACGTGGAACCCTCATGTTCACATGCAACAAATATCTCCGGATAACTCAATTCTAGGCCTGTGGTGAAATCTCAATGCTGGTTTATACCAATTTGTTATGGGTTTCTTATTCCTGTTTATTCATACAACCTAAACAACCAAAAATGGCCTATTCCAGATAATCCATTTTTTATTCTACCACTTATTCTATATCCAAAGAACAGCCACCATCACAGAAGGTCCCCTCCCATCCCACTTTTCCTATATAAACCAGTCCACAAACCTTAAGTGAAAGAACCAAACAAGCCAGTTGAGAGCTCCATCAATAGTCATCTTATCTTGATTTTTGAGGTCCTCAAAAAATAAAAATGGCCTCATTCAGCTACGCCATGAACATCACTTGTACAGTGGACAAAGCTCCACCCACAACACCTCTTCATCACCTCACTTCCTCTCTCTCTTCAACTCTCAAGGTACACACACACACACTCACTTCCTTTTCAACTCACTTTTTCAATTCAATCAATGAAATCATAAACCTAGTTCATTTGGTCATCATTGTTTTCACAGCCTCTTCTGAAAGAAGTGAAGCAACTCCCACTGAAATTTCAAGTCACAGAATCCATTAAAGGCGCATACAATACCATGTTGGAGGCTTTTATGGACTCTACATTCAAGTTTGTAGATACACCAGGAGAGGTAGTGTGTTTTTTTCCCCCAATTGTATACACAGCAAGTTCACAATGATTGAAACTGTTTCTTCTATCAGTTAATTCGGGCGAATTATGCTCCGGTCGATGAAATCGGTGAGGCAGTTGTGCTTTCAGACATTGAAGGAGAAGTCCCAAAGGACTTCCCAGAAGGCGTCTACTTGAGAAATGGTGAGGATTTTTCATTTTAGATGTTACTTATTCCTCATTTGGAACTAATCGTGAAATCGATTTGCTTTTTCAAATCAGTTTTCAGATAATCAATTTCAAACGAGTTTTTGGTTTTTTACATGTTAAAAGTCTAACAAATATCATTTATGAAAAAACTAAACTGATTGAGATCAGATCAACTTTTATGAAAAAACTAATTTGATCTGAAAGTTGATTCCAAACGGGAACTTGGACCATTTTTGTGTGTGGTACAGTAAGAAATCAGCAGCTAATCATATGTTTTTAACAAACGCAGGACCGAATTTTCGGTATCCAAATAAATTAGCCACCGAGTCGATATTTGGTAGAACATCCTTCAACATCTTCCAAGCTGATGGAATGCTCCATGCCACCTTCTTTGGCAGAGGTGACGATGGGGAATGGAAGTTATCTTATAAGAATCGATACGTAGAAGCCGATACCTACCTCATAGAGAAGGAGAGGAACAGACCTCTATTCCTTCCATCAATAGAAGGTGAACCCCGTGCGCTGATGGTGGCAATACTTCTCAACATGGCAAGTACTTGTACCATTATTAATTAACATGGCTGAACATATAATCTTCATAGCTTTGCTTTCTACAACACTTTGTTATGGATGTGTTAACAGTTTAGATTTGGCAAAGTTAACAAGGATTATAACAACACCAATGTGTTCGAACATGCGGGGAAAGTTTATACAGTCTCAGAGAATCACTTGCCTTATGAGGTCGACACATCCGATCTCAAGACTGGGAAGATTTGGGATATCAATGGATGGGATCAACCTTTCAATAGCCATCCAAAGGTTTGACAACGACCCAGTTGTTCTTAGTAATTCTTGCAATTATGCAACTCCTTTGTCTTCTGACACTATAATTATCAGGAATCCAATTTTAATAGATTCTGAAAAAAAGAACGGAATAAAATTAATTTATTTGGACCACCCAGGAATGGTCACACAATGATTTTAAGTGTCACTTATCTGAGTTAGTCTTATGCATTTATTTATTGTGCAAATGCACCAGAAAGCACCTCGGACGGGAGAGATGGTGATGATGGGTGTGAATATTTTGAAACCGTACTATGTCGTCGGAGTTATATCAGGTAAAAACTTTGCCATGTTCATCGAGGAAGATAAACATTAACTTGAATCTCGATCCATTGATAGTGTTCAATCTTTCATTCTTTATCACTTCAAGCTGATGGGCAGAGATTACTCCACAAAGTGGATGTAAAGCTTGAAAGACCAACTCTAGCTCATGAAATGGGCGTAACAGAGAAGTACATCTTCCAATTCCGAACACTTGCTCTCATATTCTCGACTCGATTAACCAGGTTTTGAGTGATTTTGATGTCTCAAAAATTATTGTTTGCAGCTACAACATCATCTTAGATTACCCGAACAGGTTCGGCCTGGGCAGGCTCATAGCTAATAAACAGTGAGTGAGCAACTCCTATAAACTATATGATCACTAAAAATAAATAAATTACAAAGAGTCGTTTGAATCACAGGTTTATTGGATATGAAAGAGGCGAAGGTGAACGGTCGAAGATCGGAGTAATGCCACGCTATGGAGACTCCGATTCAATTAAATGGTTCAATGTGAAGAACCATTGTAGTTTCCACATCATCAACTCCTTCGAAGATGGCGATGAGGTTGTACTAGTACACTATAACCTCTCCTTAGTTATTGAATCAAAGCATGACTTACTCATTAGATGATTTCAGGTGATCGTGAGAGTTTGTCGGACCTCAGGATCGATAATATCAGGACCACCGAATCACAGGGTTAATGCTGGCGAATGGTATCGAAGGGCGTACTTGCAACCGAATGAGGACTCTGAAGGCTTCGATCCTTCCGTCGATGGAGTAATCTTTTCACGGCCTTTCGAGTGGAGGTTGAATATGAGGACCGGTGAAGTAGTGAAGGAAGGACACCTCACTCGAAACGACATCGCCATGGATTTCCCTGTGGTGAACTACCGTTTCATGGGCCTCAAGAACAAATTCGCCTACGCTCAAGTCGTGGATTCCACGCGTTCCTCTAATATGGGTAGATCAAAATTATTTACTTTTTTTTTCTTGCAAATACAATTAATTATTGATTAAGGTCTCGTTCGAAATCAATTGTGAAATTGATTATACATATGCATAATCAATTTTCAGATAATTACTTCTAAATATATTTTTTGAACTATAACTTTTGGTACAATTAATTATTTTTTAGTTTTTATGTCTTTAAAGTCAACTGAACGAATTTTGTGGAAATGTTGTATATGAACATTGATTCCAAACGAAGCCTAAGAATCCAATTCTTTCAAACTGCAGGGCTACCTGTTTTTAAGATGCTCGCGAAACTCTACTTTGATGAACGAGACGAGGTATATATAATCATATGATCTTATAAGCTATGAATTTGTGATGGATTTTTGAAGTTTGAAATGAATGGGATTTCAGGAAAACAAGGATGTTATGAAGGTGGAGTATCATAAGCTAGAGGAGAACCACTACTGCTCTGGAGTTCACTTTGTGGAGAGACCAGGAGGGGTTGATGAAGATGATGGATGGTTGATCAGCTACATCCATGATGAGAAAGAAAATGTTTCAAAGGTCTACATTGTGGATGCCAAGAAGTTCACTGAGAGTCCTATAGCAAAAATCACACTTCCACATAGGGTGCCATATGGTTTTCATGGCACCTATGTATGTAAATAAGTTCATTATCATGTGTCTTAAATAAGCACCATTGAAGAAGAATGCCTTTTCTTGTCCAAAATATTTCTTGCATGTCTTCTTTTGATTTTTGATTTTTGATTTTTTTTTGCAAAGTGATTGTATATTGTTTGTATGCATTTGGCAAGAAGGATTTTCTATGCTACAGTAGATGACAGTGAATATCGGCAGTGACAGGGCTTCTTTTTTTTTTTTTTGGTGATGAGAAACCCCAGACCCATAGTGCACGTGTTTGTTAGATATTTCTGTCGATTTTGCTTAATATTTATGGGTATTGCATTTGTTGGGACTGAGAGGAGTAACAGTTTGAAATCCAATTAAAAAAAAAAATCAATCAGTATTTTGTTGCTCATTTTACTTGAATTATTTTTTTAACACATTTATTAATTTATAAATCTTTTCTTTGTAGAAGGATTGAAACGTAAAGTCGGTCAGAAGAAAATTACATAATGGAACCTATTGAATTTTTTTTATTTCTTTTTAAAATTGAGAAAGTTAATTACAGGTCCTTCGGAAAATCTCTGAATTACTTTTAAATCCCTGAAAACATTTGAATTTATTTTTAAGTCCTCAAACCCCACTGTCTATTATTTTCATATCCTTTGTCTAACTGTTGTTAAGCCCATCGTTAATATTTTCATCTTTACCCCTCCCCTTCACCAATATTGTACACTACTAACATGTTTAGGTATACTGTTAGCACGTCTAAATACATTGTTAATAGGTCTATGTACACTGTTAACGGGTTGGGTATATTGTTAAGACAGGAGTAGGGAGTGACAGGAGGGAGAAAATCACCAGCGGAAGAGAGTGACGGGAGGGAGAGGGTGACAGGAGGCCGCTCTTAGAGGGGGAGGGGATGTCAGTGTTGTAGATGAGAGAGAAAGAAGAACAAACAAAAGATGAATGTAGGTGTAAAAGTGAAAAATGGTAAAAGATTCCTATTGGATGGAAAGACTAAAAAATAATAATTCAACTAATCTGGAGACCTAAAAATAATTCCATATATTCCAGGGATCTAAAAATAATTCAGGGGTAATCCGAATGACCCATAATTAATTTTTCCTTTAAAATTATTTCTTGTCATTATTTAAAAAATGTTTCATTTTAATCATGGATGATTTATTTATATTTTGAGATTGCTTGGCCCATTGCAATTACTTTGTCTTCTCAACGCATTTTATCACCGCTTTTACCAGTGATCTTTGACTAATATTGTATTACCAGTGATCTTTGACTAATATTGTAGGAGTGATAACATTGCCCACAATCTTGTGCATTAAGGTAAATCTAGGAGATTCAAACTCTTTGAGACTTGATTTCTGATTTTCTTCTTCAATTGCATCCATATTGGCACTGAGAAGACTATACAGCAAAGGACGCTGATACACTAAGTCATTCCTGTAGTCCAAATCGAATATATGATATCATTGATCGAGAATATAATCAATTAGGTGGGTACATACTTTGATTAGAAAAAAATGTAAGAAGGTATGCATTAAATTTGTCCAGAGTATGTATTTTATTTTTTATGAAGCAATATATTTCATTAGATAAATATATATTTAAAAAAAATTAAAAATATGTTGTGAGTGATAAGTGATTTCAAGAGTGAGTTTACCTGTGTTCGGCCGTATCAAAAACATAGAGATAGTCTGTGGTAGCAATTAAAAGGCTCTTATCAGTGAGAGTCTATTAAAAAAATAAAAAAAATTACATCATCTACGTGGCAGCCTCTTATTGGTTGTCAAAGGCTTTCTCCGTGTTTCTAATACAGAGGACCCAGATTCAGTTTACTTGACTTTATCCTTAAAAAAAATTACTGTACTTAACTATTCTCTTCTATTTTGTTGATAGTAATAGCACTCTACATTTTCCTGAGAACAACTTGGACATCAAATTCAATTCAAGATTGTAAAGTCATGCCAAACATTAATAGCAAAATCTTTATTTGGCAGAGCACTTTTGAACACCTTCGATGAACTCATTATTTACATACATAAGTGCCATGGAAACCATCTGGGACCCTCTGAGGCAGTATTATTTTTGCTACAGGAGGCTCTGTGAACTTCTTTGCATCAACTATGTAGACCTTTGAAACATTTGATTTCTCATCATGTATGTAGCAGACCACCCATCCATCATCTTCATCAGTGGCTCCTGGCCTCTCCACAAACTGAACTCCAGAGCAGAAGTGGTTGTCTTCCAGCACACGGCACTCAACCTTCACAATCTTCTTGTTTTCCTGAAAATCCAATTTTCATGTCCAATTTAAGATTCAGAATAGAAAAAAAAACTTCCTTCTTAATTCATAGTGCTATGTTGATGTGTGACTGAAAACCAAGGAAAAAGTGTACACTATAAACCATATATGACGTTCATTCTTTAAATTCTGCATCATGTGGGGTTGTATGATAAATTATCTATGTTATATATTTTTTTGTGAGGTCCTTCGGGATATCTCTAATAAAATTAGAACGATACGGAGAAAATTAGCATACCCCTGCGCAAGGATGACACGCACAAATCAAGAAATTGTTCAAATTGTTTTTTTCTCTTCAAAAAATATATTATGTTGTGAAAGATTGTATTATTGAATTTGTAGTCTCTCATAGAATGTATAATCTAGAAAACAAAAAGGATTTTCTCTTTTCTCTCTGTAGATGTAGGCAATCCTTTGTCGAACCATTTAAAAAATCATCTCATGTGATTATGTGATTTTTTTCTCTCTGTTCCCCGATTGGATTCCTTGATCTAACACATACTTCATCATGTTCATCAAAGTAAATCTTGGCCAGCTGCTTATACATAGACATCCCTGCAGTTGAAAGGAATATGTTTCTAGTGATGACTGAATGGTTTAACAAAAAAAAAAAAATCTTGTTATACATACCTATATTAGACGATTGTTCTGAATCCAGAACTTGGGCATAAGCATATTTGTTCTTCAGCCCCATAAAGCGATTGTTTATCGCAGGGAAGTCCATGGCGATGTCGTCTTGAGCAAGATGGCCTTCCTTCACCTCACCAGTCTTCATGTTGAGCCTCTACTCATAAGTGTCGGCGTTGAAAAATCCGCGTGTGTGGGGGTTCTTCGGGTATTCGGATCCGGCGCGTGCCTTGGCGGGCTCAATCAGATCGTCTCTCGGAAGGAGGGGGGGTGGGGGTGTCGTTCCTGGTTGAGGCGCTCGACAGCGGCTCAAGAGGATTCCGGTGTGTGTGTAATCGTCACCTGCTTTCTCAAAAAGCAGGAAAAGTTGGGTCGGATTTGATCGCCTTCGTGGGGGAGTTAATGGGGGTCTCCGCTTTGGGATACGGATATACCGTACACATAAGTGAAAAACATGTATCATATTTAGCTTTTGGCTTGGATAGTGGAGTCTTGGATCAAGTGAGGTAGGTGTATATAAGGGGCGGCTAGTGAGTTTGAGCCGTCGGGTATGGGGCGGCTAGTTTAGGGTAGCCGTCCGGGGCCTGGGTTGACTTGGGCAGAACCTGGGTGGGAAAGGGTTTTGGCCTTGGTAGATGTTAAACCTGATTTAACCTGGGTTTTGGAGAGTGGATTGAGAGGATGGATTTGTATAGGGAATAGATTTCTCTTCACAAATGGGGCTCTCTCTCTATCTCTCCAAGGGTTTCAAGTGGGAATTGGTGGTGGATTGGAACTCTTGGTCTCAATTGTGAGTGTGTGATTGTTGTGGGTTGGGAATTGAAGATGTGTTAGAAATGTTTTGGACCCTCTCTATTTATAGTAAAAGAGAGACAGGGAGTGTCCACTGGAAAATAAAATGACTTGGGTAATAGGGTGGTTGATTAGACCCCTTCATTAATTCTCTGTTCTTCTGTCAGAGATCAGATGAGGGGCGGCTAGTTGAAACTAGCTGCCCAGGATGGGGTGGCTACTCTCAAGTAGCCGCTTCCATCATGACCTGTCAAACGTCCCATCTCTGACAAGTGGTGGCTCGGGTCGGTTACTTGGTTTGAACCGGCTGAGATGGGACGGCTAGAGGGCATCATCCGCAGCAATGATCTTTATTTAATGCTGTTTTATGTTCCATCAAGGGAAGCGGTTTCAACTAGCCGCTCAAGATGGGGCGGCTACTTAGACCGCCCATGTCTGAGCTCTTAGGTTTTCCTAAGTGCTTGAGCTAGGGTTTCCGGTTCAGGTTTTTCTGAAGATTTGTTTCCTATTTGATGTCGAAATGTGGTTATTTTTTCAATATAACTTGAAATAAATTTTTTTCCTATGGACGATCGAAATTAAGGTATCTACAATAAGGGCGGGAGAAGACGGCTACATCGATGGAAGGATCGAAGTCTTCAGAGTTTTTTGGAGGTTGTGAGAATGCCCGTCGGTACCATTACGCTTTATCATCCTTGTGAGATGGGCCTGATAGTGATCCAGACATCCAACAAATTCTCACAATTACATGGATCCACAGTCACAAAATTTGTGTAAAACAAATATTCGGCAAGAGTTGCATTAGTACACAAATTGTATATTCATAAATTATACTTGATAAGTAGGTAAAGCACATAGATATATAAACCTTCTTGTATTCTAATCATTAGTATGAGTAATACATGCAAAAACATCATTGTTATGATTAGTATTTTAAAATATGAAACACATGATAAACTATTTAAGCTAAATGAGTACTTAGGGTGCGTTTGGCACTGAAATTTTTGAGGATTTTAACTTTTTAAAAAGTTAAAAGCTGTTACCAAATAGATCAGCTTACATACATAATCATTACTAGATTTTGTCAAAGGACCGTGTCTCAAAATCTGTGTTTCATAAAGTAGCTATATCATTATATCCTTAAAAGGTGTGCATAAAACAGCTAAAAGTTAAAAGCAATTGTTCAAACTGTGTTTTCAAACGCACCCTTAGAATACATTAAAAGCACAATTCAATGAACATAAGTATATTTGAATTATCAAGCGCTCAATGAACAGAAGAACATGTTAAGAAATTATGTTAAAATACCACCTCATTCCCATCCTCAAAGGAGTTGATAATGTGATAGCTGCAGTGGTTCTTGACACCAAACCATTTAATGGATTTGGCGTCACCATAGCGTGGCATCACCCCAATTCTCGACCGTTGACCATCGTCTCTTTCATACCCAATCAACCTACAATTCAAGAAACTCATGTGATTTTTGCGTGCTCACTTCATTTTAGACTTGATTTCCAGGTGAATCTGTAGTGACAGAAGTTGCTCACTGTTTATCTGCTAAAAGCCTGTTCAAGCCAAACCTGATCGGGTAATCTAAGATGATGTTGTAGCTGCAAACAACAATTTTTGTGAGATATCAATAATTCACAAAACCAGCTAGTCTATTAAGGAAAATGAGAGCAAGAATTCTGAATTTTGGAAGAAATACTTCTCTGTTATGCCAATCTTGTGAGATAGAGTCGGTGTTTCGAACTTCACATTCACTTTGTTGAGCAATTTCTCAGCATCGGCTACAAATGAAGAAGATTTAAAGAAACAAAATTGATCAATTCACCATAACAGAGTTTCTTCTCTCTCTCTCTCTCTCTTCAAAAATTATGCCTACCTGAAATAACTCCCCCAACATAGTAAGGCTTCACAGCATTTACTCCCATTATAACTCTCTCTCCGGTCCCAGGTGCTCTCTGCTTCAATTGCCCAAATAAACATTAACATAGACTAAGATTTTGCTTGGAACCATCATTTTCATAAAAAATCTTTTATTGATTTTTAACATAAAAAATAAAATTTGAAAACCAAAAGTTGAAATTCAAAAACACTCATTTAGAACCGATTATCTGAAAAACTGATTTTGCAAAAGCTAAATTAGTTTGACAATTAGTTCCAAACGGGGCTTAAATATAACACGTAATAAGTAGTACTTCAATACTTAGAGTTGTGTTATCAAACCTTTGGATGGCTGGTGAATGGCCGATCCCAAACTCCATTGACATCCCAGATCTTCCCAGTCTTTAGATTCGATTTGTCTATCTCATAAGGCAAGTGGTTCTCTGAAATCGTATAAACTTTCCCAGCGTGTTCGAACACATTGGTGTTGTTATAATCCTTGGTGACTTTGCCAAATCTAAGCTGTTAACACATCCATACAAGTATTATAGAATAAGCTATGAAGCTTGTATGATTACTTGCCATGTTAAGAATGGATGCGATTAAAAGCGCGCGAGGCTCTCCCTCGGCCGCTGGAAGGAACAGAGGTTTGTCCCTCTCTTTTTCCATGAGGAAGGTCTTGGCTTCTGCGTATCGATTTCTGTAAGATAGCTTCCATTGCCCGTTGTCATCCCTGTCGAAGAAGGTGGCGTGAACATTCCATCGCCTTGGAATCCACCGAAAGCTGCCCTACCAAATATCGACTCTGTGGCCAGTTTAGTTGGGTGTAGGAAATTTGGATCTGCGTGTTTTAGAAATGTGATTAGACAGACATTGATAATGTCTGATTACATTTTCGATTGTTAGATTTAGATTTGATGGCTTATATGTAACCTTACGTTCATCCCCAAAACATGTACTATTTTATACGATGAGTTTCAACTGAATTAGCTGTCCATTAATATACACATTACACTACACATAGTGTGTACAAGTAATAGAGTCTAAAATATAGAGGATCCCTGTGTGGATCAATAATAAAATGCCACGAAAGTAGTAAAAAAAAGCACTTTCACATTAATCGATATTTACATGAAATATCATGTATGCACAACTTGAACAGTTTTGTGTAATTGAAATGACATTTTTTTATTAGCCCACACAGGGAAAAGACACAGAGGATCCCATCAACATATGTGGATGAAGAAACTCCTCAATCTTTAACGCTTGAATGAAAATTCTTACCAGTTCTCATGTACTTGTGGGAAGTCCGGGATTTCTCCTTCAATATCTGAAAGCATAATTGCCTCATCGATTTCATCGACCGGGGCATAATTGCCCGGTAACTGATAGAAAGAAACAGTTTAATCCGTTTTCAGAAAGCAGAACATTCTGTTTTTAGTACTGAAGAAAGAAGTACCTCTGCTGGTGTATCTACAAATTTGAATGTAGAGTCCACAAAAGCATCCAACATGGTCACACATGCGGCTTTGATGGATTCAGTGACTTGAGTTTTCAATGTGAGTTGATTCGTCTCTTTCAGGAGAGGCTGTGAATACACTGATTTGTTTAGTGACTATTATATGATTAACATATCTAAATTCATAATCAAATGAAGGTGTACCTTGAAAGCTGAATTCAGACTGGAAGTCAGGTGTTGAAGAGGTGTTGTGGGTGGAGCTTTCTCAACTGCACAAATAGCGTATGTAAATGAAGCCGTTTGATTGAGGACTTCCAAAATCAGGGACAAGAAGAAGACTAATGGATTTCAATTGAGTTTCATAACACAATGTTTATGGATTTATTTATAGGAAAGTGTAGAGTCATCCTTGCAAGTATGCATAGTGAAATGATAAGATGTGGTCACTATTCTCTACATTTTAGTTGTTGGGGGTTTTTCGGATCTTGGATGCAATCAATCAAAGGAAAAACAAACAAATCGAAATCAAAGACACAAAATTTACGTGGTTCGGCAAAGCTTGCCTACGTCCACGGAGCACACTAGAGATCAATCCACTATTTCTGAGAAGTCAAATACACCATAGATAAAAACTCTAGAACCTAATGAAAAATATGAGATGCCCTTTTATACTGACATCTCATTAAGGGTAAAAAAAGTCAATAGCTCGACCCCCGTCCGTCCCTGCGTAGCGCCAACAATCCTCTGCGCACATCATCAGGCTCCACAATATATAACATTAGTGTCTTTTAAAAATAATCTTATTAAATGAATTTCATCATATTGTAAAAAAACCATCCAGTAGATGATTTTTATGGACCATCCCATCATCGTCCAATTTAGTGGATTGAATGGAATGGTGATAAGATGGTAATCGTATATAAGACTGGAGATGGGTGTCAAGTTCAACAATTTCATCTGAGACAGACGATAGAAAATTTTATGAAGGAGAGCTCGCTAGGTATTCTTAGTTTGTCAATAACAGTCCTAATTCTGCCTTTGAAAAACTAATATTTTCTTTAATAAATTTTTTTGTTATGAGCCGTAATTCTTTGAGGACTAGTTTGGTAAAGGGTCAAGATTTTAATAATAAGTTGTTCTAATTTTAATTTTAAGAGATAAAAACATCCATTAATTTTGTTCATATTCACATTTGTCAATATTGAGATAAAAAATGTAGATAAATGTTATCCAAATCTTTAAATGGAATAAAATATCTTCATTTTCATTTCAAAATTAGAATAACTATCCACAATTCATCCAGATTATTTTGTATACCAAACGGAGATAAGCTGTCCACCCATTCACTTATCTTCGTAATTATCTTTCATCCCACCACTTATCGCTTGTCAAACCCGTCAAGAGTTTTGGCTCATTAATTACATTCATGGTTTGGTTTTGTTCTATAGACCTCGGGTTTGAATTCCTAGATATATCTGATTAACCAATGTTTATTGCAAACATCTAATGTTTTTTTTAACCAATGTTTCATATATCTGACACAAATTAAAAAATGAAAAGAAAAGAGAAATCATGTTTATGTTTTCATTGTAACAACAAATTCAACTCGTCCACGCAAACCCATCCAATCAATCATAGCCACTGAATTTAGAGACATTAATGAAACGTGGTTTGCACTATGTAGGTCTTTTTCTTTGATGAGTACCTTTTTTTAAGCTTGTCACACTAAAACTCGCACATAGACAAACTATATAAGAAAATGTCATGCTCAGTCCATTATACAGTAATTGCAAACCTTAACTAATAAAATATTTACTTATATAAAAAGATAAAATGAAATATATATATTATAATAAATTGAATGATATCATTTATAGAAAATATGAAAATATTCATACAGTGATTGAAGAGGGCTAATGAGGTATATATGACTACATTTGAGACTATAATATAAGAGTATCTAAACCCACCAACCATTTACCTATTCACACCAACCAAAACATAAAAAAATATATATTTAAATTTAATTTCAACATCACTATTCTCACCAACCATTCGACGGTCGATCTGTCAACCTTCTTTACAACCTTCTACAGTCTCTCTGTCAACATTCCTTTACGACATTCGACAAAATCTCTGTCAATCTTCCTTTACGACATTCGACAGAATCTCTGTCAACATTTCTCTATGACCTTCGACCTTAACAGTGTCGAATGGTTTAAAAAATGTGAGGATTTTGAGATAGATATAATTTTTTAAAATGTTTATTTAATGTGAGATTTTGGTTTTAGATTAGAGCATGCAGATTAAATTAATTGGTTTTGATTTTCTTCAATAACTTTGTATGCAAATGCAATGAGGTTAAAAGAATTAACTATTACTTCTAGTTCAAGTGTTTTATTGGAATGTGGTGATTGTAATGTGAATATTGAATGTCACGTGAATGTGTTAACATTTTGATGTACGTTGAATGTTAAATGTGATCGAATGTGTCTAAAGTCTTCATTTGAAAAAATATTCAGTTCGACACTGCTATAGTCGAGCACACCTTCCCAGGTCGACAGACCAACTGTCGAATGTTGTAAATGAAAGCTGACAGAGCTATCATCGAAATTTGTAAAGGAAAGTTGACAGAGAGACTGTTTAATGTTGTAAAGGAAGGTTGACAGATCGACCGTCGAATGGTTGGTGAGAATAGTGATATTCAAATTTAATTTAAATAATTTTTTTTATTGTTTTGGTTGGTAATAATAGGAGAATGGTGTGTGGGGATAGACGTGCCCATAATATAATAGAGCTCAATTGTATATGTACATTTTCAAAGGGCGCCGATATTTTCATCCACAGAGTTCTTCAATCCACCCCTTTCAAAAAAATAAAAATGTGTTTTTTTTAAGAGGTGAACACACCCTGATCCATTCAACTTTGTAAAGTCATCCATTATGCAACATGTTGACATCAAAGAGTCGAACTAGTCACAGAGACGTAAAGTTCTCTCTGCGACCAATTCGACTTTGTGTAGTCATCAATTATATATTCTGTCCGACATCATAGAGTCGAACAGGTTACAGAAATCTAAAACTCTCATATGACCCATTTGACTGGGTGAAGTCGTCAGTTATGCAGTGTTTTAAAATCCAACCTCACCTGGGTGAACTAGTGAGACGGGAGAAGAACGATCCATCATCAATCGACTCATCATCTGTAGGCTTGAATCTTTTGGAGAACCATTCAAACTTGTTATGACCTAAGTCAGGTCCAGGTATGATGGCCTCAAGTTGTCTGAATCCCCTAACCACTACCTGTTCAGATATATGTTCACATTTGTTCCTCTGTTTTTGATAACATAATAATACTAAAACATGATCAATGTTTTGATTATATTGGTTACCTCTTCACCTTCCTCAGAGCAATTGAGGATGTGAAATATGCAGTGTGGCTGCACGTTGAACCACACAACGGATTCTGAATCTCCATAACGAGGCATGACTCCAATTCTCGCATACCCATCTTTCTCATACTTCATCAACCTATGAATATCTATTATAAATCAACTCACCAATAGCATGATAGGATTTAGGACTGGATCGCATCAGGTGTGGTCTGAAGACTGACACAATCTCACACAATCTCCTATTGGAGACTAATCAAACCTAATTGAATCTTGCTAGAAAAAATTAGGGTGTGTTAGTATACTCACGGACCGCCACGTACAAGTCGATTAATGTCCACAACTCTGGGGATGTCCATAATCACATTGTACCTGAAAAGACGATAAATGAAATTCTAACTTGTGATATGAGACATTTGATATTTATTTATTACATTTCATATTTTAACAAGTGATTAATCACAATTTTTATGAATAAAGAACCATTTGATTTAATCAACTCGCAACCGATTCACAAAAACTGTTAGTTCAACCGGTGAGTTGATTGAGTTTTACTAAATTTTTATATCATCGGGTTATATAGGTAAACTGAACCAGAATTCAAAGCTGGTGACATGGTGACAGGTGAAGCTAAGGAGAGATATCTAACGGGGGATGAATTCTCGATGGAGTTCCCTATGATCCACGAGAATTACATTGGATTAAGGAACGACTACGGTTACACCCAAGTTGTAGACTTGAATGCAAGCTCTAGTTGTGGTAATGAAAATCAATACATATAAATCAATGAGTGTTGGTGAATTAAATTATGATTACAACTCTCTCTATTGTAGCATTGCCTAAATATGGGGGTCTAGCCAAACTATGCCTTGAAGATCAGAACAACAGGATATCCAAGGTAAATCTACTTCAACATCGTCAAATGAACTTATTTATATGATTAAGACCTTGAAGCGATTTGATGAAAACTTGAATGACAAACAGAATGGCTCGGAGGAGGAAATGATCAATGTGAAGTACCATAAAATTGGGGAGAAGCAATTCTGTACAGGAGCAACATTTGTGGCAAGAAATGGTGGTCTTGAAGAGGATGATGGTTGGCTTGTCACCTTTGTTCACAATGAGGAAACCAATGTATCTCAAGTGAGTTTTCCAGCAATCCATAATTGATTTCAACAACATTTGTATTCACATAAAATGGAAGATTAAAGGAAATTGGTTTGGTTGTATGCAGGTCCACATAATTGATACAAAGAAGTTCGATGGCGAGGCGATTGTAAAAATAACGCTGCCACAAAGAGTGCCATATGGATTTCATGGAACTTTCATATCCACAATACCAAGAAATGTTTAGCTGTGCATTTCTTATTTCAAAATGTGACCAAGGTGATATTGATTGGTAAGGCTAACGATGGTGTTTTTTAAATTGCATGAATTTGGGTGACCTCATACAACATCAATGTATCCTATTATCCTGTTTAATTTCAATAATGAAATTTTTTTTTTTTTTTGAAAAAACACCTAGGCCCGGCTCTACCCATTGGCACATAGCCCGACCCCGGCCCATTCAGGCTAAGGCTGTGGGCAGGCCTAGGACCTGGGTTTTACCCAACGGGCCTTGGCCATTGGCCAGAGAAGCCCACGGCCCGACCCACTGTTGATGCCTATTTCAAGGTATTCTCCAAGAAGAAAAGAGTAAGTCCTTTGAAGACATGTATGTTTTGTTCTGCTAATTTTGTCTGCCCACAGCATCTGAAAATATTCTCCCCGACTAAAAATAGCCAAACCCATACAAGTCTAAATGCCGACCAAACACAACTTGTGTGTTTTGGCAGTTTGATTGTCAATGATTTATCTTAAACTATACAAAACATTGGAATAATTGGTTCATGAAAACTTAATAACCAGGGACACTTACAGTGCCCGTGTTTCCTTCAAGAACAGACCATGCAAGAGAGAGTTGACCTGAATTATGGGTTAACTTATTGGGAGATTCTTGGTGAGTTCCTAAGTTTTAGCAACTCAAAACTTGACTTTTTTTTTGTGTCTTGACAAGTAGATCTTCATGTGAGCGTGTGACACCCTTATAATCTCAGTTTCATTTTCATCCCCTAAAGTCAATTAACTGTTACCAGATAGCAATGTTTCTCATGGTTTCCATGCAAGTTCAGGTATATATCAATATAATTGATATATATTTATGAAGAGAAAAATGACCCATTTTCACAACCATTTCAATTTTGAATATTTATAGTATAATAAATCATAATTTTTTTTGTTGTTCTAACACATGTTTTGTCGTGTTTGGGGATGGGTAAGTAACCCAATTGATATGTCAAATTTTAATTCATTTAATTAGAATTGATCATACATCCAAAGTTTGGTGGATGGAGTTGTATCACCTACTGATTTGGTTTACTTGTTTGATTGGATATATTTTTTTTTTTTGGCCCTCTCATGATATGTGTTTGATTGATGCGTATTTTTATTGTCCTCGTTTGGATCAGTTGGTGATGAATTTTTTATCTGTACCTTTTCTTTTGTATAGTGAATTGAGCTACCTCTGAAAACAGAGTAAAGCACATGAAACTGCAATTTTTTTTAAAAAAAACAATTCATTGCAAAAATAAGTTAGACTTTTTCAATATATCTAAAGATGCTCCCAGAAATTGACATTTATTTGAGGTGTCATCATAGCTGTAATGATATATCAGCGAGTCAGGGTTCCATATTTTTCAAGAGGAATTATTAATCAACTCAAAACATCAAATTGTTAGGAGGCATTATTCTCTTACTAAACTAATTGTTTCTAAAAAAAAATCATGTTCAATTTTTTCTCCTTATTTTACACTTTCATTTACAATCTCTTCCTTTTTACAATCACTTCTGTCAATATATTTATCAACATTGTATATATTTTATCATATATATAAATATATATTGTATTAGCTACAAAAAAAAAAATATTTTGATTATATTGGTTACCTCTTCACCTTCCTCAGAGCATGCATTTATCTAACTTGACCACCCATAAATCTTTTTTATAAAAAACATCCATGAAGCAAACCTCATCAACTGTAGTAATAACAGATACTCTGCCACCAGATGGCGATACAACATATATATACCTATTATAAATTTATAATACCCAAAAAAACACACCAACAAACCACATTAAAATAAAATAAAAACCAATAAACAATGTGGAAGGACCACTCACCCACACACATATATATTATAAACCAACCCATATTTAACAAAAACAAAAGCCAACCCAACCTCAATGGAAACAATACAATGCTCATCACACCACCACCACCAAGCAGAAGCAAGACGTCAACCACAACAACAATCCTAAAAAACCTCCATTGAAAAATCTCAAACTCAACATGACAACCCTCACCACCCTCTCCTCCACCTCCATCATCATCATCATCATCTTCCTCTTCTCCCTCACCGCCGCCCAGTCTCCGCCATCAACACAGCCTTCTGACGACCCCCTCACCCAACCGGCCTCCTTCCGCCCGTCGATCGCAATCGTCATCGGAATCTTCTCCATCATGTTCTCCCTCACCTTCCTCCTCCTCATGTACGTCAAATTCTGCAACAACTCAGACTCCGAAGACTTCTTCGGCCGCCCCAACCAATCAGATCATCTCAACCTCCCCTTTGGTCACCACCAGTCCCGCTTCTCCGGCATCGACAAGAACATCATCGACTCCCTCCCCTTCTTCCTCTTCTCCTCCCTAAAAGGCTCCCGCGAAGGCCTCGAATGCGCAGTCTGTCTATCAAGATTCGAAGACACAGAAGTCCTAAGACTCCTCCCCAAATGCAAGCACGCCTTCCACATCGACTGCGTCGACAAGTGGCTCGAGAGCCACTCGAGCTGTCCGTTGTGTCGGTACAAGGTCGACGTCGAGGACCTCTCCCTTTTCAAGTATCCCCACAGTTCGAGATCAATGAGAAGTAGCGAAAGTGTTGTTGATGAGAATTTCGAAATGTTCGTCGAAAGGGAGGGTTCAGTGTCCGCCGCCTCTTCGAAGAGGTTTGGGAGCTTTCGGAGAGCGGATAAGCAGGAATTGCTAATACCGGATAAGGTGAAGCATAGGATATTCGTGTCGGAGGTGGCGATGAAGAACCGGTGGAGCGACGTCAACTCTTCGGACTTGATGTACTTGAATTCGGAGATGATCGGGGCTTCTACGAGCCAGCGTTTTGATACAATTGGGTCTAGTAGTTCAAACAATGATGGAATTGTGAAAATCAAGGAGGAGATGGAGAAGAAGCGAGTGCTCGAAAGCGAGGATTGGAGGACTAGTTTCGATTCGGAGGCGAATCGATCGAGGGTCCTGACATCGCCGGGGAACCAACGATCAATGTCGGAGATCACCAACTTGTCGAGGTTGGGGAGGGTTAGAAATAGAGAGAACAATATTGGAAGCAGTAGTGACAGCAAAGAAGAGAAGGTGAGGAGGGTTTGGGTGCCGATCGCAAGGCGGACCGTGCAGTGGCTTGCTGGGAGGGAGAGGCGGTCGGAGCAGCCGCCGCCGCCGTCGCCTCCGGAGGTGGGGGAGTCCAATGTGTGATGGGAAGAACGTGTGTTGGTGATATATAGAAATTCATGAGTAAACAATTGATACTTTTGTTTTAGTATTCTTTGAGTATGATTTTTTAGATGAGATGAATTGAATTGATGAATATGAAACTATATGTTTAGATTTAATACATTTAGTCCGTCTGACTGTGTTTTTATATATATAAAAATATTATTATATTCTTTTATTAAAATTATATTTTATAAATCAAATTATAAAATTCCAAAGCAATGAGATCCAAAAAAGATTTAGTGAAACATTATTTTATTTTTTTAATGTTGTTACACTGTTCTATTTATAAGCTCGTTAAAAACTTTTCACATTTTCTATAAATGATATTATTATTTATTGTAGTATATATTTTCTTTTTTATAAAAACACATACATTATTAGATGAAATATATGAATTTTAAAAGAAAAAAAAAAGAAAATATAGACTTGCAACATTTTTTTTAAAGATTTTGATTCACATTTTTTTGTAGTCTTCGACATCTGTAGTGGCATCAGCACATTGTAACATTATTTTAGAAGGTTCAACATATAGGCACTTTGAATCATGGGATATTATAATCACAACTACAGTTATATGATTTGCATATAATAGTGAAAATTAGTCCATAAAGATCGATATTCAACGGAGCATGTGCACATTTTTCTGCCCGTGCTCGTCGGCGGCGGCGTTACCTAGTTTATAATTAATTGATGAAACAATTTGTCACTTGTTTAATAATGGGTGATGCCATGCCTGTTTGGTAAGTTAGTTTTTGTTGAATTGAGGGTGAAGGAAATCTATGAAGGGAAGGGCTTAAAATGTTTTATTAAAGGGGGATATACTAGTACTTCATCTCTCATTTTCTTTTAATCAGACCCTCTTTTTAATGCTGTTGAAGAATCTCCACCACCATTGTCCGCGTGCTGTCTCCGCTGCCTGTCCACGTTCGTCTGTGCCCTCTGTGTGAGCATCTGCATTCACAGCCTCTCCTTGAGCCACTGCGATCACAGCCTCTCCTCGCGCCTCCCCTCGCGCCTCCGCGAGCCCTACGTGCACCATCTATTCTAGTGGACCAGCGACTCCGACTGACTCAACGAGCGGGAGCGACTCTGACTGACTCAACGAGCGGGAGCGACTTCGACTGACTCAAAGAGCGGGAGCGACTCTGACTGACTCAAAGAGCGGGAGCGACTCCGACTGACTCAACGAGCGGGAGCAAAGTGATGGATTCCAAAAGACAGATGGTGACCGAAAAGTATTCTTCAAAGTTTGGGAGGGGTGTTGAATAAATATTAGGGATATTTATTGGAGTTGTTTGTTAGGATTTTAGTTTATCATTTTTTGTGTAAACTCTAAGGGTACAACCCTTCAGAGTTTAGGAGAGGGTGTTAAAGATATTAGATTTGTTATTATCTTAGTTTGTTATGATATTAGTTTGTTAGTGTGTTACACGTGTAACACCACCTTGTACTATTATATAAAGGGCTTTAGTCCCTCTCTAATAAAACAAAGATTTTAGAGTTTCATTATTATTATTCTCTCTCCCTTATTTCTAACAAATGCTTATATTAGATGGGCAAGTAATGATGAAGTATTATAATGTCTTTATGTTAAGATTGTTATGTCGTGGGTCTGAAGAACCAAGATGCCAAAAATCTGCTTGTTTTTATAACAAAAAGTATGGATCTGGTTTTTCTTGTTCTTTTCCACATCCTTTGCTTGGGAATTTGAAAGAAGGGGCTTTCGCACATTTACCCCCAAAAGAAATCTCATATATCTAGAAAACCTTTCATCAATAGAAAAATAAATGCATAGAGGTTTTAACAGGAAAATAAAATTTTCAAAATTTATCAAAGTGGATAGAAAAGTATTCTTGAAGAAATGAGAAAAATAAATGATGGAATGATATGTCATTAATTTGAATGGTGCCAAACAATGTTTACCAACTCTGTTTGAAACAAAGATGTGACTATACCGAAGTAAAAGAATGGTAAAGATATCTGATATATATATCACTCTCAAAGAAAACAAAAACTAAATGATACTTGTTGTTATTGATAAAAAGTTGAATATGCTGTTAGGCTACATGTCTCTTTATTTAATGAAACTTAATTTGCTATTGATAAAGAGTTGATATGTTATTAGGTTACAAGTTTAATGAGACTTTATTAGGCACCTAATTAAGTTAAAATATAGAATTTACTAAAATAACCTGACTCGATCGACCTTAAATTGTGTTATCCCCGTGCTTGTCTCGTCCGCTCCTATGTTGGATTGAGTTGGGTTCAACAAAATAAATATATTATTATTTAAAAAAATTAATTAGATGTTTCTAAGGATCTCTAATTAATTTCTCCTTATTATTTTGTTAAAAACAAGTCAACATAAAAAAAACTAAAATTTATGTGGACTTAAATATAACTTTACTAAATATTTAAAAAATTCTTATAAATTTCTATCACATGACCCATATATAAGTCCTGTTAAGGTAAATTTTAAAATTGAAGCATGAAGGTTATGTAAAATTAATACAGGATTC
The DNA here is from genome assembly GCA_030737845.1 of Acorus calamus. NCBI lineage: Eukaryota > Viridiplantae > Streptophyta > Magnoliopsida > Acorales > Acoraceae > Acorus > Acorus calamus. The sequence goes on along the minus strand of CM060863.1, from coordinate 9,816,302 downwards.
TACGAGGGGCATATGGAGAAGGAAAAAAAACCCATAAAGATAACAACTGTTACATCATTTTTTTAATAAGATGTCTCCTTTACTGATCCCAAAACTGTCTGTTTGGGAAAACCATATTAAAAGTGTCCTCCCCCTATTCATGGCTCAACAACTGTCTTGCATGAGATGTCCAACTCTCAATGGTGACCAAGACATGGCCTCATCAAGTTGTGTCAATATGAATTGGTTGAGGGCATTTCAATAACATAATTATGGATGTCAAAACCTTAGCTTAGATAGTGGGGTTACATATTAAAAAAAAATCTTTTTACGTGTAGTGTGAGGGACATTTTTGGAATTGATGATGTGATAGTTCTAGATGCGGATATATATGTCTTTCATAAAATTGATTCATGTTTTGAGGAATTTTGGATATTTGATTTTTATTATGAATGGTAATTACTATCCCATTTAGAAATATGAAAATATTTGCACTCACCACTCTGGATTAACAGTTTCAAATTTTCCTTGCAAATACACAACTACAAAAGTTCTTGCACATTCAAAGACATCATTGATTCTTTACATTAGTTATGGTTATTGATTTTGTAGATATAGATTTAAAAAAAATGGTTATAGATATATTTTTTATGGTTAAATACACTAAACTCATTGTCATTCATTATTTTAAGTCATCATTTGAGTGGTTTTTTATTATCCAAAGGTTAGACCAAAGTATGGGTCATTTTTTTTTAATCGTGATAGATAAGACATAACTACAAAACATAAAAGTACATTATTTATTTATTTATTGATTAAACCTAACCGTTTGGGTGTAACAAAGAGTTATTCACTCCCAATAATTATACAATGATAGATAACAATCCATGCATAATATTCTTTAGAAAAAAAAAATCCATACAAATCAAATAAGTAAAATTTTGTGTGGTTGAGTTTTCTGTCATCCTCGTTGAAAACATAAAAGTAATATTTTTGTTGTTTGATTCTTTTTTAATAAAGTGAGAATAAGTGGAGGATAAAAATTTATTACTTTTTAAATTTTACATATACTCCTGCATAAATTATTTGTGTTTAAAAATAAATATGAGATATGATAGATGTGACATATTTTAGAATGTATGTGAGGATGCTATATGAGCTAATTTTTTTAAATAAATAAAATGATATTTTTATCCAATAACATAAATAAGTCCTAATAAATAAATTCAGCACCCCCTAAAATAATTATCAGTTATATTTTTAACTTATCCAAACATAACTATCAATATTCATTCTTATAAAATAATTTTGTTTTATTATACTCTATTCTCCTTATGTTCCACCTCACATGGACTTCGGATTTTTCTTCGGTGCCATAATAAGAGCCAGAGCAGGGAATTCTTGGCATGGTCTGTTATTATAAGTTTTATAAAGATACAAATTTCAGAAGTACTGATGCATCATGTATTGCAACTCTCTGTTTTTTTTTTTTTTTTGGGTGTCAAGGCCTTTGTCAGGCATTCTAATCAGTAATCACGATGTATCAAAATTATGTATACAAAAAGTTTCAGTCAGCCTAGTAGAAGATTGACTCTGTACAAAACAGTCATGTATAATATTTAATACAGGGCCTAAAAGTCTACAAAATATCAGGTCTTTCAAATCCTGAATATATCTAGACATTTGCATGTCTCGAGCATGCCGAGCCAATCTTTCCGGAGCTTGACTTGGACTGCAGCATGGCCAACCTTAATCCAACGTACATCCTCCATCTTCGACTTACACCTTTGCATGTTCTCCACCAAGTGTTCAGTTACACCTTTGCATGTTCTCCACCAAGTGTTCAGTTCTTGGAGGTTTTGGTACCCTGTAACACCCTAATCAAAGTCTCAGAATCTGAACAAATGCAGACCCTTCGCAGCCCCATTTCACATGCAGCTTGAAATCCCATGTTTATCGCCTCTGTTTCCCTTCGCAAAGGTGATGCCCAAGGCCAAGCCGCCATTTCCGCTGCCAGAATTCTAGTTGGATGTTGCTGACAAATAACAAAAGCAGCACCAGCTGCCCTCCCATCAGTGATTATAAACTTTTCAGATTGTGAAGATATATACATCTCCCAAATGCCCTACAATCAATTTTTCAGGCTGGAGATCCAACACAATAATGTAAAAATAACCATCCTGACCTGTCCACGCGATACTTTTTTCCATGCTTCATATTCAAAAATTTCAGTCCAGCATGTAGAAGACCATATGCAAACAGGGGGCCAATATTGACTGGGGACCAATCTCCAACAATTTGTTGTAAATGAGCATTGCATAAACACATGATAAATTGTTTCCTCAGCTACATAATGGGCAAGACAACTCCATGTAAACTCCCCTAGAATTTAATACCATGCGAGTTGGTAAACTAATCCAAAGGAGCCTCCATAAAAAGGTCTTAGCCCGAAGTAGAATTGGCAAGTTCCAAATCAATTTCCAAATATATATGTTTAACCTCTCCAGGTTGTGTTGGCTGAAGAGTCATGTAAACCTCTTTCACCCTGGGGATCTCAGTTGTGGTGTCCTCCCAAGTCCAATATGTTAGTCTAGACTGTGGTATTGGCGGGGCGGTAGCAATTATCAACTGAACATGATGCTGGAAGCAATTTTCTAAGGGTAGAAATGTCCCACCTTCCTTCAGAAATAACCTGAGATAATCTGTAATCCAAGGAGACCTCGTCCATATTTACCGTAATTGGTATTCATGAGAATGGAACTGAAGAGAACCATGGATCTCTCATGAAGTTCACATCTCCCAAGTCTTCACCTGCCTAGATCAGATGCTGTGGTAATGCCATTAGGACTGAATTGAGAGGGAATAGCATTGAAAGGGAATAGCAGGACTTACTATTAGGAGGTCATCTGCATACATTACATGTGTAAGAGGGGGAGGATAACCCACACCATTTTTTAGCAGATTATAAAAAAACAAAATCAGCAACACCATACAAAAGGAAAAGAAAAAGAAAACATAAACATCAAGTTGATGTCGTCGGTTCGGTTTGGATGCTTTTCTACTGTTGAACAGATTGGCTACAAAATGTGTCTGTGACAACACCCATGACGTCTGTATACTGTATAGTTCGAAGAAATCCTTGCACATATATATCATGATCTATTTATTTTATAAAAAACAATGTATAATTTGACTCCAATTGCACTTTCAGGTTCTCAACTGATGTTGGTATTTGAAAAGTGGGAAAAAATATAACCCATAGAAACTTCCTACGACAAGGAAAATTATATGCTTAGTATCGTCAGCAAAATCCAACTGTTTTGATTTTTTAAATATGTATTCGCTAAACGAAATACATATACTACTATTATGAAAATACAAATGTAAATATAAACTAATACATATGATTATTATTTTTTTAAATAAAAAAATGTTAACCGAGCATATACAATAGTAGCTAGTGGGGTGCATATTGCATTAGAATAATATTATACTCTATAGTGGAGTATATAATCCAGTGAACACGATTTCGATCAATTAAACTCAGTTTTTTGGACTGGTTCATGGACCTTTGGCCCAATTCCAGTTCCTAGGCTAACTGGCCCAGGCCTCGTCAAGTGTGGTACAACCTTTTGGGGCTAATTCATGGGCTTATGGCCCACTGCCTGATTTTGGGCCCACGCCTCTTCCTACGCATAGGAGGGACTATAATGAGTGCTATTACACTCAGTTATAAACTTAGTCCATATCTCAGACTCTACGTCAGTTCATCCATGTGGAATTTGCTTTTTTTTTAATTCCAAGTCGGCTTCTAAAAAAACTTGCGAATATCCCCCCCTCCCCCACAAAAAGTTCCCACCCAAGTTCACATGACAATACTAATCTTGAACCTTTCCTGAAAACCCTCAAATCCAAAACTTCTCAAAAAAGAAATCACAAAAAAAATGTCGTCAATGAAGACAGAGTGAGAGCTCCTTGTGTACAAACGCCGCCGCCGCCGAAACCCCTAGACGATGACGACCACCACCACCCTCCGCTGTCGCAGACAGGGAGGCGGAGGAGAGGATTTTGTGCAGGGAAATAAAAAAAGGGCATTGAAGAGGGTGATGGAGAGGTACCGCAAGGAGCTCAACATGTGGGAGTCCCTCTTTTCAACGTTCGCTGACATGAAATCCAAGATCCCCTCCACCCTGCCATCCCCACCACCTCCTTCTCGCCGCCGCCATCCGATCCGACGATTTTGAGCGTCATCAGACCGTCCATTGATGAGCTCGTATTGCAGATGGTGATCACAATGCGTTTGATGAAATGCGTGAGTGAGATTGTCAGTGTTGATGATGCATTTGTTTGTTGTAGGTGGATGCGCAGGTGGCGCTGATTGGGGAGATGGAGAACCTGTGCGACATGGCAGAGGTGTTGGTGGCGGAGGAGGAGAGGGTGACACGGTCTCTGTTGAAGCTCCCCAATCCGAGGGACCTCATCGTGATTATAGCCAATGGTGGTGGCGACAGTGATTCAAATTGATCGAGGTTGTGATGGTTTTTTTGTAGATGTGTTCCTGTTTTTTTGACAAGTGAAATTACCACCCCATACAAGCATGCATACAGACAAATTAGTGGTACAAGGCATATACCTTGTTATTTGAAGTACATGCTCTTCCAAAAAGCGCATGTACTAATTTTGTATTGGGATTCGTGCTTCTAGAATGCACGAGTGGCCCATATCTAGGCATCATCTTTGTCTCTGGCACATCCTGAAAAAAGTTTTGGAAAAGCTCTATAATGTGATATTTTACATTCTAAATTTGCTATTTGTAGTGAACGTGAATAATGATTTAACCAGTTTTTAATGGCACATGCAATGTTTAATTGAGCATATACCTCGCTAGGTACAAGACATTTGCTTTTCGCTGTGGTTTTGGTGTTATGAGGAGTGAACCATCATGGACAATATGCTTCAACAAGTGTAAAAAAATATTTAATAAAGATATATACAACAATTAACGAGGTATATGCTTACTGGATTTCTAACGTGGTATATAGGACTATGTTTTGGATTGAGAAAAAAATTGAGTGTGACAACACTCATTGGTTATTTATAAGAAGTTGACTTATTAGTTTCCAACCTGACGTGTATATTTCTTCAAGTTCTATAAGGTAATATTTTACAATCTAGGCATATACGTAACTTAACAAAGCATATACCTCATCCCACAAGTATATAACATAACCAACAATCACATCACACAATAATTATTAAACAAAATAATCACACCATAATATAACGCAACAAAAAAAATTACGTATATGACAGCCAAAATATGGCTGAATAAACATCAACCAAAACTGTATCATTTACTTGTTTAGATTTTATAAAATTCATCATTCCATAAATCTAGTGGTAATCATAGCACGCATATAAGCCATATCATTCTTGGTGCAACAATGAAAACGAATATCAAGCATCCTGCAAGCAATCCAATGATAGAGGAAGACGTCACATTCTTGCTGATCGAATTGCTTGTGGAGCAGGGACATAAAGAACATGGGGTCACCCCTCTGATTCCTTTATTATTGTCTTCTGCAATAACTTGATAGCCACTCTCTACCCAGGCATTATGCTCCTTCTTGCGATGAGAGTCATACATGAGGAACTGTTGGTTAATCATTTCAATGCAATCACAAGTTTTAATTTCGGGTGCTTTGGTCGCCTCAGCCCATTTTGGCATTTTGGCTCCCTTGGTTTAGATTGAGTTGTTCCTCCTTTCTCCAAGTTTCACTGCATATGCTATATCTATCCAATCCAATTGTCTTCCCTATTAAAACATATACGAGTATCATAAAAGCATATAAATGTTTTACTGGAGTATATACCATATTATAAATCCACATTATGACCCTTATGTTCCTCTCTTCCTCTTCTTAGTTGGGGAAGATATTTCAAGTAAAAATATTTGATTTATGAAATCAATATTGAACGAATAATCCGTAAAGTGGTATATACTAGCCTAATGTAAGTATACAGTAAAAAAAAAGGTGTATGCCATATAGCACGAATGTTAATTTTCAACATAGCATATTTGAACGAATTTTTGAATCAACAATTTTTATTTTCAAAGATTTGTAAGATTAAAAACAATTGAAGTATCAAGTCATTGAATGAAAGACAACGATTTATGAAACCATATGCTATCAAAAGAAAATAAGAAAACAAAGAATCTATGTGAAAAATGATTTATGAAATCATATACTAATGAAAAAAAACAAAAACTCTGTGAAAAATACTTTTTTGAAACCATAAGCTATCAAAAGATAATAAGGAAATAAATAATCTATGTGAAAAATGAATTATGATACCATACGCTAACAAAAGAAAATAAGGAAAACAAAAATCTCTGCGAAAAATTTATGAAATCATATGCTAACAAAAGAAAATATAAGAAAACAACAATAAAAAATGAGACGATGATGAAGTCGAAGAAGATCCATGCTTTAAAGACAATGAAAACAGCAGAAATACCACACTTGCAAACACCGATGGTAAGCCATATTGATGAGATTGGAGAGGGTAAGTAAGAGGTAAAGGGAAGAGAGATATAGAGAGTTTTTATTTTGTGGATGACCAAATGATTGATAAAAGAGAGAGCATGTGAGTTGTGTCAAAAGCAAATATTATTTTATTTAAAATAATCAGACAATCATTTAATGCTTGTAAGTGAGTTTTTTCATTTTAAATCATTTAATGTCTGTCAGTGAGTTTCGTCAGTGGGTTTTTATCGAGGCATTTTGAAATTTTAAAATTCTCAAAATCCATCCGGGCCCGCCAAAAGTTTTCAAAATGATTTCACGTCAGCTCGCTCTCGCCACGTCGGATCCTACGTGGGGTCTTAAAAACGGATTGAGAAACCGTCTGAGTGTAACATTTTCCTTTATTATATGGTTACAGAGCCTTTCAACTAAATAGAGTATATATACTTTACTATCGTACTATACATGTATTTTATTATGAAAAATGTAAAAAAAAAAGTATATTCTATTAATTCGAATGTAAATGTCAGTTTTTTGTGAAAACATTTATTTCATACATACTTCATTAATTTTACATGTGATCGTTATGCAAAAATGATTTTCCTAGTTTCAATAAGTCAATCCCATTGATTAAGTGGAAAACCATGTTGTAACTTTGAATAATGTTAGGCGCAGCCCCAAGTGCAGTCACACGGACAATCTGTGCATGTTTTAATTTTTTAAAATATTAAATATTATTTAATAAAGTAAACACTTTGATGAAAAATATATATTGTTATATTTCAAATTGAATGGACTTATGTTTAACAAGTGTAAAAAATTATACACACACAATATGTCTCTTAAGCGGGCGTCCGCACATTTCATTTTCATGAACGTATAGATTCTTACCGGTAAGAATCTTAAAAAAAATATAAAATCATATGCATTGTCAATGAATTTATATTTTTTATGAACTTTTACCGATAAGAGTCTGCATCTGCAAAAATGAAATGTGCGAACACCCATTTAAGAGACGTGTTATACACACACACACACCATTAAATAAAATATATACCTCATATAATAGTTTTTTTTAATGGAATGGTAGGCATGTGCAAAAAATATGAAAAGAGAGCCGTGTAATATTTTCACAGCCTGTCTGTTGGTGGTACTAGATTACCAGCCTCTTTTCAATATTTTGTGTATTATGTGGTGATTTTATTTTATTATTATTATTATTGATATGTGAGCTACGAAAATGACCACCTTTTCATATATATTTCCTTTCCTGTGGGCTGGTTTGATTCACAGGAGACCTTTTCTAGGGGCGTTAATCATATAATATTACATATGTTTAAAATAAATCATAATTTAAAAAAATGTTAGATACAATTCTTCATTTAGCCTCAAATACTGCCCATACTTTTTTCTTATGCAAATTTTTTTAACAATATATATATATATATAATCAGTATAGATGACTAATGAAATGTGTAATACTGTAAAATAAATTACACATATTTTTATGCCCACACCTGCATAACCTATATGACATGAAACTAATCATCTTTTATGTAAAAAATGCCCAATAAAAAAAAAAAAAAGTAGGTTCTTTAAACTTTATAATGATGTATATACGTAATAGGTGTTGTCACAATCACAAAAGAACTTTTAGCCAATCCGTACAACAGGTATGCCTTTTTTTCATTTGGCCAACAACCCCTTTTTTTACATGGTTTAAATATTTTTAAGTTGAGTGTTGATACATTTAATCTGTTTTTGTTGTCTAAAAAAGATCTACAAACTGTCTACCACATCGTAATATACACTTTCCTATTGACGTATATAAACATATAAAAATATTTAAAATATATATATAACTCAATATATATTTTATTTTTTATAACATTATGTATTTTGATAGACAAATATATATCTTTTTAAAAAGATAGATAATAATGTAAAACGGGGACACATCATTTTCCTTTTTAATATTGAGTTTGAAGATTCAAAAAGATTTTGACTTTGAAGATGTTACAATTGATTGTTAATTCCAAGTTGCAATATTTAATACTTTTGATATTAATTATCAATCTGGGTATCTATGTTGTCATTATGCTAGTTTTATTACACAAACATTGTTTTAAGCTTCAATTCTGATTCTATGTATCTCGTACAAATTATAAAAATCTCATTAACAAAATATATATCTTATTAAATTTTTTTTATATTTTTTATAAGTAGATTCATACAACACATTAAAATATATATTTTATTTTTTATAAAAATATACCCATTTATTGAATAAAGTATATTATTTAAAAAAATTAAAATATACGTGAACCGGAGGTAGAACTCAAAAATAAAGAACCTAACATTTTTTAACTACCACTTGTATATAAACGTGTGTGGGGCAGCTAGTAGTAGTTTGTGGTGAAATAGTTAAAGATGGAGAAGCTCATGCAGGCCTCCCTCGTTGGAGATGTCTCTGCCTTATCCGATCTCCTTCCCAATGACCCTCTCTTTGATCAGATGGTCCATCCCGCCGTCACCCAAACCCCGCTCCACGTCGCCTCCTTGCGCGGCCATACCGCGTTCGCATCTGAGATGCTCCGCCTGAAGCCGGAGCTCAGTAGGATCCGCAACCACGACGATTGTTACCCGATCCACCTCGCCTCGACATGGGGTCATGTGGACATCGTCAGAGAGATGGTCGCGGTGGTGGCCACAAACAAGTCACTAGCCAGACTCTGCGATGGGAACGGGTACACTGCTCTCCATTGCGCCGCGGCCAACAATCAGGTTGTTGGCGTTTATAACATTTCACATCAGTTATGTCTACCATTTCTTTAAAAAAAAAAAAAATTCACATCATTCTCATCAAAGAAGACACAAAGAAAACACACTGCACATTTTTTTGTGGGATTGCTTCTTCTTTTATTTATTTTATTGATATGTGCGTAGTCTCATTACAAATTTAAATACAATGTTGTGACTTATGAACAACAAAACCAAAAGACGAAAGAAAGTCACATACTACAAAATAAAATTTGTATGTAGACAATTTTTTTTACTCCATGTTTTCTTAGCTAATAAAGAATCTAAATCCGGATCGACTATTACAATTCTGTAAAAACAACACCAAAAAATTCTAACTTGACATCATCATTTATGACTAGATATACCCATAATAGATTCATATATATGGAAAAATCAATGTAAATATGATTCTCTTTTCATTCTAATACCATCAAATTAATTATTTCTTCATTATTTTATCTTTGCTTCTTGGGTGACTGAGATTTTTTGTTTATTAATTTGCAACTTCTAATACAGGTCGAGGTCCTTGCGACTTTGCTCAGAGAAGGGCCAGGACAGTTAGTGAGGGACGTGACAAAAAAGGGGGAGACGGCGCTTCATGTGGCATTGAACAACCATATGATCGGTGCCGCAACCTACTTGGTTGAGCATTGTAAGGAAATCTTAAATGTTGCAGATGGAAATGGAAACACAGCATTGCATTGCGTCGTCAAGATGAAGCAAGTTCAGGTAGGCATAAACATTTGATCACCAGCCATCACACATTCACACCCACCTGACGAGAAATAATCAACTTCATGTTTAGGTAGCGGAATTGTTCGAGAATAAGATGGAATATGGGTGAATAAGCATAAAATTATATTTATTTTTAAGAAATAAAAGCTACGTCAATTTATGTGATAATAAGCTGGTATAAGTATTATACATCGTCCCCCATGAAATTATGTTGTTCTCAATCTATTCCACCGATATAAGGGACACACATATCGAATCAACAAAACTTTTTTGTGATGAGAATAACTAACCAAACAAAAAATGATATTTATTTATTTAGAATATATAGCTTATGTCATTATATAGTTTTGTAAGAGCTTTGATTCGTAGGAATTTTGTATTATGTAGTTTTCTATAGTGGACTTTGATGTGCTGAGAGTCCTTATAAAACCACATAAATCCATGTGCTAATTGTTCTTCTTCTTCTTCTTCTTCTTCTCCTTATTATTGTTTTTTATTTTTGATTACGTGTCAATAGATCTATTACGTTATGCATCCGTTCCCCCTTAAAGATTTAATTATTCCATGACAACTAGTTCAGATCAGATCTAATCCAGTTCCAACGACATAACAACATCAACTCCCAAGCCCCCACAGAAACAAAGATGAAACCAATAAAAACTCTGGAGCATAACTTTCAAGTACAAAAAAATAAAAAATTCACAAAACCTCTTTTGGTTTCATGAACAGATACTCAACATTCTACTCGCGGAGGAGGAGATCAACAAGAATCCCCAAAACGCATACGGCCTGACCCCACTCGACGTAATACAACAGTGCCCGGCCGGACCCGACGCCGCAGACATCATCCGCGCTCTCATTCACGCAGGATGCAACAACACTGCCCCTCAATTCATTCAACCAATCATACCAGATACCAGAATAACAACCATATCCCCAACACAATCCACGCATACTACTTTGGAAAGATTGATTAAAAAATTAGTCCCACATGATTGGAACAACGACTGGGTGAAGGGGTTGCAGCAGACTCTAATGATCATGGCCACCATCATCTCCGCCGCCGCATTCCAAGCCGGGCTCAACCCCCCTAAGGCCGCGCAGGACTATAATATAACATCATTTTTACAAGTAGTCATGCTTGCTTTGATCATATCAGCCTCCATGATTGTAGTCCTCCTGAGTGGTCTACCACAAAAGCATAAGTTCCCGGCTTGGGTCCTGAAGATCGCGTTGTGGGGGGCCCTGACTTGTTTGATGTATGCGTTTGTGTTGGGGGTGGACATGAATAAGGTTGACAATGGGTGGGCTAAAAATGCGTTCTTGGCGTGGATGGGATTGATGTGTGTGATGTTCGTGTACTACTTCGTCGCGTTGGTTGTTGTTCTTAGAGGGGCTTGGGAATCATTAAGGCTTCGCAGAGGAAGAGTGGTGGCTGATCAGAACACCATGATAGACTCCATTTAAGTGGGGATGAGAGTGTTTGCTGTATGAATACTAATGTTAACATTACCAAGTGGGGGCAAAACACAATTAATACAGCAGTGATAATTTTTGTAAAATGTATTTAAAGTGATGATGTCTCAGGTGAAGTCCTGGCATCTGATGTTTGTCATAACAAATCTTTTGTGGAGTTGTCTGGATCACCATTTGTAGGGCCCAAAAATAAGGCCCATTTGTTAAGCTCACACGACGCCGACCCACGACCCGTTTAATACCGATCTGCGACCCATCTTAGGAAGGCCTACGACCTGGATCGGTGACCACATCGAATCCGGCCGTCGACCGGTCAAAATCCTGACCAGGTCGAACCGATTGACCTCCCAGATATGACAGATCCAATAAATCCAGATCTATCATTATCCTAACCTTCTGAAAAGCTTAGGAAAATGATTTAGGGCTAGATCAACCAGCAAATCCAGTAGATCTAGATCCACCATTATCCTTATCATCTAATAAGCTTAAGAATGAGATTTGAGGACTAAATCAATCTAGTCAATCCCTACTAATGATCATAAAGCAGAGATCTCACCTTATCCAAAAGAGGTGACCTCCACAACACTATACAAAGGGAATTGCGTATGACTTGATTCAAAGGCAAATAGAGGGGTACATAGGTAGCCTAGAGAAATATCTCAAGGTTTAGTCTAAAAATAATTTTTCACATCCTAGAGGGGGAAGCCGGCCGGACGAAGGAAGAGACAGGAGGAGCGGAGCAGAAGATCTTGGTGACCTAAATCCGAATAACCAATTTTCAGCCCTCCAGTTTGGCGAGCCAGGTAGGGGATGCGCGTGATCAGAATCATGCCTCCCAGGAAGAACCTTCTGTCCTTTTCACTCCCGGTGACTCGATCTGTACTACGGACCGCATTATCCGACCCGGAGGTTTATCAAACGACGCACCGCATCCGGATGTTGACCCCTCCCAGCATGACGCCAACGAAGTCAGAAGTAATGCCGAGGCGACAGAGCTTCGTCGTGCCGTAGATGAGATGTGTCGTGAAAACGAACGCCTTCGCAATCTGCTGGACAACCCACCGGAACCAAGGGTTAGAGCTCATAAAGAGATGCTCCATGAGGGCCTGCCATTCGTGCCTCTTAACCCTCCCTTGCCATGCAGACTCCAGCCTGGCGAAGGGATCCCGAAAAACCACGCCCACGAGGATGAACTTGCTGGCTCATCCAACATGGCCGTCAAATCCAAGAGGCCGCGTCAGGAGGATCCGGGACTTCGGGAGGATCTGATGAGAGCGGTGGACCAGAAGTTCCGTACCATGAGACCCCGGACCACCGCTGATCATGCCTTCCAAATATCGGAGTTGATTAACTTGTCCCCATTATCAGCGGACATCCTCCGCACCCCTCGTTCGGACAAATTTACTCCCTCGAACTTAAGGACCGATCCTACCGAACATCTTTTTCTGTTTCAACAACGCATGTCATTGGAGGCCGGAGACGATGCCATGCTTTGCAAAGTCTTCCCACAAAGCCTCGGAGGGCAGGCCCTGACTTGGTTTCGAAAGCTCACCCCTGGCTCCATCTCATCAAACTTTCACAACTTGTGTTAGTTGTTCATTGGTCACTACTTCTGCCACTGCAAGCTCAAGAAGGATGTCGCCAACCTCTTCGGAATGAAACAAGCAGAGGGTGAACGGCTAAAAGATCACCTCACGCGCTTCAACATGGAGATGACCCAGGTCGATGACTGCGACCCTAGGACCGTTGCTATGGCCTTTCGATCGGGGCTCTTGGCTACCGGCCATTTCTACAAGTCCCTAGTCCGAAAGCCCCCCATCGATATGGCCGACATCCTCTCACGGGCCGACGATTATATCCGTTTGGAGGAGGATGCCGCACTCACCAACCGGAAGGTCGCAACGGCAGTCACCATCACACAAGCCCAAAAGGGAGGAACCACTTCAAAGAAACTGCCACCGGCAGGACGAGATCCTAGGGGAAATAACACTGAGGTGACCCCACTCACCGTCCCGATTGGGCAGGTCTGGAAGGAGAACTGTGACAAGGGGTTCTTCTACGCCCCGGTTCCAATCAGATCACCTGTGGAGAACCGTGACCAGAATAGGAGGTGCGAGTTCCATAATGAAGTGGGACACACCACCGACGAATGTCGCAGCCTCCGTTCACAGGTCGAAGCGCGGGCGCCTCGCGCATTACGTGGCCTGACATATTACCCCTATCCGGGTTTGAAGGGGAAGAGGATTACCTGTGGCAGTGGTGACCCTTCCGGTCACCGCAATCGATCGAACCCTAGACGTCGACTTTATCGTGGTGGATTCTCCCTCAGCTTACAATGCCATTATGGGACGGGATTGGATTCACCGCATGGAGGTTATGCTATCAACTCTACACCAAGTTATGCGCTGCCTAGCCAAAGACGGCGGGTCAACCATTGACGTTCGAGGCGATCAGGTCACGGCGAGACGTTGTTGTGCGATTGCTTCCAGCGCAGCCGCCCTGCTGCCTCGGGACGACTCTCCTCTTTCATAGCAATTAGCCGACCGGCCATCAAAGTGGGCGATGATTCTTTCCAAGGAAGAGCCCGAGCCTCCCACTCTTGAGCCGGTTGAGTCCATTCCATTGGATTGACACATTACCGTGAGAACCGTCCAAATTGGGAGTCTACTTTCCCCCGAGGAAAGAGATACCCTGTTAGCCCTGCTATGGGCCAATCGGGACATCTTTTCCTGGATGCACAGTGACATGCCTGGCATCGACCCATTGGTCACTGTCCACGAGCTGAATGTCCGCCCAGGCACCACCCCTGTCAGACAAAAGTAATGATGCTTTGCTCCGGAGCGGAACAAGATCATATCGGATGAAATCGATCGTCTCCTCAAGGCGGGGTTCGTCCGAGAAGTCCAGTATCTGGATTGGATCTCGAACGTCATCCTTGTTGAAAAGAAGAACGACAAATGGAGAGTCTGCATCGACTTCGTCAACCTGAATAGGGCGTGCCCCAAAGATGGATATCCTCTCCCCAAGATCGACCAACTGGTCGACGCTACTGCCGTGTATCATCTCCTATCCCTCTTGGATGTCTATTCGGGGTACAATCAAATACCCCTCCACCTGAAGGACCAAGAGAAGACATCGTTCATCACCGAGCTTGGGCTATTTTGCTACACGGTCATGCCGTTCGGATTGAAGATCACCGGGGCCACATTTCAGCAATTGGTTAACAGAGTCTTCATCGACCTCATCGGGCGAACCGTCGAGGTTTACATTGACGACACGGTCATAAAGAGCCACTTCACAGCGGCCACCTAGCACACTTGACTGAGGTCTTTCAGACCCTTAGAGCACATCATATGAGGCTTAACCTAGTGAAATGCTCCTTCGGGGGCTCCTCAGGCCATTTCCTAGGCCACATCGTTCATCGGTAGGGAATCGAAGCCAGTCCTGTAAAGATATGGGAGCTACGTGTGACCCCTTAACCAAAATCTATGCGAGATGTGCAGGTAATTACAGGACGGGTCACGGCGCTGGCAAGGTTTATCTCCCGACTCTCGGATCGCTGCTGACTATTCTTCCAGACCATCAAAGCAGGCAAGGGATTGAGATGGGAAGAAGCACAACAAGATGCATTCCATTGGTTAAAAGAACATCTTGTTCAATCACCGGTCTTGTGGATCCCGGCCGAAGAGGAGGAGCTCTACTTGTACCTGAAGATCTCGACCAACTCCCTGAGCGGAGTGCTCTTCTGAGAAGACATGGGTCAGCAATGCCTCGTGTTTTACACCAGCAAATCCATGACCGATGTGGAGAGTCAATACTCCCCAATTGAAATGCTCATTCTCGCGCTGGTAGTAGCCAAACGGAGATTGCGCCACTATTTTGAGGCATATCGAATCGTTGTTCTCACCTCGCACTCGATCCACGTGTTCCTTCGCAAGCTGAACTTGTACGGGTGGATAGTGAAATGGGTGATCGAGCTATCACCGTTCGATATCGAATATAAGCCCCGGGCCGTGATGAAAGGACAAGTAGTGCAGACTTTCTCCTTGAGTTCGATCCCCCAGACGAGATGGAACAAACGGTCATCAAACTCGATGACCCACCGGACCTCCAAGACTGGTGGATCTTGTACGTCGACAGCGCATCCAACCACAGGGGGCACGGAGCCGGGATCGTAATCCATACACCCGACGGGACCAAGTTAGAACAATCCCTCAGGCTCGGCTTCACAGCATCCAATAACGTCGCTAAGTACGAGGTGTTGGTGGCCGGACTCCGGCTAGCCAAGGCGCTCCAAGTCAGGTATTTGAGCGTGTATTGTTATTCCTGGTGGTTTTACAGGTCGATGGCACCTACACCGCCAAGGATTCGAGGATTGAGTGGTACCAACATGTGGTGACCGAATTGTCCAAAGAATTCTTCGGATTTGAGGTTCACTACCTTCCAAGAAGCGACAACATAGTAGCTGACTCTCTCGATGAGGGTGGGTACTAGGTTCGTTCGGAAGTGCTCGAACTCCCTTCCATCGTTCCTGTTCCCTCGGTCTGGGCGATTCAATGAGAATCCCCATGCTGGATGGACGAGATCGAGACCTTCATTCGGGTTGGAACCCTTTCCGCGGACTCCACTGAGGCCCTCAAGCTGAGACGCCGCGCCGCGAGATATTCAATCATCGACGAGGTGCTTTATCGACGCAACGGAGACGGACCGTTGTCTTGCAAAGAATGAAGCCGAGCCCATAATGAAGGAAATTCATGAAGGATCATGCGGTGATCATTCCTCCGGGCGGTCCTTGGCCCATCGGATTTTAACCCAGGGATATTACTGGCTGACACTCCGCACGGACGCCCTCAATTTCATGCGATGATGCAAGCAATGCCAGTTGCATGCCCCTCTCATACACCTCCCGACCGAGGATCTACATGCCCTGACTGTCCCATGGCCCTTTGCACAATGGGGAATGGACATTGGTGGGTCGTTCCCAATTGTCGCGGGTAGGAAAAACACACAATCTGTAGGTTTGGAGTGCCTAAGACCGTGGTGGCAGACAACGGGACGCAGTTCGCCAACACTCCTGTCCGTGAGTTTTGCGACAAGTACATCATCCGGCGGCGGTTCTCCTCCCGAGCATACCCACAAGGGAACAGGCAAACCGAGGTCACCAACCGCACCATCTTCAGCAACATGAGAAAGAGGCTCGAGGACCGGAAGGGACGGTGGTTAGAGGAACTCCCAGGAGTTCTTTGGGCGTACCGAACCACCCGAAGGAAGCCAACCGGGGAGACCCCATATGCCCTCTCTTACGGGACGGATGCGGTCATCCCCACCGAGGTCGGGTTCCCCACTCTTCGAAGCTCGCTTGCCGACTCCGATCAAAACGATGCGGCTCTCACCTAGAACCTTTTATCTTGAGGTACGGAGGGAATCCGCCATCATCCGCTTGGCTGCCTACCAACGCCAACAAGCCCTCCACTTCAACCGGAAGGTGAGCCCCTGATTGTTCGTGCAAGGCGAATGGGTACTCCGACGAGTCACCGACAACACTCGTTCCTCAACGGACACCGGTGATTATCCCTCCAAAACTCATCCGAAGTACCGGCAATTATCATTGTTTTGACGGAGGCGAAGGCGGTGGTGCTAACGGTGGGGGACAACATCGATGGAGGGGTATCCGGAGGCGTCTCAACGGACATTTCGACAAGTTGGATGGCGATCCGGTGAAGTAGGCGCGGTTGCCGGTCGTGTGCGCGACAGAGAGGGAATTAGTGTATGAAAAAAAAGAGGAATGCTTTAGGGATTTATTTAGGTTTTTTATGCTTTAGAGATTTCTGAGGTTTACCGAGGAATTGTTTCCTCGGAAATGATTACAATTTTTTGCTTCAAAGGGATTTATTTAGGTTTTTATGCTTTAGGATTTCTGAGGTTTACCGAGGAATTGTTTCCTCGAAAACGATTACCATTTTTTGCTTCAAAGGGATTTACTTTCCGACGAAATGTTTAGTTGCTACAGAACTATTTTAAGAAGAAAATGTCAAAGTAACATATTCTAATATTTCAAACTTTATCAAAGAAGTTTGACCTAAGTGCACAACACCAAATTGTTTTGATGGTAAAAAAAATGATTAAATAATAATTACTAATATTTTATATTTTTACCCTCGAATATTTTCCTCGGTATAGGTATTAATTCGAAGAAAAAAAATTCTTCTACCCAAGGTTGTTTGCCTTGGTAAATGTTATAATTTTTTTGGACACTCACACTTGACACTTAGACATTTACTTTTATCAAGGAAAAAGTTCCTTGATAAAAGATTTACTCCCGACAAAATATTTAGTTGCTACAAAATATAACAATTTAAAATAACAAATGTAAAATTAATTCTTTAAGTCCCCGTTTGGATAGCGGAATTGAATTATTCTGGATAGAAAATTATGCCAGTATAGTTAACAAATCTACAAGAATAAGAGATTTTATGTTTGGTTGTGTTTTTTTTTATTCTCATTGGAAAACGTAAGAATAAATGTTGAGTTATTTGATTGATAAGGGATAAAATATAAATAAAGTGTAAAAAAATTGATTTGGCATGTAGCCCCTTTGATTTATAAGAGGTGTTGACATGTGATTTGATGTGATAAGGTGTAAAAAGTTGATTTGACGAGAATAGATAAAGTGAGTATAGCTTATCCTTGGAGTTACTTAGAATTGTCATACTCTCTTATACTCGTTTAAATTAGCTTAGTAATACCAAGTTATATTATGCAAATAAACAATTATTTTCACTATCCATTCTTATACCATCCTTATACAACCTTTATACTCGCTTATCCCATTTAACAAATGGGGGGTAAATATTTTAAGTTTGTCCCCAAGAAGTTTTTCCTCGGTAAAGGTACACCAAAATTGATGAACTATTTTGTGATAAAACAAATGAACAAATAATGATTGCTGTATATTTTTACTGCTCGATAAATGTATTAATTTTTGAAAAATTATGCTTTTACCGAGGAATGTCTTCCTCAATAAAGATTATGTATTTTTGTACTTTTTTCACTATAATGTATACTTTTACCAAGGAATAGTTTCCTTGGTAATAGTGATTTATTAAATAGGTGATGTGTGATTACTCTCTTGTGCCCATTAACGAGGAAATAATCATTTTTATTGGTAAAAATACACAATTACCTACAAAATAATTTTCCATGGTAAAACATTCGTGGCTAAATACCATTTTTCTTGTAGTGACGTGTCGCCCTAGAAAATATGTTTTCCACCATACTGGGGGGCCATTGGTCCCAAACTAGTAGAAAATAGGGGGCATCTGTAGGGTCCAAAAATAAGGCCCATTTGTTAGGCTCACGTAGCGCTGGCCCACGACCCGTTTCACACCGACCCGCGACCCATATTAGGAAGGCCCACGACCCGGATCGATGACCACACCGGATCTGGCTCGTCGACCGGTAAAAATCTTGACCAGGTCGAACCAATTGACCTCCCAGATATGACAGATCCAATAAATCCAGGTCTATCATTATCCTAACCTTCTGAAAAGCTTACGAAAAGGATTTAGGGCTAGATCAACCAACAAATCCAGTAGATCTAGATCCATCATTATCATGATCCTCTAATAAGCTTAGAAATGAGATTTGGGGACTAAATCAATCTAGTCAATCCCTACTGATTATCATAAAGCAGAGATCTCACCTTATCCAAAAGTGGTGACCTCCAGAGTAAGCCGGCCGGACGAAGGAAGAGACAGGAGGAACGAAGCAGACGGATCTTGGTGACCCGAATTCGGATAACCAATTTCTGGCCCTCCACCATTATTGGTTGAGTGAAAGGACAATGTGCCCTGTGCTGATTTTCATACATGTGACATCTGTAATGGACCGGCCGGTGGACCCAATCCCGAGTAGAACCAAGGCCCGTGGATTTTTTTGGCAACGGGTTTGTGCCGGGGCAAGCCTCTGGGTATAAGCCAACCCCACGGAGGGGAAGTGGGCCCCAAGAAAATAGTTTACAGGGTGGGAGAGCATTCCCCTAGCCTCTATAGGAAAATGATGTCCAGTTTCTTGTGCATTCCATTTGCAATCCAAACTGTTTTTTTTAAATCATACTTTCCTATGAAATACATACTTTTATATGAAATAAAGTATATACTGAGATATTATAGTGTATTTTTTCTTTTAATTTTTTTTTATGATGGAACTATGTACACTATAATACTGCAAAGTGTATTGAGTACATTAGCACTCCCCTCTTTAAATGGAAGCCATCGTCACCAACTTGGGCTGACGAGGGAAGTCACAGGTCAGGCCAAGATGGCTCTTCATGTGGCGGTGCATAACCACATGGTTAGTGCCGCGAGGCCCGCGACTCACTTGATCGAGCACTGTAAGGATATATTGATATGAAAATTTTTCGTGTTGATTGATGCTTATTTTTCACATTCACGTCAATCATTGGATTCACAAGTAGGATGTCCAGCATCTGTTCATGAAACATAGGGAGGCCCTTTCTATTTGAGTATGGTTATGTTTAAAACTAGCAAAGCCCAATCCAACCAACTAGTTTCGCGACCCATTATACTCATTGAAATCAGAAGATTTACCCATTCTTGAAAAAAATGACTCGCACACAGCATATTAAAAAGTGATGGTATAACATGTTCTCTCGCGACTGGTTTAAATCACCAAATCGATCAATTTTTTATTGTTAAAAGTTTAGGTTTTGTTTGGATTTGTGTTTGGGTATATTCCACATTTGAAAAATGAAGATTTCTCAAACTCGGATTTAAACATGTTTTTAGTTTCAAAATCTTTCTCTTACTTTTTTGGTTAAAAAAAACATAGCTTTTGAAAAGCTAATAAAACAATATATTTTTTAAAATGGTAATTTGATAGCTTCATGAATTTTAATATTAGCAACAATATGCCCATCATTTAAATACATGTAAAAAGTAGCAACAGACCCAATCAATTCTGTCACATCACTACTGACCGGGTTTCTATTTTTATTCTTTAACTTGAAAGTGCAATATATAAAAGGCCACTTATTTAAGGTGGACCCATGTTCCCTTTCCATTTTTTTTTTGGGGGGGGGGGGGGGGGGGGGGTGTATAAGAAATGCATAACATTTTACATCTCACATTCTTGTTACCATATAATTTAAACTTGGAAACCTAATTAAATTTTTTTATGGAATGCCCAAAATTTATATAATATCACATCCTTTTGTTTTTTTTGTATAATTATACTTATGAGAATTGATTGGAGAAAAAATGAAAGTTTCATGAAAAAAATTATTTTATGACCATTGTTACTTAGTGATTTTTTTTCCACCATGGAGAATCGATGCCTTAAAATTCATTTTTTTTGGGTGATAGATCCATGTAATTAAGCCCATTTGAGATTGTATTAATTAGAGCTCTGAATTAAAAAAAAGAAAAGAAACGAAAAGAAAAGAGGATACGATGATCATGTAATGTTAATATATATTTTTAAAAGAAAAGAAAAGAGGATGCGATGATCATGTTAATATATTCTGTTGGTTTGGTTTTATTTGCTTTTGATTAAAGCTTTAATGATTGATCATTCACTTTGACTTAAGAAAGGGAACCACCGAGGACAATTAATTAAAAGGGTATTTGATCCTCAAAAATTACATTTTGGGAATGGTATAATGGATTTTGTTTTATGAATGTTTTTGATGAAATTAATTTTATATTAATGATATGATTTATATGCATAATTATATAATTTTTATTTTGTATTTCTAATAATTTTCTTCAAGCCCCCCCCCCCCCCCCCCCCGGAGTCCGTCACTGTCATTTTTAGTACTCAAGCAGTGTGACGATCACAAACAAGTTGGACAATCAAATTGTTCAATGCCTGTTGGACCTAACCCCATCCCACTTTTTTTACTAAGAAAGAAGAAGGCTCCGTATATATGACACCTCCCTTAATTAATATCAGGCAGTGCACTGTCTTTTTTTTTAACAAAAGAGGTGTCATTTATATACGGAGCCTTTTACTTTCTTAATAATAATAATAAAAGACAGTGCACTGCCTGATATCAATTAAGGGAGGTGTCATTTATATACAGAGTCTTCTACTTTCTTAATAATAATAATAAAATAACAGACAATGTGTGTTTTTTTTTTGATGAAATGGTAGGCATGCGCCTTAATTTTATTCAAACCAAAACGAAACATGCCCAAAGCAGTAAAAAGGTAGATAAGGAGTCTACCGAGAGGAGTTACAAAACCTACTTCTCGATCACAATTTTGCCCCCAATGCACAAAATTTTGCTTGCCCCCGCACAAGCAACCTTCCAATCTCTAATAAATTAATAATTGAATCCCACAAATTCTCGATGTAAATTCTTGTGTCCCTAAAAATCAAATGGTTATGAACAAACCAGATCGTCCACATCACAGCCGGAATGAAAGATTGAGTGATTTTTTAAGAATATATTTTGCATCCAATTAACTAGGGCTATTAAATTACCACCAAAGCAATCCTAAAATAGTTCATAATATATATATATATATATATATATATATATATATATATGCCGACGATTAGGTGCGGTTTGCGGTCGGTGCGGTGCGCGACGTGGATCGTCCGATCGCGGGTTCATCGCATCCAACGGTCGACGTGAATCGCACCCGACCGTCCGATGCGATGGACCCGTGATCGACGGCCCGTGATCGCGCACCGCACCGACCGTAAACCGCACCTAATCGGCTCCCTATATATATATATATATATATATATATTATATATATATATATATATATATATATATATATATATATATATATATATAGACTCGCGATACTATGTGGTCACGCGGATTATACTGTTCCGTGCGGTTTCATTGCTGGGTTGTCCGATCGAGTTTCCACCGATCGGAAGGTCCGTTTAAAAAAAAAGCCAAATAAAAAGAAAACGAACGAGAAAACAAAACCCACAAAAACCCTCTCGTTTTGAGGGGGCTCTCTGCCCTAACCAAACCCTCTCATTTTCCCTTCTCTCCTCCTCCTCATGCGGCTCCTCCCTCCATCACCTCTTCTCCTCACGCGCCCCCCTCCCCCCCTCTGGCTCTCCTTCTACGGCACCTCTTCAATCGAACGCGGCATCCCGTCCCCGCACCGTCACCGCACCGGCACCATCCCCGCAAAACATTCAATGTAAGAGTTTCCTTTAAGTTGCCTTTGTATCCAATTATTTAGGTATAGGGTTTTGATTTGTTATATTATTTGATTATTTAGGGTTTTTTTGTTTTGGTTTTGAAGAGGAACCCAAATCTTGTTGTGATATGAGTTTTCATTGAAAATTAAAAAATGAAAACCCATATGAAGTTCTCCTATGGACCTTCGATAGGAGGAGAAGGAGATTGAGTTAGGACAATCACTCTGTTCTTTATGGTTGGGGTTGTGTGTTTATGTTTGGATCAAATGTTCTTGAATAATGTGGTGTGTTTTTTTTCCAGTGCAAAATTGGTTCTCAGGAATGGCTATTGAGTTAGGACAATCACATTGTTCTTTGTGGTTAGGGTGTGATTTTTATTGTGTAACCAGAAAAATAATTTTCTCATGCCAATTGTTGCATTTGTATATGTCAAATCTGTCAATGCATCCAATACCTCATAGAGGTAGTTCTTCAGAACCTTTTTATTGTAATCCGTTTCTCTTGAAATGACGCATCTGTTAATCTTAATCTCGACCATAAATTGAATTAAACAATCTATGAATTAACTAACTCATGCACTGAACTAGACAACAAGACAACGAAATAAACTTTATTTCTTATAACATTGAAATGAACTGAACAAGTTTTGTATTGAAATAGAAGGTTTAATGCATAAAAATAAACTCGCGATTTATTTTTTTCTTTAAAAATGTCTCACATGTCTATTACTATCAGTCCCCTATTAGGAACTAACCACATCGTATTCGAGCTCCCAATGTCTATATCTCACTAGAATATCAAGGTTTTTTTCTTTATTATTTTTATATTAGCATAACTAGTCATTTTACAAAATTATAAACCATCTCATGTGAACTGATATTCCAAGTTGTAATGAGAACAGAGGAAAGATAACATTCTAACAACCTTTAAAAAGTGAAGTATATATGCTTTACCAATTATAGTTTCAAATATGTTTCCCCTTTGTGATGTACTGATGGCTTGCTTATTGCATGCTAATTATGAGTATATATGTTTTACATCCAAATATCCAATGCTACAAAAGATAACCAAAAGAACCAACTGATAACAACTGGAAGTCAAAGTCTAAGTATAACCATTCTTCTTGTTTCTATATGATCTGAGCAAGGAATGGTTGATAGCTTTGAAGACAAATGCTTAGACATAGGTTGTAATAGATTTCAATGTCAGATGATTGGATGAGAGAGAATTGTATAGGTTGTAATAGGTCCTTGCATATGAACTTGTTTTGAAGTTTTAGATTAGGTTGGAGTCCTTAAGGTTTGAGAAGTTATTTTAGAGATATCATTTTGAAGTACAAAAACAATTTGTTGTAAAAAAATGATATCTCTAAAATAACTTCTCAAACCTTAAGGACTCCAACCTAATCTAAAACTTCAAAACAAGCTCATATGCAAGGACCTATTACAACCTATACAAGTCTCTCTCATCCAATCATCTGACATTGAAATCTATTACAACCTATGTCTAAGCATTTGTCTTCAAAGCTATCAACCATTCCTTGCTCAGATCATATAGAAAAAAGAAGAATGGTTATAGTTAGACTTTGACTTCCAGTTGTTATCAGATGGTTCTTTTGGTTATCTTTTGTAGCATTGGATATTTGGATGTAAAACATATATATCATAATTAGCATGCAATAAGCAAGCCATCAGTACATCACAAAGGGGAAACATATTTGAAACTATAATTGGTAAAGCATATATACTTCACTTTTTAAAGGTTGTTAGAATGTTATCTTTCCTCTGTTCTCATTACAACTTGGAATATCAGTTCACATGAGATGGTTTATAATTTTGTAAAATGACTAGTTATGCTAATATAAAAATAATAAAGAAAAAAACCTTGATATTCTAGTGTGATATAGACATTGGGAGCTCGAATACGATGTGGTTAGTTCCTAATAGGGGACTGATAGTAATAGACATGTGAGACATTTTTAAAGAAAAAAATAAATCGCGAGTTTATTTTTATGCATTAAACCTTCTATTTCAATACAAAACTTGTTCAGTTCATTTCAATGTTATAAGAAATAAAGTTTATTTCGTTGTCTTGTTGTCTAGTTCAGTGCATGAGTTAGTTAATTCATAGATTGTTTAATTCAATTTATGGTCGAGATTAAGATTAACAGATGCATCATTTCAAGAGTTAAAGGATTACAATAAAAAGGTTCTGAAGAACTACCTCTATGAGGTATTGGATACATTGACAGATTTGACATATACAAATGCAACAATTGGCATGAGAAAATTATTTTTCTGGTTACACAATAAAAATCACACCCTAACCACAAAGAACAATGTGATTGTCCTAACTCAATAGCCATTCCTGAGAACCAATTTTGCACTGGAAAAAAAACACACCACATTATTCAAGAACATTTGATCCAAACATAAACACACAACCCCAACCATAAAGAACAGAGTGATTGTCCTAACTCAATCTCCTTCTCCTCCTATCGAAGGTCCATAGGAGAACTTCATATGGGTTTTCATTTTTTAATTTTCAATGAAAACTCATATCACAACAAGATTTGGGTTCCTCTTCAAAACCAAAACAAAAAAACCTAAATAATCAAATAATATAACAAATCAAAACCCTATACCTAAATAATTGGATACAAAAGCAACTTAAAGGAAACTCTTACATTGAATGTTTTGCGAGAATGGTGCCGGTGCGGTGACGGTGCGGGGACGGGATGCCGCGTTCGATTGAAGAGGTGCCGTAGAAGGAGAGCCAGAGGGGGGGAGGGGGCGCGTGAGGAGAAGAGGTGATGGAGGGAGGAGCCGCGTGAGGAGGAGGAGAGAAGGGAAAATGAGAGGGTTTGGTTAGGGCAGAGCGACCCCTCAAAACGAGAGGGTTTTTGTGGGTTTCGTTTTCTTTTTATTTGGTTTTTTTTTTTAACGGACCATCCGATCAGTGGAAACTCGATCGGACGGCCCAGCAATGAAACCGCACGGAACAGTGTAATCCATGTGACCGCATAGTATCAGGGACATTACGTGAAACAGCGATCACGTCGATCACATCGCATGTAATCTCGACCGATGCGATCGCGATACGTATCGCCGCACGTATATATATATATATATATATATATATATATATATATATATATATATAGAGGGGTGATTACGTGCGACGAACGGCGGGTGCGGCCGCGATCACGGGCCATCGATCACGGGTCCAACGCATCCGACGGTACATCGCATTAACCTCGGACCGTCGGATGCGATAGACCCATGATCGGAAGACCCATGTCGCGGCCGCACCTGTCGTTTGCCGCACGTAATCATTTCATATATATATATATATATATATTGAAATGATTACGTGCGGCAAACGGGAGGTGCGGCAGCGACGTGGGCCGTTCGATCGCGGGTTCATCGCATCCAACGGTTGACGTAAATCGCACCCCGACCGTCCGATGCAATGGACCCGTGATCGACGACCCGTAGTCGCTGTCGCACCCGCCGTTCGCCGCACGCAAACACTTCCCTATATATATATATATATATATATATATATATATATATATATATATATAGGGGGTCGATTACCTGCGGCGAACGGCAGGTGCGGCGTCGATCGTGGGCCGTCGATCACGGGTCCATCGCATCGGACGGTCGGGTGCGATTCACGTCGACCGTTGGATGCGATGGACCCGCGATCGAACGGCCCACGTCACCGCCGCACCTGCCGTTCGCCGCATGTAATCGCCCCCGTATATATATATATATATATAGCACCGATTAGGTGCGGCGTCGACCACGGGCCGTCGATCACGGGTATATTGCATCGGACGGTCGGGTGCGATTCACGTCGACCGTTGGATGCGATGGACCCGCGATCAGACGGCTGCCGCACCTCATGGCGCTCGTGTATGTGTGTGTATATATTATATATATATATCGACGTGAATATATATGGATGATCGATGATAGAGAGCACGAGAGAGAGAGAGAGAGAGAGAGAGATTGATTTTTTTTACACTAAGAAAGTACGAGTGGGGGTTGCTGCGAAGGTGATGATTGCAGCAGAGTAGATTGTATAATAAATTGACATCTCCATCACGAGGCTTGCATGAGCTCTCTTCCATCCCTACAGCGAAGTAAATATTAGACTGTTTGAAAAAATGGGCTCGACAAGTCACATTTATATATAGTGGTAGTGATGGCCGCCCAAGACTCTGGTGGAGTGGTGGGGAATATTTTTAATGCAAGTACGTAATACATTATTTATTACGTATGTGAGACTAAAGAGGGAGGAGGACGTTATGGCTTTACCTAGTTTAATTATTTGAAATGATGAGGTAAGTTAGTGATTAATTAAGAAATTATTGTTATACACAATAGTGTGTGATGCCATGCTTGTTTAGTAAGTTAATTTTTGTTGAATTGAGTGAAGGAATCTATGAAGGGAAGGATTAAAATGTTTATTAAAGGGGGACATATATACTAGCTGGTTCTTCATCTCTCATTTTCTTTGAATAATGCTTCTATTAGATGGGCAAGTAATGAGAGTATTATAATGTCTTTATGTTAAGATTGTTACGTCGTGGGTCTGAAGAACCAAAGATGCCTAGAATCTGCTTGTTTTTATAACAAAAAGCCTGGATCTTGCTTTTATTGTTCTTTTTCTAGGGTGCAACTTGGGCGGGTTGAACCCGACCCAACCCGACCAACCCGACTCGTGGGCGGGTTCGGGTTGGAGTTTTTTGGCGTCGGGTTCAACCCGACCCGAACCCGAACCAACCCGAACCCAATTCAGGTTGGGTTCGGGTTGGGGGGTTCAACCCGCGGGCTCAATCCGAACCCGACCCCCAAGTTAACAAATGTTATGCTGCCATAACAACATACTTATATCTAAAACTCTAAATTCCTAAAACATAATAAACAATTACACAAATTAGAGTATCACTATGTTTGTTGTGTTTGGGTTAATTATTATAGATATTCACTTTTAATTATTTGTATATAAGGTTTAATTAATAATTAATTAGAGTTTGTTTTGTTGTTTATTAAATATTTTGTATGATATTTTAGGTGTTAAACCCGACCCGACCGGACCCGAACCCGACCCAAACCCAGTCGAACCCGACTTGAGCCCGAATTCAACCCGAACCCGACCAAACCCGACCGAACCCGAATTCAACCCGAACCCGACCCGAACCCGCGGGTTGAGATCGGGTTCGGGTTGAACCCTTCGGGTTGAGGTCGGGTTCGGGTTGAACTCTCTGCAATGCGGGTTAATGTTGAACCCGACCCGAACCCGACCCAACCCGCCCGAGTTGCACCCCTATCTTTTCCTCATCTTTGCTTGAGAATTTGAAAAGGGGCTTTTGCACATTTACCCCCAAAAGAAATCTCATATATATAGAAAACCCTTCATCCAAAGAAAAATAAATAACATGGAGTTTGGAGGTTTCAACTAGACAAGGAAATAATAATTAAGAATTTGACGGACACTATTTTTAGATAAAATTCAATGAATTAATCAGGTGGAAAGATAAGAATTATCTCGAAAAAATGATAAAATGATGGAACAATTGGTCTCAAACAAATTAAAATAAAGATTGCCTCACATATAAAAAGCATTTATGCAATATAAGATTAGTCATTACTTAATATATTAATGGACGAAAGCTCAATTAAATATACAAAAGAAAAGCAAAATAAAGGTTCCATGGAAAGTGAATAGAAGACTATTCTACTTTAACCTATCATATGATTAATAAAATTTACAACTAGAAAATCCTGCGTTGAAGTGTCGTTGGATGCCTGTAATAATTCTTTATAATACAAAATGGGCTGAAAAGAAAATAGATAAAGACGGTAGAGAAGCTTACATACATGAATTTGTTGGGAAATGGATATGCGGAAGCCGTCGATAAAATACGAGATCATACATAAGAACGGAACACAATCATACGAAGAACATAAAAATACGTGGTTCGGCCTAAGCCGACATCCACAGGACGAAAATAGAGAATCCACTATAATAGTTGAGATACAAAAAAGTCTTACAAACTCTCTCATAGAGTTACCTTATCTTGAACCCTCTCAATCTCTCTCATATAGATCTCTACATCTGTATGTGTCAAGCCAATTTTTACCCTGAAATTCTAGGAGGATATTTATATGAATAAATAATTTCCTCTTTAAGTAATCTCCTAACAATAAAATTTGTTTCCCTGATTTTATGAGATTCACTTTATATCTTAATTAAGATCAAATCATAATTAATCTACCAATTAGGTGTCCACCCTAATTTGATTTCATCGTGGCCATCCGATGTTGATACACCAGATCGAGACATAATCCCAACAATCTCAACCTTGGCTCGAATTCGGTAAACTTCGACTTCCACGAACCCATTGAAGATTTCTGTTGATGTCTCCACCTCGCTCTGCAAACTCCACCTGGCTTAAGAACTTTTCTTCAAGTCAATATCTTGACTTGATATTCACGTGAATCTGTCGCATGCTCCATGTGCGCTTCGAAAGAAAGATCGTCTAGACTCCACCTTGAACAAAATACTCGCGAGCTCTGACTACCTGAACTCGCTTT
The DNA here is from genome assembly GCA_030737845.1 of Acorus calamus. Classification (NCBI taxonomy): domain Eukaryota; kingdom Viridiplantae; phylum Streptophyta; class Magnoliopsida; order Acorales; family Acoraceae; genus Acorus; species Acorus calamus. The sequence continues at coordinate 9,786,982 of CM060863.1, read as the reverse complement.
TTACCTGAACCACCTGGGACGCCACCCGGGTTCAGAACGTTTTCACCGTGTTACGTCTCTGAAGAAGGATCTTGACTCCACCTTGAACAAACACACCACACGCTTGCAAGCTCCGAACCTGGACTCACTTTCACCTGGGACGCCACCCGGGTTCAGAACTCCTTCTCTGTATTGCATTGTTCCATATTCTTCTTTCGCATGAATTGAGCATCCACATCACATGTCTCGCGTAGGCTACTTCGCGCTCGTCGTCACATGCCGCCTCGCATCTTGCATCTTTACACGTGGCTCCGCACGCCCACGGCCCGCACCCGCCCGCGCACCTGTGCCACACCTTTGGCACCTCTCCGCATGGGATACGTCTCTATATGAATCTTCACGGGTGTGGGTCCCCATTTTTTTTCTAATTGAACCCAATGTACACAATGCCTCCATATGATCCACCCGTGCTAAAAAAAACAATCAGAATCATTTTTTTTTGTCACCTGCACGGATGATGTTCCTCGAATGATTTTTTTTCTTCTTCTGTGTGGAACCTCCATGCGACATCGCTGGCCTTCTCTGGCCCATGTCATTTCGTTGTTTTTTAGATCTCGTCCTCTTAAGTCGCAATGTGGAGCTCCGATATCAGTTGTTGGGAAACGGATACGCGGAAGCCGTTGATAAAATACAAGATCATACACAAGAGTGGAACACAATATCACGAAGAACACAAAGATACGTGATTCGGCCTAAGCCTACATCCACGAAGCGAAAACTGAGAATCCACTATAATAATTGAGATACAAAAAAACCTTACAAATTCTCTCATGGAGTTACCCTCTGAACCCTCTCAACCTCTCTTTTATGGATCTCTACATCTGTATGTGTCAAACCAATTTTTATCTTGAAACCCTAGGAGGATTATTTATATGAATAAATAATTTTATCTTTAAGTAATTTCTTAACAAATAAATCTGTTTTCTGATTTTAGGAGATTCACTTTGCATTTTAAAGAAGTTCAAATCTTTATTAATATACCAAATAGGTGTCCACCCTAATTTGATTTCATTGTGGTCATCCGATGTTGATACAGCAGATCGAGACATAATTCCAACAGAATCGATACGTTACTTTCCAAGTTTTAAATTACGAAACACGAACCGTATGCATCACTTTTTTACGCATATCAGAATGGACATGAAAATGAAATCCATCTCCTAGTTATCCCTACTAGGAAAGGTATCCAAAAATAATACAGGATTCTATAAGGGGCATATGGAAAAAGAACTTAACCCCATAAAGATAACAACTGTGACATCATTTTTTAATATGATGTCTATTGTTCTGATCCCAATATTGTCTATTTGGGAAAACCATTTTAAAAGTGTCCTTCCCTTTTTCTTGGCTCAGCAACTGCCCTGCATGAGATGTTGAGATGTACACCTCTCAATGGTGACCAAGACATGGCCTCATCAAGTTGTGTCAATATGAGTTGGTTGGGGGGATTTCAATCACATAATTATGTATGTCAAAATTAAACCTTAGCTTAGATATGGTTAAAAGAACAATGTATTTTAAAATGGCATTCTACAAAAGTAGCTTCATGAATTTCAATATTATCAACAAAATCTCCACCATTTGAATACATGTATAAAGTAGCTTTGGACCCGATCAAGAAAAGAAAATATCAAACAGTGTACTTGTTTAAGAATATATTTTGAATCCAATTATGGTTATTAAATTACCATAAGAAAATCTTAAAATAGTCCATATTATATTCAAATGTATACTGATTTCTTTTTTTTATTAAGAAAGTAGGAGTTGAGGGTTATAGTCGAGAACAAGAAGGTGATGATTGCAGCAGAGTGGATTGTATAATAAATGACATCTCCATCACGAGAGAGGTTTGCATGAACTTTTTTTTTTTTGACAACTGAAGGTAAATATTTACCACCCGATTTCATTATAAATATCGAATTACAAACTCCAAATCCAACAAGGGAGGAAGGAGTGAAGTAAATATTGATCCAATATTGAAGTAAAAATATTGATGCATGAGCTGTTCTAGATCCATTCCTACAGGCTAGGCGAAGTAAATATTAGACTGTGGGTTTGAAAGACTGGGCTCGACAAGAGTCTCATTTATATATATTGGTAACACAGCTTCCACATTTCAATCTATTATATTGATGGCCGGCCAAGACTCTTTTTTAATGCAAGTACGTAGCATACTATTTATGACGTATGTGAGACTAAAGAGGGAGGACGGGGTTACCTAGTTTAATTAATTGAAATGATGAGGTAAGATGGTGATTAAATAAGAATTTTTTTTTTGATTAATTCATTAAGAAATGATGATGTAAGTTGGTGACTAATTAAGAAATTATTGTTACACAATTTTTTCACTTGTTTAATAATGTGTGATGCCATGTTTGTTTAGTAAGTTAATTTTTATTGACTTGAGTGAATGAATCTATGAAGGGGGGATTAAAATGTTTTATTAAAGGGGGATATACTAGTAGTTCGTCTCTCATTTTCTTTGAATCAGTCCCTTTTTCTAATGCTTATATTAGATGGGTAAGTAATGACAGTATTATAATGTCTTTATCTGATAAGATTGTTATGCCGTGGGTCTGAAGAACCAAAGATGCCTGGAATCTGCTTGTTTTTATAACAAAAGGCCTGGATCTTGCTTTTATTGTTCTTTTCCTCATCGTTTGCTTGAGAATTTGAAATAAGGGGCTTCTGCACGTTTACCCCCAAAAGAAATCTCATATGACTAGAAAGCCCTTCATCTAACGAAAAATAAATAACATGGAGGTTGGAGGTTTCAACTAGACAGAGAAATAATAATTAAGAATTTGATGGACCATATTTTTAGATAAAATTCAAAAAATTAATCAGGTGGAAAGATTGGTATTATCTCGAAAAAAATGATGAAATGATGGAATGATATATCATCATTTTGATTGGTCCCAAACAAATTGAAATAAAGACCGCCTCACATATAAAAAAAACTTTATGCAATACAGGATTAGAGCCATACCTGATATATATATATATATATATATATATATATATATATATATATATATATATATATATATATATATAAATGATTGCGTGCGGCGAACGGCAGGTGCGGTCGCGACGTGGGCCGTTTACAACTTTAATATATATTTTGAAGTGAACGATAGGTGGACACTTTAATATATTAAGGAACGAACGCCTAATTAAAGATACAAAAGGAAAGCAAAATAAAAGTCCTATGAGAAGTGAATAGAAGAGTATTCTACCTTACCCCATTATATGATTAATAAAATTTACAACTAAAAATCCTGTGTTGAAATGTCATTGCATGCCTATAAAAAAAATTTATAATACAAAATGGGGTTAAAAAGAAAACAGACAAAGACTATAGACGAGCTTACAGACATGAATCGACATGTTACTTTCCAAGTTTTAAACCACGAAACACGAATTGTATGCATCACATTTTGGATGGACATGAAAATGAAATCTAGCTTTCTCCTAGTTATCCCTACTAGGAAAGGTATAAAAAAATAATACAGGATTCTATAAGGGGCGTATGGAAAAAAAACTTAACCCCATAAAGACAACAATTGTGGCATCATTTTTTAATATGATGTCTATTGTTCTGATCCCAATATTGTCTGTTTGGGAAAACCATTTTAAAAGTGTCCTTCCCTTTTTCTTGGCTCAACGACTGCCCTGCATGAGATGTTGAGATGTACACCTCTCAATGGTGACCAAGACATTGTCGCATCAAGTTGTGTGAATATGAGTTGGTTGGGGGCATTTCAATCACATAATTATGTATGTCAAAATTAAACCTTAGCTTAGATGGTGGGGGTACATATATATTGTGGGTGGAGCTTTTTACGTGTGAGGGCCATTTTTGGAATTGATGAAGTGATTATTCTATATGATATGAATTTCACAAAATTAATTAGAGGAATTTTGGGGTTTTTTTTTTTTGGTATCATCATCCCATTTAGAAATATGAAAAGATTTGCACTCATCAATTTTTCCTTGGAAATACACAATCACAGATGTGCGTGCATATGAAAAGGACATCGTTGATTGATCTTTAAATTATAATAATGGTTGTTGATTTTGTAGATATATGTATATGTGGTGATGTTTTTAATATTGGATTTTAACGCATTGAACGATCAAAAGAATAAATTAACACACAAGAACATGTAGATATATGTGGTTTGACAAAATATCAAAATTTGTGAACATCCACCAATAAGCATAGGAAATGATTCATAATATCAAGTAATCGAATCTAAAATCTCTCAACCTCTCTTTCCTAAGCGAGACTCTTTCTCTCTTGCACAAAATAAAGTTTCTTTAACCCAAACAAGGAAATGATCACTAAACAAATATTGTATAAATGAAAGAAATTATAAAATTATCCATACAAAAAATTAAGCCTGACCCTAGGCCTTCATGAACGTGCCCTTCATGATAGAATGCAAGTTAAGACATCTCACAAATATATAGATTTTTAAAAATGGTTATAGGAATAAATTATAAAAATTAGGTGCATTGAAAAAATTACGAGCAACAATACGTTCTTCAATCAAGATTGGGGTTAGCCGATCAGCACCCCATACCCAATAGGGAGATTAAGGGGGATCAAATGCGGATTGATTTTTTTTTTAAGAATAAATTCTCAATACTTTATAATAATCTATATACGCAAGGTGTTGTCACAAACGGACCTGTAGCCAATCCGAACAACAGGTATGCCTTTGTTTTCATTTGGTCAACAACCCACTTTTGTACATGGTTTCAAGATTTTCTCAATCCCACCAACTGTCTATACACTACAATATCATAAGATACACTATCATATCACAGTGTACACTACAATATCACAATATATGAAAAATAATTTTTTTTTTAATAAAAGAGACTCGTATAACTTGATATATATATTTTATTTTAATAACATTAATTATGTATTTTAACAGACAAGTGTATATTTTTTCACAAAAAATGAGAACATAAAACTTCCACGGGGAAATCATTTTCTTTTTCATTTATAATTCCAAGTTTCAATATTTAATGCTTTTGATATTAATTACCAATCTAGGTATCTATATTATCCCTATATCAGAGCTCTATCAGGCACATTCTTTTTTTTATTAGCCTCAATTCTGATTTTATATATATCTCGCTAGCATAAAAAAAATCTCATTAACAAATTATATATCTCAACAGAACTTTTTTATATTTTTTTTATAAATAAATTCATACAATTCATTAAAATATATATTTTATTTTTTTATAATAATATATACATATTATTCTAAAAATATATACACCAGTGTATATAAACAACATATGTGTGGGGGTAACTAGCAGTACTTTGGGGTGCATAGTTAGAGATGGAGAAGCTCATGCAAGCCTCCCTGATTGGAGATGTCTCTGCCTTGTCTAATCTCCTCCCCAATGACCCACTCTTTGATCAGATGATCCATCCCACCGTCACCCAAACCCCGCTCCATGTCGCCTCCTTGCGCGGCCACACCGCCTTCGCATCCGAGATGCTCCGCCTGAAGCCGGAGCTCAGCAGGACCCGCAACCACGACGGGTATTATCCAATCCACCTCGCCTCGACGTGGGGTCGCGTGGACATTGTCAGAGAGATGGTGGAGGCCGACAAGTCACTGGCCCGCCTCTGCGATGTCAACGGGTACACCGCCCTTCATTGCGCCGCCGCCAACAACCAGGTTGTTGGTACCATGCACTCTCACCAAAGAAGATAACGGAAAAAAAAAACACTTTTAGTTTTTTGTGAGGTTAATTATTTTTTTATATGTGTGCGCATATTCGCTTCACAAGGTCAAATAAGATTATGTGATTTGTAAAATAAAAAAAAATAAAAACATCAAAATTTGGATTCATTAATAAGATCACTATAACTCCATAAAAAAATCACCGAAATATCGTTTATATTATATTTATAAACATTCTGTCGTGATTATAGAACAATTAATGTAAATATGATTCTCGTAATTTTTTTAGACTCCACAATAAGTATTCTTATTATTTCATTGATGAATTGTTCTTGTTAATCTTGCGTGATTTATATTGAAAATGATAGATTTGGCAAGGTTTTGATACAATATATGTATTCATTTCATAAAAATTCAATGAAGTTTTATGATGTAGATATCTAACAAACATTTTGATTAGTACATCAACAATATGATAGGCTTACATCAAGGTCAGCAAAGCCCATATCTTTTAGTATTCGTCATTAATTAAATTAATCGACTTATATAAGCAAAGGTTCCTCAGTGTATAATATTTTTGAATTATATAACTTTGATAACACTAAAAATTAACTTCATGTTATTATAAATTGATGGAGAGATGCTTTAAATTTCAAAGTAGAGCGGTTTTTAAAATAGACTAGTTTTGAGGTTGAACATGATTGAAATATTGGCGATCGCTGAATTGGCTGGTCCGGTCCGATTTTTAAAACGCTATTTTTTTTATGAGGTTAATTATTTTTTTATATATGTGTGCACATTCGCTACACAAGTTCAAATAAGATTTATGAATTATAAAATAGAAAAATCAAAATCAAAATTTGGATTCATTAATAAGATCATTATAAATCTATCAAAACATCACCAAAATTTATGTCATCTAATATATTTATAAACATTCTTGTCATTTATGGATAGATTTACTCATCATAGACTCATAATTATAGAACTAATTAATGTGAATATGAATTCTCCTAATTATTTATTTCTAATGAGTCTCTTAAAATTCTATTCGAACATGTTTCCATGTTTACATAAATAAAAAAATTGCAAACATAATTATAAATGGTTTGGAAAAACAACATATTTATTTTATTTAACTTTTAGTACAAAAAAATATATTTTTTAAAGCAAAGAAAGTGAACTTTTTATAAGTGGAGTTTTTTTAAGCTACTTTATACAAGTCATTATTTTTTAAACAGATTTTAAAATGCTCCCTAATTGAATATCAAATTAGTTGTTCCTTTTTTATTTTATCTTTTCTTATCCAGTGGTTTGCTTTTTAATTTGCAACTTCCAACACAGGTCGAGGTTCTCGCGATCTTGCTCAAAGAAGGGTCAGAGCAACTCGCGAGGGATGGGACGAAAAGGGGGGAGACAGCAATTCATGTGGCATTGAACAACGACATGATTGGTGCCGCGACCTACCTGGTTGAGCATTGTAAGGAAATCTTAAATGTTGCTGATGGAAAGGGGAACACCGCGTTGCATTACGTCATCATGATGAAACAAGTTCAGGTAGGCATAATCATTTGAACATTTTTTCATTTTTTATAAATTATTATTTATTTCTTATTCATATTTTATCTAAACAACAAAAGTTTTATTATTACGTTTTCCCAACGAGAATAATTCAAAATACAACCAAACAAAAAATCATCTTATTCTTATTTATACTAGAATAGTCATAATAATGACATAATTCTCCAACCAAACAGGGTTTAAAGATTTAATTATTGTGCAACAGCTGGTTCAGAGCAGACTTAATTCAGTTCCATCCTACACAAATAATGATGATGAAACCAATAAAGTCTTGAGCATGCACATTATTTTGAAGTACCAAGAAAAGAAACAAAAAAAATTTCACAAAACTTCTTTATCATGAACAGATACTCAACATTCTACTCGCAGAGGAGGAGATCAACAAGAACCCCCGAAACGCATACGGCCTCACCCCACTCGACGTTATACAACAGTGCCCGGCCGGTCCTGATGCCGCAGAGATCATCCGCTCTCTCTCAAACGCAGGATGCAACAATTCTGGCCCTCCCTTCATTCAACCAATCTCAGATATCAAAACAACAACAACTACATCCCCAACACAATCCACACATACTACTTTGGAAAAATTGATTAAAAAACTTATCCCATACTATTGTTACAACGAATGGGTGAAAGGGGTGCAGCAACCTATGATTGTCATGGCCACAATCATGACCTCCGCCGCCTTCCAAGCCGGACTCAACCCACCAAAGGCCCCGGAGGACTATAATATCGTCCCATTTTTACGAGTGGTCATGCTTGCTCTGATCATATCAGCCTCCACGCTTGTAGTCCTCGTGAGTGGTCTACCACTTAAGCATAGGTTACCGGCGTGGCTCCTGAAGATCGCGGTGTGGGGGGCCCTGACTTGTTTGGTGTATGCGTTTGTGTTGGGGGTGGACATGAAAAAGCTTGACAATGGGTGGGCTAAGATTGCTTTCTGGGTGTGGATGGGACTGATGTGTGTCATGCATGTGTACCACTTGGTGTCATTGGTGGTTGTTCTTTTGTTGTGGCTGGGAAGGAAGGGGAAGGGCGGCGTGGCATGGTTGGTGGAGGTGGTTAGAGGGGCTTGGGAGCCGTCAAGGCTTCGCAGAGTGGTGGCTGATCAGAACACCATGATAGACTCCATCTAGGAGGGGACGAGATCATTGTGTTTCGAAACTTAATTTGATAAATAAAACCCAACTTTGATTGGATGGTGGACAATCGAACTATAAATTTCAGAAGTACGGATGTATTATGTATTCCAACTTTAATTTGATTTATCAGATTATTAGAAACAAAATCATCAAAACCATTTAAAAGGAAAAGAAGAAGAAGAAAAAAAACATCAAGTTGATGCCGTCGGTTCTCTTGAACAAGATTTCAACAAATCTCTAAATCTTTCAAATCATAAATAAATCTAACTAAATTCAAATTCAAAATTAAATTAAAAAAATTAAATTTAAATTCAAATTCAGAACCTAAAAATAGAAAAGAAATTCTAACAAACTAAAAAATTATTAAAATTATAAGTCAATCATCATCATCCATTTGGTAATCCTCAATGTCGATCGAACGGTCCCATACTACATTACATTCATGGGTTTTTTTTATTTTTAAGTTTTCATAAACTATACGATTTAATAATCGATCTCTCACTTCTTCATATTTGTTGTTTAAGTCCCCAGATTTAAGGTATATGATCCTTTTAATCCCTCCCCGAGATTAAAAAGAAAACCAAATAATTTAAGGATAGGTTCCTCCCAGGGACTAATAAGAAACATACATTTTAAATCTAGAGACTTAAACTGAAATATGAAGAAGTGAGGGATCGATCACTAAATCATATAGTTTACATGGACTAAAAAATAAAAAACCCTTCTAACATTCTTGTTTCCTCCTAGTCAACCAGAGGAGAAATCAAGGTACTACCCGAGCAATTCTGGGAGGAAATCACGCATGCAATTGAACAGGGTTGGGCAATGAAGGGATATAAACAAAAAAGATAGGCTATTTTACAGGCACTTAACCATTTAGAGTAAGGCTAGTTACATCCAAAAAGTTACATGCTTCACAAAAAGAGAAAATATGCACCACACTTTAAACTATGTGGATGTAGATCAAGGAAAGTTACCAACAAGGTGTGAATACCTCCCTCTGACCTGCCTCTAGTACAAAGAGAGTGTTGTGTACTTCATTTAGCGACTATGCGGGTGAAAGCTTGACCTGTGGCGTCCTTATCCAAATCCTTCCCGAACTGTGCTGGCTGAAGACCAGTCACCCCAGGGGTGGTTTCGCAATGAGGCCAGTAGATCAGCCACCTGATCTCCCTCGTGATAGGAGTGAGAAACCAACCATGCTGAGAGCTTGGACAGGAGGAACTGAATTTCAAGTCTGTCGCGCATAAGCTGTCAAGGGAAACACCCTCTCCCTTGCAACCAAAACACCACGTCGTGGTCGAATCACTTTCTAAATGAACTTGAGATAGACCCATTTGTTGGCATAGCCCAGCAAGGATAGCTTTATATTCCAGAACATTTATAGAGTGAAGACCATGATCTCATACTACAATAGCTCGAAGAGACTCACCTTTCCAGTTTCAGGCAATGGCTTCATAAATTGCGCGATCTGTGGAGAGTGAACCATCAGAGTTGGACTTAGCCAGCCTTCCGACAAGGGTTTCCAAGACACCTTGATCTGCTTGAGAGCCCGCTAGGAGATCAGGACATCCCAATTGTTGGCCATGTGTTGTACCATGTCCAGCTTATCCTCTGTCAATTTCCTGCCACAAAAACAAAGCGCAACCACAGAACTAAGAGAGACATATATTTGAAACTTGTTTGATTCGACCCTTTTGAACAAACGAGTACACCTTTCCTTCCATAAACACCGTATCGCAGACACAAATACCACCTACATAATGTGGCGAGGAGCCCCGACGGGAAAAGAATTCTCAAGCCATTCCACAAAAGAAAGTAAGCTAGCCATCCGTGGGTGTTGAGTGCCCATTTTATGAAAGTTTAGTGTCCAGATGAAAGCAGCAAATGAACAATTGAGATAGAGATATTCAACTGTTTCAAACTTGATCAGCTTTACACATTGGGCAAGTCACCTCTGGGACGAGACATTTCCATTGGAGATCGTATGCGCCTTATCAAGCAGTGCCATCCAAGCATGATTTTTTTTGTTCCTTTTCCATGATTTTTGTAAAAGCACGGTGTATTTATAAAACTACTGGTCATACAGCGATACAACCTTTGATTATCAATAATAAAACATAAAAAAACCAATACTCAACATTCTAGTGGCAGAGGAGGAGATCAACAAGAATCCCCAATACGCATACGGCCTCACCCCACTCGACGATATACAACAGTGCCCAGCCAGAATGCGGCGGTGGAGATCATGGTGGCCATGATCATCCGCTCTCTCTCTCACTCAGGATGCAACAATTTTGGCCCTCCATTCACTCAACCAATCTCAGATATCAAAACAACAACTACATCATCAACTACACATACTACTTCGGAAAGATTGATTGAAAAATTATCCCCACGTGACTGGAACAAAGACTTGGTGGGGGGGGGGGGGGGGGGGGGGCACCAGACTTTGATGATCATGGTCACCATGATCTCCACCGCCGCATTCGAAGGTGGACTCTACCCCCAAAGGCCCTGAGGGACTATGATTTCACCCCATTTTTACAAGTAGTCATGCTTGCTCTGATCATATCAGCATCCATGATTGTAGTCCTCGTAAGTGGTCTGCCATTGAAACATAGGTTCCCCGCTTGGATCATGATTCCTGAAGATCGCGTTGTGGGGGGCCCTAACTTGTTTGGTGTATGCGTTTGTGTTGGGGGTGGACATGAATAAGGTTGACAATGGGTGGGCAAACAATGTTTTCCTGGCATGGACGGCTGGCGTGGACGGGATTTATGTGTGTCATGTTCGTGTACCACTTCGTCACGTTGGTTGTTGTTCTTTGGTGGTGGCTGCGATGGAAGGGGAAGGGCGGCGTGGCGTGATTGGTGGAGGTGGTTAGAGGGGCTTGGCAATTCTCAAGGAATTCTCAAGGCTTCACATAGGAGGAAGAGTGGCGGCTGATCAGAACACCACCATAGAGTCCATTTAGGAAGAGACGAGATCATTGTGTTTTGACATTTAATTTGATAAGTAAAACAAAATAATAATGTAAAAAAATGTTTGTCTTTTAAAAAATTTAACGTGTGATGCACTCATGCACTAACCAGTATTAATGTTTAAAGCATGAATGACTAATTGGACCAACATTGTTTAGAAAAATACGAAGTCCATTTAGATTTGGACGCTTACACGTTTTATTTTATAGAAAATTTTTACATTTTCTATAAATAAGTTCATACAATTTATTGAAAGATTTATTTGAAATTTTATAAAAACATATATTTCATTATATGAAATATATATTATTTAAAAAATAAAACCAGAACAACTGTGGATCACACATTTCCGATTGAAGCATTTTTTTTTTTTTTTGATTGGTAATCAAAAGTGTATTGCTATATGAAGGGGGAACTTTACAAAAAGGGGTTATGCCATGCTATGCAGAGCTTAATGTCATAACAACTAAACCTTGCATCCAAAGGAGTGAGAGGGAGCAACAACCCAACATTCCTTTGGACCAAGTTACAGAATTAGAGTGGACAGAAAAAGGATAATCAACTCCTGCTACGAGTGAAAGGGGCGCCCTCCTTATCAAGTGCAAGAGCGGTGCGCAAGGACTGCCAAAGATTAGAGGGAGATATATAAGTTTCACCCCTTGTTGATTGGAAGGAAGCCAGGATGTCAGCCGGAGAATTTCCTTCACGATGAATATGGGAAATCTTCCAGTCCTGGAGACACTTCAACCCATGATGAATGTGTCTAAGAGAGCGGATGGCATTCCATGGACGAGATCCTTTCCCTTTAACCCATGCAATGGCTGTGACAGAATCAGATTCAATCCAAACCTTGTGATAGTTGAGCTTGATGGCTAGACAGAGCCCCACCTCAATGGCTTTGAGCTCAAGAAGGTTGATAGAGTGCAAGTCTTGTCGGCCAGCAATACCCCGAATAAACTCCGAGTTTGCATTGCGAAGAAGTGCACCATATCCACCACGATCGTCGGAAAGAGAGCCATCTGAATTCAGCTTTATCCACTCTGATTGGGGGGGTGTCCATCTTACTGTAATAGAGGAATCCATAGTTTCAACAATAGAAATTGAAAAAAAAGATGCAATTCTATGGACCTCCGGTGAAAGCACAGCTTTGAGGATAAGAGAATTGCATCTGGTCAAGATTTCACCCTTGATTCTTCTTAGGAGAACTAGTTTGTGACTAGATTTTCGAGAGAAAACTCGAGCATTCCTTTCCAACCAAACATGCCAGCAAAATATAGGTAGAAAAATCTGCAAGAGAGACTTCTGGACTGGGATTATAGCAGAGGAGGCTAGCCATTGAGGAAGGGAGCCAAGGGATCGAGGTGGTGGGGATGATATGAGAATCCCTTTCAGTAGTGCTACCAAAATATAGCGTGAATAAGAGCAGTTTATAAGAAGATGATCAACATCTTCTACTTCCGAGCAGCATAGAGGGCAGATAGCAGAGCTTACAAGACCTTGTTTCAAAAGTCTAGAGAGCGTCGGCAGTTTATTATGGAAAGCTTGCCACAAGCAGAATGAGTGTCGAGGGGTTTGATTAGTGAGCCAAACCCACTCAGACCATAGGGGGGGAGAGATCAAGGGGGACCGAAGGAAGGCCCAAGCCGAGGATAGTGTGAGGTGACCAGTTTTGCAAGAAGACCATACCAAAACATCTTCCCCTGTGCCCCCAACCTCGATCTGAATAATATCCTGCCAAATACCATCAAGAGAAACCGGCCATCTAGGAGGTTTGCGCCAAGAACCATTATGAATGAGAATATCCAGAGAGGCAGAAGAAGGGGGTCCCCAGATATAAGAAGGACGTCCCAAGTAGTGCTTGAGTCCAAATCCGTTAAGCCAAGGGTCCCACCAAATGTTGATTGCCTTGCCTTCAAAAATAATGAATTGAACTTTCGATGCGATCCATAGTCTTGCCTTCAAGATAATTGACCAGGAAGAAGAGCAACCAGAGGGAGCGGGGGCCTGCCAAATGTTTTTGTTTCTTAGATATCTCTTAGAAGCCCATACTGACCAGAGAGAGTTTTTTCTTGAGACAATCTCCCAGAATCGAACTCCCGCTGCACCTCTATTCCAATCGGTAATTGTTTTGATCCCAAGCCCTCCCTCAAAAAGAGGCCTACAAATGGTGGACCAGGCTATGTGGTGGGCTTTTCTATCAAAAGAGGTCCCCTGCCATAGGAATGTACGCATGGTCAATTCAATGTCCTTGATTACTCGGCTCGGAAGAGAAAAAGCGGAGGACCAGAACACATGAAACGAAGAGAGCACGGATTTTATCAGTTCAACTCGGCCAGCCCGTGATAAAGAATGCCCCTCCCAAGAACAAATCCTCTTCCTAATCTTGTCAACCAACGCGACACAATGCGAATACTTTAGAGAACAATTGAGCAAGGGGAGACCAAGATAACGCACTGGCAGAGAGTGTTGGTTGATCTTCAAAATAGAGCAGAAGGTCAGAGCAGAGGGGCTACAAGATGCAAAAATCTGGCTTTTGGCAGTGTTTAGGTGAAGGCCAGAGGCAGCAGCAAATGACTTGAATAGCTCAAAGAGAGAAGAGGCCGATTTTGTTGTTGTGTCTGTGAAAACCAATAAATCGTCAGCAAAGCATAAGTGACTGATGTTAAGGTCACCTTTGATGAATTGGCCAACAGAACCATTGGTCACCAATCCATTAAGACAAGATGAAAGACAATCCATCACGAGAGTGAACAAGAGAGGGGACAAAGGGTCTCCCTGTCTGATACCACAAGATGATGAGAAGAATCCAGCAGGAGAACCGTTGATGAGGACCGAGTATTTTGGAGTAGAGACACATTGCATACATAGCCTGATCCATTGTTCATTAAAATTGCTTCTCCGTAAAATTTTTTCAAGAAATGACCAATTGACACTATCGAAGGCCTTTTTAAGATCAACCTTTATACAGGCCCGAGGCTTTCCGTGGTTAAGGTAGCGAATAAGTTCATGAGCGAGCAAGATATTATGATGAATGCTTCGGCCTTTGATGAAGGCAGACTGATGGTGACTGATAAGCTTTGGAAGGATAGGTTGGAGACGTAGTGCCATGATCTTTGTAATGATCTTATACAGAGAGTTGCATAAAGAGATTGGCCTATAGTGATCCAAGGAATCTGCATTTAAAGTCTTTGGAATAAGAGCAATAAATGTATGATTTACCTGCCTCAGGAGCTGCCCATTTAAGAAGAAATGATTAATAGCCTGGAGAAGGTCCTGTTTAATCAAATCCCAAAATAATTGAAAAAATCGTGCAGGGAAACCATCTGGACCCGGAGAGCTTAGAGCTTTCATACCAAAGATAGTCGTGCGCAGTTCCTTCTCCAAGACAGGGGAGCAAAGTGCAGAGTTTTCAGAATCTGAAACAATATCATGAGGACGAGGGAGCAGGAGGTCCGAAGAGGAATCCCTGTTGAGAAGGTCATTGTAGTATTGGACTAAGAGAGACTTAATCTCTTCAGGATCAGAACATATACTATCATCAACTCTTCGAAGCCTGGAGATAGAATTGACCACCGATCTGGATTTAATAGAATTATAGAAGAATTTAGTGTTCGAGTCCCCATCAATCAACCAAAGCTGACGAGATTTCTGTCGAGCGAACTTTTCCTCTTGCGAGAGGAGGGAGAGATATTTAGTTCTGGCCTCTGATTCTGCAAAGATACACCTCTGGTCACTAGGGTGAAGCTGGAGAGCTATTTGAGCATCTGCAAGATCCTTTTTTGTAATAGAAAGATTGAACTGAATAGGCCCAAACACATCTTTGTTCCAAACTTTAAGAGTCTTCTTCACATTGGCAAGTTTTCGAACAAATTGGAACAATGGATTACCAGAGAAATCAGCTTTCCACGCTTCCTGTACCGTGTTCATGAAAGAGGGATGGGTCTCCCACGCCTCAAAATATTTGAAAGGCTTTGGCCCTGAAGGGTAAGAAGGCTCACAAACCAGTTTTAGAGGGGAGTGGTCAGATATACCTGGAGGAAGGTATTCTACCAAAGAATGCGGAAAAGCTGTAATGAAAGGTTGATTCCCCATAACTCTATCAAGTCTGCAGAAAATGCGTGAATCCTGTCTGTTGTTCCAAGAGAGAGTATGCCCTATGGATTTAAGGTCTTCAAGCCCAGATGAAAGGATGCAAGAGTTGAATTTCCGAAGCCGTCTGGAATGAACAGGTTGACCACCCAGCTTTTCATGGCTGTAACGGACCTCATTAAAGTCACCCCCAATAATCCAGCCCATGTTTCTAACGGAAGTGGCTAATCTCTTGATCGAGGTCCAAAGATCAATCCTTTCGGAAGAGCAATTTGAGGCATAAACTGAGGTAATAAGGATTGTCTTTTGCGAAGCCCGACAAGTAACGGAGCAGTGAGTGAATTGGTAGAAAGTTTCAAGGATGTTAACCTCCAAGAATTCATTATTCCAGAGCAGCAAAATGCGTCCATCAGAGGACAGATGCGAAGCAGATAGGGAATATCCTAGTTTACGTTTTAGATTGAGGAGGGAATCCTCATCCAATTTAGTTTCTGTGAGACAGACAAAATGAGGCTTATGGATATTCAAGAAAGCCTTCAAGTCAATGTGCTTTTCTTTTCCTTTCAAACCTCGAATATTCCAGAAGATGCAATCCATAAACAAAACTTTATATATAGAGTATCATTTACAAATCCCAAGAGGGAATATCATGAGGGAAGTCCCTCTTTTAAACATCCTTAGAAGCTCCTCGTGAGGGCTTCTTGTGATGAGTTTCTACCTCCACATTCTTATGGTTCTTGTTTCTTTTTTTATTCTTTGAAATCTTTGCTTCCCCACCCTTTTGAGCAGTTTTCTCCTTGCCCTTTTGATCAGAGTACGTTGAATTGCCATTAGGTTTGGAGGAAGTAGGATCAGTGGTGTCAAATAAATCAATGAAGAAATCCTGGTTAGAGCAATCAAGGGACAAATCCAAATGTGACTGGTCTGGAATCTGATCAGAGGCATTCTTCATATGGTTCAGAGGAGGTTTTGCAAATGGCTTCCCTTGAAGCGAGTCCAGAATTTGAGTGGGAGTCACAGGCACTGCAGCACCCCCTATTAATTCATAGGTTCCAACACCCTCCTGTCTTTCAAGAACTACCTGATCATCTCCAATAGCTTCGACTTCCTTATGAACGACCTGATAGTCTTCGACAATGCTGATGTCACCTTCTTGGCCACTCTCAATATGTGAGTCAACCTTCAGGGTGTCATCTCCATTTGCATCGTGGGTACTACCCACCTTTATAGCCATTTCGTGGACTACTAGATCCTCTTGAACAACATGGTTAGCTCTCTCAAGAGCTAGTCCTGATTGAAGCATTTTCCTTGAGCTATTGCTCATAGGCACGAGGACACCAAACATGGAAGCAGATCACCTGCTCGGCGAAGGAGATGGAGCCATGTCGAGTGTTTGGCTACCTAACTGCGCCGCCATCCCAAGAATCAACGCCGACATCATACACAATACCGAAATGAAAGTTACAAATAACGTGGCTGACAGCATTCCATTTTTTATTCTGTCAGGCAATAAAAATTGCATGATAATGACTACAATAACCCACGTCGAGTAGCAGAAGGCAGCTATGTTCATCACCAGAAAAAACACACCCAAATCCCAGAAACTGTGGTTGAGTCCAGCTTGGAAGGCGGCGCCTGAGATCAATGCGGCCACGACCAACAAACTCCGTTGCAAATCCTTAAACCCTTCAGGGTTCGTCTTACTCCATTTTTGCAGATCTCTTGGAGTCGTCCAATTTAACAACCTGAAAACGAAGTCCAGTGAGATGCAGTGTCTCAGTGATGGACGGATGGTCTTGCAGCCAGTGTCCAATAGCTTTTGGATGATCTTCACCTTGTCTTCTTCAGATACATCCTGGCGATCCGAAAGTATGAAATCGAGAGGTGTTAACTGATTGTTGTTCTTCACGTTCACGTCAATTATTGGATTCGGAAGTAGGATGTCCAGCATCTGTTCATGAAACATAAGGAAGCTCTTTCAATTTGAGTATGGGTACGTGGAAAACCAGCGAAGCCCAATCAAACCAGCTGGTTCGGTGGCTCATTATATTCTTTAGTAGAAAACAAAAAAAGTTGACAACCCAAACATACATTAAACCAATTCCCGAAAAAGCGACTACACAACATATTAAAAAGTGCTAATCAAGGACCTTGAAGTGCTAATCATGGACAACAAGGCTGGGCAAGGGCAGATTAGAATTAGATAATTGATTGGGACCCTATGGGTTCCACCTCCTGTTGTAATCTATTCTTCCTTGTTTGTCTAATGTAACCCGGTGTAATTTTGCTAGCGGGTGAACTTTGTTCATGGGTGTATTTAATACTCATTCTAATCACCCCCCTGTTTTCTGTAAATGTACACTGTACATTTGTAATTTTGGCCATAAAATACAAATCTCAATTACCAAGCAAAATATATATATAAAAAAAAAAGGAAAAACAAACCACCCACCCGTGCTGACTAACCTACCCATCCCATCTTCATTTCTCCTCTTCTTAAGAAAACACAAAACACCAAAAACCCTGCCAAGCCGAGCTTCTCTGACCGACCGTCGCCATTCGTCGCGACCACCCACGACCACCGTCTTCTCAAGCGCCCCCCCTCTCTCTCCGAGTTTCCCTTTTTTGAAGATAGGGTTTATGTTGATTTGGGGTTTTCATGTTTATGATGATTTTTGAAGAGTTGGTATTTTCAGATCCAAGAGTTTTGTATTTTCAGATGATCCCTAATCATATAAAAGCAACTGCAAGTGTTAATGGGGAATTTTTTTTAAATCTAAATACACTTTATTTTCAGATATGGAAAATTTTGATTTTGAAATAGGAATGAATTGCAGTAAGGATGCCCTATTTTGTCGACATCTGTTTTGTGCCCATCCATTAAATATTATCTTTTCCAAAAAATTACAGCAGCAGCAGCTGTACATGGCGTTATATATATGGGATTTGAGCATTTTTTTTTTATTTTAAAGCTTTTAGATCTCTTTGTAATCTAACTAAAATTTTTGTGTAACAACAGGGAAGATGTCATATATGGGATCATTAAGCAAAGTATCTTCATCCAATAAGGCTATGGATTTAAGTTTTAAAAATATACTTTGTAAATATTGGTGCAAATTAAAGAGGCTATCAAAATTTTCGAGTCAAAAAGGAATCCAAATAAATTATACTACATGTGAATGAAATTAAGTAGAAAACATTGTAATTCTGGAGAATCTGCGAGTTTAATAAGAGTTTATGTATGTGAATTAATCTGAGTTGTGTTGTGATTGTTAAATGATGAGATGGATCGGCTGAATCAGTTTTATATGTATTTCAGACAAGCCAAGCATTGTTGGCACACAATTTTGATAGGAATTTCAACTGGAGTTTACAGGTTGACAACTAATCAGTATGTTTTTTTTTTTCTTTTTCTGAATGCAATTGTAGTGTGTAAAGAGTGGTCCACAAATTCATTGTCCCATAGATCAAATGAGTGGTGTCCTTTAACATGTATAGATCAATAGATCAAATGGTTGAAGGTGTCCTTTAACATGTAAGGCTGGAATATAATTTTTCAGTTTGTCTTGGGTGGGAATCTGGTTAGTGTATACCATGAATTTAACATATGATGGAATACTTTAAAAGTGTACATCATGGATACATGAATTTAACAATTTCATCACAAGTTTCAAGTGTTCTCATGTACACTTAAAACATGAAGTCAAGAAGTCTGGAATTGTGGTCTCCCATATACACTCAAAACATGAAGTCTAGAATTCTGGTCTCTAAAAAAAAAGCTACTAATGGAAACACAGCAAAATCAAGAAACAGAGCTGCATAGATCCTTTCCGATACCCTCAACAAACAACAGTAAGGATCATATTCAGTCACCATACCCGTTCATATTTTTCTTTGGATACACATGTATGGATAAAAAATTTCAATTAAATTTTTTGTTCAACACATCAAGTCACATTGACATTAAAATGATGAAATTAACAACTTTATGAAACCTTCCTAGAACACTAAACCCAATTTCTTTTGCATATTTATTATAGAACTCTTTAACATCATCATCATTTGAATCACTGTCTTCAACTTGTTGAGTTACTGCATTTTCTATTTCAAAATCAAAATTTTCCATATATAGCAAAGTAAAATGTAATTAGTTTTAAAAAAAATCCTCATTCCAATCAAAATTTCATCTTTAATGAAACATATGAAAATGGTCCGTCTACCCAAAAAAAAAAAAAAAAACACTTGCAGTTGTTTTTATATGATTAGGGAAGAAATACCCTAATAATATGAAAACACAAAAACTCTTGGATCCGAAAATACCAACTCTTCAAAAATCATCATAAACATGAAAACCCCAAATCAACATAAACCCTATCTTCAAAAAAGGGAAATCCGGAGAGAGAGGGGGGGGGGGGGGCGCTTGAGAAGACGGTGGTCATGGGTGGTCGCGGGTGACGACAAGTGGTCGCGGCGAACGGCGACGGTCGGTCAGAGAAGCACGGCTTGGCAGAGTTTTTGGTGGTTTGTGTTTTCTTAAGAAGAGGAGAAATGAAGATGGGATGGGTAGGTAGTCAGCACGGGTGGGTGGTTTGTTTTTCCTTTTTTTTTCGGACGTTCACAATTTTTTTTTTTGCGGACGTTCGCCTAAGAAGGGTGCTGTGTGTGTGTGCATATATATATATATATATAGTCGCGATTACATGCGGTTTACGGTCGGTGCGGTGCGCGATCACGGGTCGTCAGTCACGGGTCTATCGCATCGGACGGTCGGGTGCGATTCACGTCGACCGTTGGATGCGATGGACCCGCGATCAGATGGCCCACGTCGCAAACCGCACCGACCGCAAACCGCACTTAATCGGTTCACTATATATATATATATATGGAAATGATTAGGTGCGGCAGAACGGTGGTGTGGCAGCGACGTGGGCCGTCCACTCGCGGGTCCATCGCATCCAACGGTCGACGTGAATCGCACCCGACTGTCCGATGCGATGGACCCGTGATCGACGGCCCGTGATCGCTGCCGCACCGCCGTTCCGCCGCACCTAATCGGTTCCCTATATATATATATATATATATGGGTGATTATGTGCGGCGATCGGCGAATGCGGTGTCGATCACGGGTCCATCGCATCGGACGGTCGGGTGCGATTTACATCGACCGTTGGATGCGATGGACCCGCGATCCGCACCTAATCGCTCACGTGTGTGTGTGTGTATATATATATATATATATATAGAACCGATTAGATGCGACGAACGGCAGGTGCGGCAGCGATCACGGGCCGTCGATCACGGGTCCATCGCATCGGACGGTCGGGTGCGATTCATGTCGACCGTTAGATACGATGGACCCACGATCGGACGGCCCACGTCGCGGCCGCACCTGCCGTTCGCCGCACCTAATCGCATAACATGTCTTATCGCCATATCTTTTGTAGTGATTTGCTTAAATAACCAAATTGATCAATTTTTAATCTTTAAAAGTTCATGTTCAGGTTGGATTTGTGTTTAGGCACATTCTACATTTAAAAAATTAAAATTCTCAAACTCATATTCAAACACGTTTTTAGCATTTATTTTTTCAAACATTCCTACACTTTTTCAAGAAAAAAAAATCAGCTTTTCAAAGGATGATAAAACAATATATTTTGAAAGGGCAATTTGTAAAAATAGCACAATCATTTGAATACTAGCAAAATTCTGCCACATCAGTGTTGATCAGGTTTTTTTTAATTTTATATTTTAACTTATAGGTGTCATAAACAAAAAGTGTCATCTTTAATACCTGGACAATGCACTATGCGATTGAAATCCATGTTTTAAAACTGAGTTTGAAATTTAAAAAATAAAAAATATTAGCGATTTAGGGTGCGTTTGGTTGCGCGATTGCGCTGCGATTGCGATTACAGGAAGCTGCGTTTGCAATCGCGCAACCAAACAGTTTTGTAATCGCAGTTTTAAATCCAGCGATTGCAGGTAAATAGTGCCCAAAAGCTGCGATTTCAAAAAGCTGAGAAAGTGAGCTTCCTGCAGAATCAAGTTTGCAATCACAGATTCCTGCAGAATCAGTTTTGCAATCGCACAACCAAACGCGCCCTTAGTCACACATCCAAACGCGGCCTTTAGCTCCATTGATTTCATGGATCTTATGTTGATGTGTTTCCGGCATATTTAAGTTTAATAATGGAAAATAATGAAACCAATTACCGCAACTCGATTATTCTGGACCGCATAATGCAAGGCTGTGTAACCAGTTTTATTTCGAAAATTCAGAATGTGCTCGCAATTCTTAATTAAGAATTTTACAGTATCAATCCTGTTGTTCTGCACAGCAACGTGAAGTGCTGTCACTTTTTTGCTGTTGAGCATTTTGGCCAACCTCGGCTCTAGGCGGACGATCATGGCCACGACCATGGTGTAACCCTTCGAAGCGGCATCATGGAGTGGGAAGTACTTGTCGACGCTGGAAGAGACCATCTGGTTGAGAAGGTGACGATTGTTGCGGAGTTGTGATTAAGGCCCATTACTCATGGAACGTGGGTAATGAAGCGCACCTTCGACTACAATAAAGCAAGGTGGTTACTATCAAAATCGTCCACTAAGCAGTTATCAAGGAAGGTGATTACAACGGCCATGAGACAAGTAACAATGGCTATCTGAGTTATGGACCCTATAAAAAGGGAAGGTGATCAACAAATTGAGATATCTAACTTTTTATTCATGCACAAGCCACCAAATCAGTGAGATTAGTTTTTGAATTCCATTACTGATACATCTCTTCGAAGACCTTTTGGCTGGCACCGCATCGGTGTCCCCTTGATTCCTTTTTAGTGTAGAATCCGCATATAATCGGGTCTGAATTCGTGAAGGAGGCACTGAGGATCATTTGTTTAATTGAAGGGGGGAAAATACCTCTTCAGTTATATATATAAAAAATATAACTTTATTTCAATAATAAATTACATTAAAATCACTTGCAATATTCCACAAATGTAACTGACTTCCATATATAATGCATACATGATCAAATTAGATTAACATGTCACTAATTTTTGAAAAATAGTGCATATAAGTTCAAAATAATGGTTTGAAATGTAACTAACTTTCGAATGTTAAACAACCCATGCAAATGTAAATTAATTTAAAATCAAATGCCATATTTAAGAAAAAATTATAATAAAGGTTATATCAAAGGCTACCAGATTTAACATTTAGCACTAAATTCAATAAAAAAATTGTAACAAATATAGAACAAGGGATGAGAACCCAAATACAAAATTCGATTTTAGGTGAAGAAGAAAAAGAAGCCGCAAACGCTATGGGCCGACGCTATAGACAGACCACATATATTTTTTTCACCGTGCAAAACAAAAGAAAGATGACTATTAATTGTAAAAAAAATCATGGGCATTTGATTCACCATATCCAGCTAATCACATATCACATGTGATTCAAAAAAACAATCCACCATCCATTCAAAAAACTTAGATCCATTCAAATTTTCAAAATAAAAACTATATTTTATAAAATCATATCACATCAACAACAATGATATCGTAACCGACTCAATGATTATTGGGAGTAGTTTTAGAAAGAAGACAAAAATGATAAAAAACATGTAGTAACACTTATGCCACCTATATGTAGCATAGCCTATAAGATGAAGCGTGAGAATAATTATTGTTTATGAAATAAGTTCATACAATTTATTGAAACATTGTTTCAACTTTTACAAAAGTACATATCTCATTAGATGAGATATATATTATTTAACTAAAAAAAACAAACAAACAGAACAACTGTGCATCACACATTTCGGATTGAACAAAGTGAACGTAACATTTTTCCTTGAGCTATTGCTCATATAGAAGCAGATCAACTGCTCGGAAAATGAGCTGGCGCCCTATCACAATAGCCAACGACAACATCATATACAATACCGCCAACATCATACACAATACCAACAAACTCCGTCGCAAATCCTTAAACCCTTCGGGGTTCGTCTTACTCCATTTCTGCAGATCACTTGGAGTCGTCCAATTTAAGAACCTGAAAACGGATTCCAGTGAGATCAATCTCAGTGATGGACGGATGGTGTTGAAGTCAGCGTCCAATAGCATTTGGATGATCTTCACCCTGTCTTCAGATACATCCTGGCTATCCGAAAATATGAAATCGAGAGGTGTTAACTGAACATTATTTTTCACGTTCACGTCAATCATTGGATTCTGAAGTAGGATGTCCACCATCTGTTCATGAAACATAGGGAAGCTCTTTCAATTTGAATATGGATGGAAAACCAGCCAAACCAAATCAAACCAGCTGGTTTCGTGACTCATTATATTCGTTAGTAGAAAACATAAAAAGTTGACAACTCAAACATACGTTAAACCAATTCCCGAAAAAGCGACTACACAACATATTAAAAAGTGATGGTATAACATTTTTTCTTGTTGTCTTTCTAATGATTGGTTTAAATAATCAAATTGATGATTTTTTTATTGTTAAAAGTTCGTTTTCATTTTGGATTTGTGTTTGGGCACATTCAACATGTGCAAAATGAAAATGATCAAACACAGATTCAAACACGTTTTCAGTATATAGTTTTTTAAACATTTTCTTACTTTTCAGGGAAAAAAATCCAGCTTTTCAAAGGATGATAAAACAATATATTTTAAAAAATCAAATTGTAAAAATAGCACCATCATTTTTTTTTTTTGCTTGGTAAATAATATCATTCCATCACAACAAAAAGGATTTACAAGTGTACATCAATGTCAATCTTAAGAGAGATACAAGAAGAAGGAAAGAGATTAGGCTATCCCATCCCTAAGAGTGGGACTGTTGTACTACTATGATGTATCTAAAACCAATGAACGAGAGGAAGATTGATTCGGTAAATGACAATTCATTTTGGAACTCTGATTTGAGTGATGCCAGCTTTCTCTTCAGCAAGAAGTACTTGGATTTCATTATTGAGCTGAGAGGGGGAGAATAATGTAGAGCCCATTGAGGATTGCAAGGCCGCCAATGCGTCTGCCACACGATTGCCTTATCTATAGATATGTGTAATCTTCCATTCGCTGAATGTGTTGGCTATCTCTTTGATTTCTCTGAGGTAGCGGAATGCGGTCCATGGTATAGTCCCTCTCCCCATCGTCCAAGCCACCGCCGTTGAGGAGTCTGACTCTGACCACACTTTGTTATGGGGGCCTTGGCATAGTCTGAGACCCGCTAGGATTCCTTGTAGTTCCAAAATGTTAATGGAGGCAGCTTTGGTTCTAGCAGCCATTGTAGACAAACATTCCCCATGGGTGTCCCTAACTACAGCTCCAAAAGCAAACCTATCATCACCAAGAGCTCCATCTGAGTTTACTTTGATCCAATCCTCCAAAGGATGAATCCAATGCACTTGTATGGGGAGGGCACTTTTGGATTTCAAAGAGATACCAAACAAAATTTTACATTCCTCAGCCAAAGGTAAGTTTGAGTCCTCCAATTCACAGCCTTTGAATATGAATTTAGTGCAGTGCAGCATCCTTGTCTGGTGCAATATGGTTGAAAATGCAGTCATTTCGGGCTTGCCATAGGGACCATATCGTAAACAACATAATAAATTGGAGGATTTTCTTTTCATCCACAATGGAGGCTCCCTTGAGGAACCAAATAAAGAATTCTTCCAAGGATGGGATATTTTCCTTCCTTATTTTTAAAGAAGATAGGAGGGACTGCCATATGGAGCTTGAGAAAGGGCATTCCAAGAAGAGATGTGTAGAACTTTCTTCAAATAAACAGCAGAGAGTGCACCTGTTCGACATCACAATCCCCCATCTATGCATCCGATCTAATGTAGGAAGCTTGTGAAGTCCCGCTTGCCAACAAAGAAAACTCCAGCGAGGAGGGATGGCAGGTCCCCAGACCGCTTTAGGCCAATCAATATTGGCCTTTTTTCTTCTAACTTTTTGCCATGCGGATAGCAAGTAACAGTCCCTGTTTTGTTTCCTGTCCATACCATGATATCAGGACCCTTTCCTCCTACCTCCAGCTGAGAGATATCCTCCCATATATGATCAAATTCGGGGGGCCACCGTCCTGGTTTGTGCCATTTGCCATCCGATATGAGATAATCAACTGTTGTCTCATCTGGAGGACCCCAAAGAAGAAGAGCTTGATTGTTGAAGTGGTGCTTAAGACCAAACCCATTTAGCCATGGGTCATCCCAAAGCTTGATAGACTTTCCCTCAAAGATTAAAAATTGTAGGTGTTCGCGAATCCACTCAGTAGATTTTAGAATCTTTTGCCATAGAGCTGATCCAGAGGATGGGAATTTAGCATTCCACACTGAGGTTCTTTTGCAATACCTGACATTCATCCATGATGCCCAAAGTGAGCCATGATTGGAAGCTATCTCCCAAAGACGAGTCCCCATTGCAGCCATATTCCATTCCCCAATTCTTTTAAGCCCAAGTCCTCCTTCTTCCTTTGGTAGACATACATCTGCCCAACAGACTGCATTTATTTTTTTCTTGCCTTCCTCTCCAGCCCATAGAAAATCTCGACAGATTTTTTCCATGGTTTTAATGTTTTTTTAGGCAATGCGAATCCAGAGGTCCAGTAATAACTGAGGCTTAACAATATAGAGTGCAGTAGTTCCAACCTTCCAGCTTTTGCAAGGTATAAACCAGTCCAGGACTGAAGCCTCTTTCTAATCTTGTCAATCAATGGAAGGCATGAAGTGTTGGAGAGATATCCCGACTGCAATGGGAGCCCAGATGAACTGGGAGATTGCAGAGACGAATTCCCAAGCCTTCAACTAGTGCTTCCGAGTTTGTTGTACAAAAAAGTTGGCTTTTCGCAGAGTTAAGATGGAGGCCCGAGGCCTTTGAGAAGGATGAAAGCAGAGATTGAAGTTCCATGGCTGAAGACAACGAGCAATCCGTGAATACAATAAGATCATCTGCAAAAATGAGATGAGAAATATTGTTTGAAGATTTGATGAAACGCCCCAACTTGTTTGCCTGCACAGATGTTTCAATGGAATAGGAAAGTGCATTCATGACAAGTGCAAATAGAAGAGGAGATAGGGGATCTCCCTGCCGCAAGCCACATTTGGATTGGAAGAAGCCAACTGGAGAGCGTTAACCAGTACAGAGAAAGAGGCCGTCTGAACACACTGAAGAATCAACTGAATCCAGGAGGCCGGAAAGTTAAGACTCCTTAAGACTTCCTTTAGAAAGTCCCATCTTACGCTGTCAAAGGCCTTGCGTAAGTCTACTTTGATGCATGCACGTCCTTTTGGGGAAGAAGAATTCATGTACCGAACCAGTTCATGCGCTAACATAGTACTATGGACAATATTCCTTCCTTTCACAAAAGCTGATTGATGTGGGAGGATTAGTTTAGGTAGTACACTTTGAAGCCGAACTGCAAGTATCTTCGTAATTGTCTTGTACACCGTGTTACACAGTGATATAGGTCTGAACTGTTCAAAACAATCAGCATGCTTTGTCTTCGGGATGAGAGATATGAAAGAGTGATTCATTTGGCGAAGCAGAAATCCAGATTGGAAGAAATAGCCAATAGCTTGTATGAAGTCTTTTTTACCACATCCCAGAAATGTTGGAAGAACCTTGCAGGAAAACCATCCGCCCCGGGCTACCAAGGGATTTAGCATAAAAAAGATCCTCTTTTATTTCTTGTTCCGTGATTGGTTCACAAAGAGACTGACAATCATCAATTGAAAGTCTCACAGATGGTTGAAGAACAGGAATCGGGTCAGTACTCTCCTTGTTTAAGAGTGAGGAAAAATACTCTTTTGCATGTGCCTTAATCAACTCTGGATCATTGGAGAAAGACCCATCCTCCAATTTTACTTTGCGAATGGTGTTGCTCGCAGCTCTCGCTTTTAGGGAAGAATAGAAGAATTTTGAGTTCTTGTCTCCCTCACGAAGCCATAACTGTCTAGATTTTTGCCTTAGAAGACTTTCATCCCTTTTTAAGATATGAAGATATTCCTCCTTAGCTTCAAATTCCTGTTGAATAAGCACAACATTTAGTGGGTCAGAGAGGGATGCCTCCTGGGCTGTTTCCATCTTTTTTCTGCAGGTGAAAAGAAGGTCATTGATATTCCCAAAAGAGTCCCTATTCCATGCCTTAAGAACACTTTTTAAATACTGAAGCTTTTTGACTAGTACAAACATTGGGGAACCATTGAAGCTTCTATCCCAAGCTTGCCTGATGACCTGCTCAAACTGAGGATGAGCTTCCCATGCAGAGATGTATTTGAAAGGTCTGGGTCCTGAGGGGAATGCTGGATAGACGGTGACTTGGAGAGCCGAATGATCAGAAAGCCCAGGAGGGAGAGCATGATAGAAACTATCAATGTGCTCCAACATTCATTGAAGGTTGATCAAGACACGATCCAATTTACAAGCAATCCTTGCATCCTGATTATTACACCAAGAGAATGAACTGCCATTGCCCCATAGATCCTGAAGATGACAAGCTTCAATACAATTATTAAACCTGGAAAGCCTTCGAGTGTGAGGAGGCCGACCTCCCAATTTTTCATGGGCATAACGAACCTCATTAAAATCTCCCCCAACTATCCATTTAGACAAGTTAGCAGAACCTGCCAAGATTTCTAGATCACCCCAAAGAGAGTTCCGTTCACTAGAGGAATTAGACGCATAGATCACTGTTAAAAAATAGCTTGGGATGTCCTCGTTGGTAGGGATGATCTTGCAGTGAATATACTGATTAGAAAATGACAGAAGCTCCACGTTCATCAATGAGTTGTTCCATAATAGCCAAATACGACCTCTAGAAATTGGATTAAGCAGCTTGTAATGGGGAAGAATCCTCCTACTAACCTTTAAAGCATTGTGGTCCTCCACTTTTGTTTCCACCAAAGCTATAAGAGGATAAGAAATTTTCTTCAAAAAGTTTTTTACATCCATCTGTTTCTCCTTGCTATTGATCCCTCGGATATTCCAAAAAACACAATCCATAAAACAAAATTGGATTGGATAGAGTAAATGAATCTAGGCCTCAACCTTAGAAGGTCCAGAGAGGGGACCATGTTTCTTCTTTTTATTTTTCTTTGTTTCTGGATTGGAAGGCAAAGAATGCTTGTCTTCCAAATGCTCCCCTTTAGCAGTAGATTTTTTTTACCCTTTTTTGTTTTCCTGTAGGAGCTTTATTTATAAATTCGGGATGAAGAACCACTTGCAAAATAGGATCATTGGGGTTATTCCCAGAGGGGGGTGCTTGCATTTGAAGTGACTGACTACCTTGGTTGGCATTAGCCTTTACCCCTGAAGTGGTAGACTTCTGAGATTGAATTTCTACATCAGATTCAGAGGAGGGCTGCCCAGCTTGAAAGGATATTACATGAGGAATTACTGCTTGTTCAGACTGAGATCGTGCTACCTGACCCGACTGAGGTTTATCTGCTTGATGCCCAGATTGTGAGATTTCTGCCTGAAGATGTGCTGCCCGTTCAGACTGAGATAATTCTACCTGACCCGACTGATATTTTTCTGTTTGATTAGTTTGCAAGGAAAGCATTGCTGCCCCTCCAGATTGAGAAAATTCTTGAGCCTTTGTAACCTGAACAAGTTGTGAGACTAGAGCCCCCCCTTCTTGGGTTGTAGAGTTTCCCTCCTTGTTGCCTTTGGTACGTCGAACTTCCTCAAAAGGAATCTCTTCAGGGGCCCCCTCCAGGCTATCCTTTGGAAGTGTACTTGTGGAGAAAGTCAAGGGAACACGGGTCTTTTTGCAACAAATGGCCTCATGATGTCCAAATGTATTGCAATGTTTGCATGCTTCCGGCTTCCAATCATAGGTGACTTTAATGGCTTCTCTATCTCCATTGCGAATTTGAACAAAGACCTCATCTGGTAGCTCCTCCCCTGCTTCAAATTGAACACATACTCTAGCATAGGCAGTGCGAGAGTGAGATGCAGTGGTTGTGTCCATATAGAATGGAGTGCCTATCAAACTTGCTATTTTCCCAATACAGGTTCTGGACCAGAAATGCAGAGTAGTAGATTTGGGAATTTTATCCATAGGGGAATGGACGTGAGCCGCTCAAATTCCATTCTAGTGTTCCTATTCCATTTTTGAATCACAAAGGGACGGTTGTCCATGGACCAGGGTCCCCTTCAAGCACACGAATAAGATCCTCTTCCAAATAAAAGGTGACCATAAAGAACCCATTGCCTTGCAGGGTGAGTTTGATCTCGCCTTTTGGTTTCCAGAGCTTTTTTATAAATTGAAGAAAAGGAGTATACACTGGTCTTTTTCCCCAGACATAACCCACCAATATGAAACCCCAGGCTGCTGCTTCTGCTTCCTCGATTTCTTCTTCTTCTAAGACTGCAAACTTCTGTGAACAATCCTTTTTGGGTGGAAAGAACTCTATACTAGTTTGATGTTGCTTGGTGGCTGATGTGGAGAATAAACTAGCCCAGTCCTTTGAGACAACATTAACTTCGGAATAGGAACAAATACTCTGTTTTGTTTAGGTCTAGGAGCTAAAATCAGTCCAGATTTTTGGACCTTACTTGTCTCCACGTCCTTACTTTTGACAAGGGGAGTAGGAAGAATACCTTTACTTGAAGGAGGGACAGCAGCCCCAAAAGCTGAGGGAGACCTGGGGACAGATACATCAGTGAAAGATACCTTTGTTGATTCACCTATCTGAGTAGCCACAAAGGAAGAGGGAGCTCCAACAGTAGTATCAACAGTAGCACCACTATCAAGGGGTGACAAAGCAGAAGCTACAGTACCATCCTGAATTGATGTAGGGGAAAAAGATTTCGAGGGGGAATGAGAGGAGATCACCCCGGATAGGGCCAGAGCAAGGGGAAGAGAAACCAAAGGAAAGGATTGAGAAGGTGCAGAGGGGGCAGAAGAGGGAATGGAAGGGGGGGGGGGGACAGATCCTGGGATATGGAGCAGAGGAGGGGAAGAGGGAAGTGATCCCTCCTTCCTGAACGGCTTATCCGGCATAGCCGGAGTGGCTGCCGGAAGGCGGAAGGAAAGGCCGCTGAGGGTGGTGGTAGGTGAGAGTCACGGGTGGTGGGTGTAGATTAATAGCACCATCATTTGAATACAAGCAAAATAACATTGGACCCGATCAATCCTACCGTATCAGTGTTGATCAAGTTTTTTCTTTTAATTTTATATTTTAACTTAGAGGTGTCATATACATTAGGTGCCGTCTTTAAAACCTGGACAATGCACTATGCGATTGAAATCCATGTTTTAAAAACTCAGTTTGAAATTGAAGAAATTAAAAATATTAGCGAATTACTCACACATCCAAACGCGGCCTTTAGCTCCATTGATTTCATGGATCGTCTTATGCTGATGTGTTTTCGGCATATTTAAGTTTAATAATGGAAAATAATTAAACAATTTAACTTACCGCAACTCCATTATTCTCGACCGCATAATGCAAGGCTGTGTTACCAGATGTATCCCGAAAATTCAGGATGAGCTCACAATTCTTAATTAAGAATTTCACAGTATCAATCCTATTGTTCTGCACAGCAACGTGAAGCGCTGTCTCTTTGTTGCTGTTGAGCTTTTTGGCCAGCCTCGGCTCTAGGTGGATGATCATGGCCACGACCATGGTGTAGCCCCTTGAAGCGGCTTCGTGGAGTGGGGGGGTTGTTGTCGACGCGGGAAGAGACCATCTGGTCGAGGGTGACGATTGTTGCGGAGTTGGTCGTATAATGAATGGACATATCTGATTTGTTCATGAGCTGCCTCCTCTTGATCCATTCCTACAGCAAAGTATATGTTAGACTCTGTGTTTGAAAGACGGGGATCGACAAGAGTCGCATTTATAGTGGTAACACAACTGCCACATTTCGATCTATTACATTGATGGCCAAGACTTTGGGGGTCCTTTTCCTTTTTAATGCAAGTAGTACTAAAAAAGTCTGTGCGATAGCGTGTGGAGCAACGCAATATTATGTCACTTGGGGCCAGCCCTCACTGTAGCCTATGTAAGCGATCGCCTAGGCCCCTTCCCCAAAAACAAAAGTATCCGATCTATAAATAAAACAAGAGAATAATATTAAACTTTTAATATTTCATGAATGGTAAGTCAAGTAATTATGTATTCAACGTATGATTTTTTTAAAAATATATACTTTGAGATATATGATATTTAAAAAAAAATTGAAAACAAAGATGATGCGTTTTGAACAGTAAAAAAAGTTTGGTTGTAATTTTTTTTCCCTTCTTGCATCATCTGGTGGCATCAGCACATTCTAACATTATTTTAGAAGGATCAATAGGCACTTTCAATCATGGGTTATTATAATCACAATTACAGTAGTATGATTTGCATTATAATAGTGAAAATTAGAAAATTAGTCCATAAAAATGGATATTCAACTGTGCATGCGTTACCTGTTTTAATTAATTGAACCCAATTTGGTAAGTTGGTGATTAATTAAGAAATTATTGTAACCCAATTTGTGACTTGTTTAATAATGGGTGATGCCATGCACATAACTTGTTTAGTAAGCTCCACCGATTATCAGAACTTGACCTACTATGGTCAACAATCCAAGAATTAGAAGTGGGGGATTCAGGATCTGACCTGTTAATTTGGCCTCATAGTAAAACTAGGCAACTAAACCACAATCGTCGGTACAACTGAGACATGAACTGATGATAAGTGTGTGAAGTCAGGTTTTTTCAATGAATTTCTTTTCTACTACCCTTCTTCGCCAAAGTTATAACCATACACTAAGCGAGTGGGGGACAAACTCTGGAACGTGCAGGCGATAGTAAGCAACATCCAAAAGATCAGTCGGGAAAATGTCCGTGTGTCAAGCTTTATTTATCTTTTTTCTTTCTTCCCCAGTATATAAGCAAGTGGATTGAAAACAATACCCAAAACACGACCATGCGTTATCTCCAAAGGAATACAACACTCACTCCCACATGTACTAAATGGATATGACAATCCCATTAGGTCCAAAGGCACTCCTTCCTCTCCTGACAATTTTTCCTTAACAAGGCCCCTACTCGAGCGAGGCTTTTCAAAAAGGGTCTTATTAATGATCAGTCGTGTCTGCTTTGCACTGCGGGTATAGAAGACGCAGATCATCTGGCATTTCAATGTTCATATTCCAGATTCATCCTAAAATCGCTCTTGAAAGATCTTCTGATTAATAGGCAAGTCCCTCATTCCCTCACTGTGTTCCCACGATGGCTTGAGGCCAACATATCCCACCTCATCCTGAAGCTATTGGTTGCTGCCATACTTATAAATTTCCTTTTGATGTAGGACAGATTATTCAGATGGGACCATCAAAAGTGGTCCACCAAATAAATTCAAATCAATGGTCACGATCTCGTAATCACATGAAATTTGACATGGTGAAATATATCGAGGAGATCTTCTGGATTAGTTGTTATACAACTAACAATTTTTATTTTTCAAAAATTCATTTATTTAGGGCTTTAAATTAGAGATTTTACTATTTTTAGTAAGTTTTAGATTTATGATATCTCAATCATAACAGATCGGAATTGATTTCTATCAATTCCTATGATCATTTAGGATCTCATAGAATCTGGAAAATTAGTTTTCGGATTTTACTATTTTTAGTAATTTTTTTATTTTATGCTATTAGTATAAATATCAGACTTGTAATTTAGGGTTTTAAGTTTTTTATCAATAATATTTTGAAATTCCTTCTGTTTTGGGGCTTCTTCCTTGTGAATTCAAGGGTTCCTTGTGGATTCAAAGTGTTTATGAGATCTCAACGCTGGTTGGATCTTTCTATCATTTTCACGCTGCGTTAGGTGGTATCAGAGCGAGGATTTGCCTTGCTGTGATGGCAAATAATGGAGGGGGAGACAACCAATCTAATGACGCTGGTCGTGGATTGGAGGATCTATGTAAGGCGGTCGAGGAACAACGTGATCAGATGCGAGAACAACTACAGGAGATCCGCATGATGATTGCTGGCCTGAACCTCAACGTCAACAACAGGGATCCTAAAGGTGATAGGATACGCGCTGAGGGATTTGCCCAAGGCCGACCTATTGCTCGGAACATCGTTCGACATCCCACTCATTATCAATTTGATGATGAGGAAGATTCGGATGATGAAGATGATGGACTTCATGGATATCAACCGTGGAGGCGGCGTATGAAATACAATGATTATCGATTGAAGGCGGATATTCCGTATTTCAATGGTAATATGCAGATCGAGGATTTTCTCGATTGGATCTCAGAGGTCGAAAGATTCTTTGAGCTGATGGAGGTTCCTGATTGAATATTTTCAGTTATTATTAATTACCGCAAGTGCACGGATCATTACAGTAGTATAGATCTAGCAAATACGGGTCGAACCCACAGAGAATTGTTCAAATCAGATTATTAATTGATTTAACTAATCGAACTAGAAAGAAAGATTGATGAAGTTTTTTTTTATTATGTTTTTTTTTAAAGCTAATATGAATATAAAAAGATAACTAGGGTTTTAGAATCCACCATGCAATACCAATGTAGGGATTATATTCAAATATGAAACTCCATCATATAACTCAATCAATATTGACGTTAATAAAATATCAATCAGAAAATAACTATTTAAAATCATATTATTTCATAAAATCAGATTTAAAATCAAAACAATCATCTCAACATTCACATATTAGGAAGAGAATAAGATATCAAAATAGTTAATCAAGCATACCCTGTCAAACCCTAAACAAGAGATCCTTGAAGATGATTCTACGATTAAAAACCTTAATATAATGATCTATCTCCCTTCCCTTTATAAAATCTACCAACTCAATATTCAACTTGTTAAGAAGAGCATAAAATATCAGAGAACTCAATCAAAGCATATTTTATCAAATCAAATACAAGAGATTTTTGAAGAAAGTAATAAGAAATTCACATAAAAGGTTTCAAAAGAGAATTGAAGGAGAGATTGATACTCAATAAAGCAAACAATATGAAGAATTCAGATCTAAATATAAAATCCTAAACTAGCATTGCATGGTTTCATCTTCAACCCTAGTTGAAGATTTAGCTAGTCATGATCAAACGAAATAAAAGAAAAATAAAAGAAACCATATTATATAAAAAAAAATATTCTGAAAACAAAAAAACTAATATAAAAATTCAGATCTAAATGACTACAAGCATATGAAAAGAAAAACAAAAAGAAAACTCTTGAATCTTTCTCCTCTGGTTGTCCTTTTGCCTCCTTGTTTTGATGTCTCCTTCTTGGCTTCATATGTGTTCCTTTTATAGCCTTCAGCCTTGAATTTCAACCGTTGATTTGCAATAAATTGGATGGTCAAGATTAACCATTAACCTTCCTAATATGCATCTTTGACAGATTCAACAGGTAAAGCTTTCATTCCCGTCATTGATTTTCTGCAGAATCTTCGGATGAATTTTTGACCCCTAATATGGTGAAATTGCAAAATATTCATGAACAATTGATTTGTAGATCTTGAAAATATCTTTCCAAAGCCATATTGTGGGCCAAAATACGATATTTGAGGCAAAAGTTATGGTCAAACCAGTAGGACGGTTTCAACATTGATTTAAAGAATATTTGATTGGAATTTGATTTTTGATTCTCTCTTCACCAAATCTTTTTCTAGCATAATTTTGGATCTTCTAGAGTCTTCTTGATTCTCATTCATATCTTTAAATGCTTTATAGAGTATCTTGCATTGATAATCATCATTTATCTCAATTACCTGTAATAACATATAAATTTGGAATATTAGTCATTATTACACATAAAATTAGGAATAGAAAACTAAATTAAAGGGTTTAAATGTGAAAATAATATGCTTATTAAATACCCCCAAACCTAGATTTTGCTGGTCCTCTAGCAATCAAATTAAAGTGATTAAACAAAATATATATATAAAAAAGGATAAGGCCACTTTCGCAGGCTCTCACGGTTGCATTTAGCGTATGCAACAAGCCCTTAAACCCCTAGGTCACCCCTAGGGAGCTTGATAAAAATCTACTAAAGTTGAGAACTGAGAAAAATGCAACAAGCCCTTAAGCCCTTAAACCCCTAGTAGATTTTTTTTTTTTTTTTTTTTTGAAAATCTGAGAAAAATGACATCTTAGGGAGCTTGATAAAAATCTACTAAAGTTGAGAACTCTATCCATATGTCAGAAGTTTCCACTCATAATCAAGTCCTGAAGTGTGTGTGTGCATAACCAACAAGGATGTAACTTTCTTTTTCCAAGTAAAACTTAATTTTGATCACCTTCAGAATGGATTTCGCCTTGACTTCAAAAAAACTCACTGGATATTATACTCAACAAGGAAATCACTCAGAGGTGGGCTCATTTCTCTCAACTTATATGTGGCAAGGAATCAAAATTCAAATAATCCACATATAAGATTTTATAGAAGGACGGACCATATCAAAGAAAAAGAAAATTAAATTGATCTCAGGAATGGAATATCATCGACTCAAGAACATTGGATTAAACACCATAAGTCCTCTTCATCTATTCTCCACATTTTAACCACATTACATTTAGGATCAAATAGGTCTTTTCAAAAGGTTGTAATGGGGCTAGGGTTATCGTTGGAAATTGGACAAGGTTTATTCTGAAATGCTTTGAAGATTTGTTTATTTTTCGATGAATATCGGTTTCTTCTCTTCTTTTTTTTTTTCTTCTTCTTTTTTTTTCTTCTTTTTTTTTCTTCAAGAATCATGATAGTAATAACCCTCCATGAAATTTCATACTAATTGATTGATTTTTTTTTCTTTTTCTTTCCTCGTTCCCAAAACAAAATTTTAAGGTTATACTCATTAAATAAAGTGTAGGATGGAAAAATAGGTTGAACAAAGAAAGACTTATATGGCTCAAGGGGTTCGACTAATGGATAAATATAAAAATAGGTTGGCTGAACATGATATATGGGTTAGCAAAGATGGCCTAAATCATTTCCTAAGTTTCATATGGTTATTGTATGCCTTGAAAAGATTTCAAAGGAGTTTCTAGTGTATAATCCAATTTTTATGGTGTTCATGAGTCTTTGATCAAAACAAGAATAAAGAGAT
This sequence comes from Acorus calamus, assembly GCA_030737845.1. Lineage (NCBI taxonomy): Eukaryota > Viridiplantae > Streptophyta > Magnoliopsida > Acorales > Acoraceae > Acorus > Acorus calamus. Next base: position 9,750,328 of record CM060863.1, on the reverse strand, counting down.
CAAGCAAACGACATTTTTTTTTAAAGTGAAAACAAGAAAAATTTGAGTTTACTTGTAACTCAGAATTATGTAAAATCCCTCCAATAATAGAATGGCTCAAATCTCTCATGGGTTAAGTCTCCACTAATAATTCTTCCAGTTCTCTCCCTTAAATTTCACTTTTCCATTTAGGCTACATATATGTGGCTATAAGTGCTGAATTTTTTTTTTCAAGACTTTAAATTTGTGAAAAATATTTTAGACACAGGATAGGATTAACAACTAAAGTGAAAATTGATCTGGCAAGCCAAATGCATCCCAATGATTAAATTTTTCCAAAATTTTTTTTTCTTAATATATCACATCAAAATTTGTTGATTACACCCCCAAACCTGAATCTAACATTGTCCTCAATGTTCATATAATTGGACACATGAAATATCAAGAAAAGAGAATGAAAAAGGAAGAATTTTACCATATCAAGTGATCACCATTGAACTGCTGGTATACGATGACATCAAAACAATTTTATTAGTTCAATATACTTCAAAATAAAGATTACATCCAATGACTCGATGATAGTGGATGTAACAAACACAAAGCCTAGACTGAAAATGGAAAATTACCCTAACGCCCCCAAACCTAGTTTACAGCATGAACAAGGAATTGATGACTCGGGAGGAAAGGCAACCCAGAAAAATATAGTACAAAATGATTACCAAGAGAGCTTGATCTTGATAGATGGAATCAATGAGATGAATGACCTCCACTTTCTCCCGCGGTAACTCCAAAAATAGTTTAAGTTCTAGCTTAGGAGGCTCATCAATGGAAGGAAGGGGTGGTGACAGAGGAGGGGGCTCAGGTTTTGGTTGCCACTTATTGAATGGGATGGTTGGTTCTGAATCTAGGAGAGCATTTACTTCCATGATCGATTTTTCCATATCAAAATTTTCTCCAAAGTGAGCAAGACAAAACTCTAAAGGATCTTTAGTAGACATAGAATGATGTTTCAAATCTTCAATTATTTCCTCAATAGAATTCACATCGTCTAATTCATCATTATAATCTCCTGGTTGTTTTCCAATGTGAAAGATATTTAGGTCAACTGTCATATTTCCAAAAGATAATTTCATCAATCCATTTCGACAGTTAATCAAAGCATTAGATGTAGCCAGGAATGGTCTACCCAAAATTACAGGAATTTGCCCGTTCGGGTTTAGAACAGGTTGAGTTTCTAAAACTATAAAGTCAACAGGAAAGATGAAATCCCCAACCTTAATAAGGACATCCTCAATGACACCATTAGGAATTTTCACAGATCGATCTGCTAATTGTAAGGTCACTGGGGTAGGCCTCAATTCTCCTAAGCCTAACTGTTTGTACACTGAATAGGGCAGTAGATTTACACTCGCACCTAAGGGTGCGTTTGGTTGCGCGATTGCAAAATTGATTCTGTAGGAATCTGCGATTGCAAACCTGATTTCGCAGGAAGCTCACTTTCTCAGCTTTTTGAAATCGCAGCTTTTGGGCACTATTTGCCTGCAATCGCTGGGTTTAAAACTGCGATTACAAAACTGTTTGGTTGCGCGATTGCAAACGCAGCTTCCTGTAATCGCAATCGCAGCGCAATCGCGCAACCAAACGCACCCTAAGTCTAACAAAGCTCGATCAATACGAGTGTCTCCAATCACACATGAAATGGTGGGACAACCTGGGTCCTTATACTTGATTGGAGTCTCACATGAAAGAATGGAGCTTATATGGGATGCCAAGAAAGCTTTCTTGGGTACATTGTTGGTCCTTTTTTGGGTGCATAAGTCCTTCAAAAATTTGGCATAGGCAGGTACCTGTTGGACAACATCTAGGAGCGGAATGTTCACGCGAACTTGCTTGAACACCTCTAAAATTTTATCTAGCTGTGCAGATTTCTTAATTGTACCTAATCTCTGGGGATATGGGGCCTTGGGAACATAAACTCTCTCAGGAGAATCATTGGGCTTCACTTTCTCTAGGATGGATGGGTCAGGAGGAATGAGTTCAGAATCTGGGTCCTCATGAATAATTTGGGCTTGTCCTTATCATCTTCGACATCATTACTAGGCATAATAACCTTGTTGTCCACTTGTCTACCAGACTAAGAGTAGTGATTGCATTAACCTGGTTGGACTGGTTACTAGAAGAATCTTGGATTTGTCCTTGAAGAATGTGTCCTCTAGGGTTAGGCTCAGGTTGACTAGGAAACTTTCCTTTCTCTCTCTCACTCATGGTGGTGGCCAATTGACCAACTTGAATCTCGAGACGGGAGATTGCCTGTGTGGTGGATTGAAGGATTTGCCCTGTAGATTGCATAAATTGATTCAAAGTGGCAGACATCTGGGAGGATGATTGAGTTAAATTTTGAGTGGCCTTCATAAGAACATCCAACCCTTTTCTAAGGAAGAGAACTTCTTCTCATTTTCTGTTTGAAACCAGGCGGAGGAAATGGAGTAGGAATGGGTCCTGTGTTTGGTCTAGGATACATGGGAGCTTGAGGAGGTCCTTGTGGGCCTCCTTGAAATGGGCCTTGAGTCCATGATAGATTTGGATGATTCCTCCATCCAGGATTATAAGTTTGAGCATATGGGTCATTTTTCTTCCATTGTAAGCTATTGGCATGTTCGGCCCAACTTTCCTTGTGGGATGACAGGGAAGGACAGTCTTCCGCTAGGTGATTTGAAGATTTACATAAAATGCAGACAATAGTAGGGTTGGAGGTGGAGACTTGATTAATAGAATCATGATTTGGTTTCATCTCTAGGGCCTCTACTCTACGAATGAGAGATGCAAATTTGGCTTCAGACTCAAACTACTATCAATGGAATGAATACCTCCCTTAGAAGGCATGAGTTTCTCAGGCTCTCTAATTGTCTCCCATTGCATGGATTTTTCAGCTACTTCTTCTAGAAATGCCCATGCTTCAGTTTCATTTTTATTGGTAAATTCACCACTACACATTGATTCAACCATAGTCCTTGTGGTGTAATTCAAACCTTCATATAAAATTTGCACTAATCTCCAAACCTCAAATCCATGATGAGGACATTGCAACAGCAAGTCCTTGAATCTCTCTAAATATCTCCATAAAGATTCCCCATCCTTTTGAATGAATTGATTTATATTCATGCGAATCTTAGCAGTTTTATGATTAGGAAAGAACTTCTTCAGAAATATCATAACTAATTGATCCCAAGTGGTGATAGAATTTGCAGTTAGAGCATACAACCACTTTTTAGCATTATCTTTGAGGGAGAAGTTGATTAACCTCAACCGGATGGAATCATCAGTTAGCTGTTGAAGTTTTAGAGTGGAACAAACTTCCTCAAATTCCCTAATGAAAAGATATGGATCCTCGGATCCATCAAATTTTGGGAGCATATTAATCATCCCAGGCTTGATCTCAAAGTTGTTAGCATTGGTTGTTGGTAACACAATGCATGAGGGTTGCGTAGTTCTAGATGGATACATGTAATCCTTCAAGGTCTTTAGAATAACAACTATTGTGTTATCCATGGTGATGGTTGACTCGGTACGAATCAATCGGTTTTTAGAATCTCTAGACCAAATGCTCATAAACCAAAATATCCCAAATTAAGAATATACTTTCACAATCAACAGATTAAGATTTATCTTGTTAGGTGAGGGATGATGATTTTTAAAAAATCTAGCTGTTGAGGATGTTCCTCCCTTAATGGACAGCTCCTAACTGTTCCAAGATATGCCTCAAGCTTGCCAATTAACAATCAACCACCTAACAACCAGGAAAGTGTAAAGGATTAGTGGGGGTCTTCCACGCTTTCACGTGTTCCTCAATTAAGTAACCACCGTCCTTTAAGGTAGAAACCTTATGAAACCACTTTCCTAGACATCATTAAATGGTTTATTGCTCACTGGATTATCTCTTGGCGTCTCTTGTCCTATTGAGCTCGAAAACCTAGGGTCAAGTCTAATTCATTTTAATTTAATTAGGCTCATGGGTTTGACAAATGCTCAAGATGATGATTTGTGGGCCAAGGGAGGGTGATGAAATCCCCACCTTATGTTATGTGGGACAACCCTTAGATTAATTAATTAATGTATGCTAATTGAAAAATGCACACACCGAAAATCCCAATCAACCCCAAAAGTAACCCACTTGCAGAAGATTCGTGGGTGAATGAAATACTCACAACTCACACACAGTGAGGGAAGAATTAAATCCACCTTTTTACCGTGATGAAATGGTTCACCTTAGGGTCGCCTTTGAACACTTTTGGATGCTTGTTTAGAGAAAGAATGGTCTAAGCCTTACACCATTCTTTGTTGTGTTCTTGTAGGTTCTTGATATCCTGCAAAGCATATAAAAAAATCAGCAAAAGAAAAAAAAAAACTAATCCGAAAGATAAATCAATATCAAATATAATTTGAAACAATTCCCCGGCAACGGCGCCAAAAACTTGATTGAATATTTTAAGTTATTATTAATTACCGCAAGTGCACGGATCGTTACAGTAGTATAGATCTAGCAAATACGGGTCGAACCCACAGAGAATTGTTCAAATCAGATTATTAATTGATTTAACTAATCGAACTAGAAAGAAAGATTGATGAAGTTTTTTTTTATTATGTTTATTTTTAAAAGCTAATATGAATATAAAAAGATAACTAGGGTTTTAGAATCCACCATGCAATACCAATGTAGGGATTATATTCAAATATGAAACTCCATCATATAACTCAATCAATATTGACGTTAATCAAATATCAATCGGAAAATAAATATTTAAAATCATATTATTTCATAAAATCAGATTTAAAATCAAAACAATCATCTCAACATTCACACATTAGGAAGAGAATAAGATATCAAAATAGTTAATCAAGCATATCCTGTCAAACCTTAAACAAGAGATCCTTGAAGATGATTCTACGATTAAAAACCTTAATATAATGATATATCTCCCTTCCCTTTATAAAATCTACCAACTCAATATTCAACTTGTTAAGAAGAGCATAAAATATCAGAGAACTCAATCAAAGCATATTTTATCAAATCAAATACAAGAGATTTTTGAAGAAAGTAATAAGAAATTCACATAAAAGGTTTCAAAAGAGAATTGAAGGAGAGATTGATACTCAATAAAGCAAACAATATGAAGAATTCAGATCTAAATATAAAATCCTAAACTAGCATTGCATGGTTTCATCTTCAACCCTAGTTGAAGATTTAGCTTGTCATGATCAAACGAAAAAAAAGAAAAATAAAACAAACCATATTATATAAAAAAAAATATTCTGAAAATAAAAAAACTAATATAAAAATTCAGATCTAAATGACTACAAGCATATGAAAAGAAAAACAAAAAGAAAACTCTTGAATCTTTCTCCTCTGGTTGTCCTTTTACCTCCTTGTTTTGATGTTCTCCTTCTTGGCTTCATATGTGTTCCTTTTATAGCCTTCAGCCTTGAATTTCAACCGTTGATTTGCAATAAATTGGATGGTCAAGATTAACCATTAACCTTCCTAATATGCATCTTTGACAGATTTATCAGGTAAAAGCTTTCATTCCCGTCATTGATTTTCTACAGAATCTTCGGATGAATTTTGGACCCCTAATATGGTGGAATTGCAAAATATTCATGAAACATTGATTTGTAGATCTTGAAAATATCTTTCCAAAGCCATGTTGTGGGCCAAAATACGATATTTGAGGCAAAAGTTATGGTCAAAACAGTAAGACAGTTTCAACATTGATTTGAAGAATATTTGATTGGAATTTGATTTTTGATTTTCTCTTCACCAAATCTTTTTCTAGCATAATTTTGGATCTTCTAGAGTCCTCTTGATTCTCATTCATATCTTTAAATGCTTCATAGAGTATCTTGCATTGATAATCATCATTTATCTCAATTACCTGTAATAACATATAAATTTGGAATATTAGTCATTATTACACATAAAATTAGGAATAGAAAACTAAATTAAAGGGTTTAAATGTGAAAATAATATGCTTATCAGTTCCCGAAGAAAAGATGGTCAAATTGGTGGCTTTTCGATTGAAGAGCGGGGCCGCCGCTTGGTGGGACCAACTTCAGAGAACCCGACAACGGCGAGGAAGGGTACTTGTTCGTACGTGGAAGAAGATAAAACAACTTCTCATGGATCAATTTCTACCATTAAATTACGAACGATATGTGCCCCCATTGTATCAAAATTGTCGCCAAACCGCAATGGTGGAATCACAATTAGAGAGATCAAGCGTGCAAGTTATGGTTGATGGATCAATGGAGGTGACCAAAGAAAGTCCTTCAAAAATTCAGAAGTGTCCGAAGATGAAAGCCTATGATCAACATCTGGTTGAATCAAATATTGATGGGGACAAAAGTAACAACACAACTGACGGCGATGATATATATGATGGTGCTGAGTTCGCAAACGAAGAAGGAGAGCGGGTCAACTTCATCGTTGAACCAGAGATCGACAAGGACATGAGAAATAAAGAAGCAGAGGATGTTGTTTTCTCTGGTGATTCTGAAGATATTATTGGAGGAGAACAAGAGGAGTTATTTTCACTATCCTTAGTGGTGATCCCCAAGATAGAAGAGCCTCTACAGAAGCTCGTGTTGCAGGATATGTGCACCATCACCAAAAGTGTTTTCGGTGTCATCATCAACAATGATAATGATGAATACTTTGCGACTACTACAATGGTGAAGGAATTTTGGCTACAAATCGAGGTGCATTCAATTTTCTATATGATCGGTTATATTGAGAAGAAATTTGAAGTCAAGAAAACGTCTCTTCTCTTGCCAAAGGTGAAATACAAAGAAACATCAATTGAAGAGCGGAAGAACTCGAGGACGAGTTCTTTTGAAGAAGAGGAGTCTGATGTAGGATAGATTATTCAGATGGGACCATCAAAAGTGGTCCACCAAATAAATTCAAATCAGGTCACGATCTCGGAATCGCACGAAATTTGACATGGTGAAATATATCGAGGAGATCTTCTGGATTAGTTTTTATACAACTAACAATTTTTTATTTTTCAAAAATTCATTTATTTAGGGCTTTAAATTAGAGATTTTACTATTTTTAGTAAGTTTTAGATTTATGATATCTCAATCATAACAAATCGGAATTGATTTCTATCAATTCCTATGATCATTTAGGATCTCATAGAATCTGGAAAATTAGTTTTCGGATTTTACTATTTTTAGTAATTTTTTTTATTTTATGGTATTAGTATAAATATCAGACTTGTAATTTAGGGTTTTAAGTTTTTTATCAATAATATTTTGAAATTCCTTCAGTTTTGGGGCTTCTTCCTTGTGAATTCAAGGGTTCCTTGTGGATTCAAGGTGTTTATGAGATCTCAACGCTGGTTGGATCTTTCTATTGTTTTCACGCTGCGTTACCTTTGGTTTACTTGGTTGGAACACAATAATAGAGTTTTAGAGGTAAATCACTCCACAAGAGGAGAATCCTGCGGCAAATTAAGGAAGCTATCTCTCTTCGCTTTCAATCCTCTTCTCTTTCAGCTATCCTCAACCCCGATCTCCTCAAAATTATAGCCAACTTTAAAATCTTTATCTCTGAGAAAGTTGTTAAGGAGATCCCTGTCCAATGGGTAGCACTCGACCCTCTTTGGTTGAAGATTAACTCAGATGGCTTCCCAACGAAGGATGGGGGGGGGGGATATGGAGCACTTGCACGAAATGAAAGTGGTGAATTTCTTTTAGGGGTGGCTGGCCAGGATAGGCCCACCTCTATCAATCTACTAGAACTTCGAGGCATTTTATCCGGTGTGAAATTAGGCATTCAATTGGGAGCCTCTCGCCTCTGGATTGAGTCGGACTCAACAACAGCCTTGGCTTGGCTGAAAAACAAGTGATCTCTACCTTAGACGGCCCTTAGAACTCAAAGACAACTCCTCACCAGCCTGGATCTGTTACACTCTTGGAAGTCCTCACACATACACAGAGAGGGCAATAGCGTTGTAGACCTCTTGGCATCACATAGATCATCAATGGGAGAAACAGTTTTTCGACAACATGATCTATGGCCTGACATTGAAGAACTATTGAAGAATGACAAACAAGGGAAGATATACCTCAGGAAATCATAATTCCTTTTTTTTGTATTAGGTGGGAGTAATTGCTTCTAGAGTTCATTTTGAAATCTCAGTGTCGCTACACTGGAGAAATTACCCTCCTCTGTAAACCCCATCATGAATCCTTTGTAATGTTTGTTCAGTTATAGAAATACAACAATCAAATTACCAAACAAAAAAAAAACTTGTTTAGTAAGTTAATTTTTGTTGAATTCAGTGAAGGAATCTCTGAAGGGAAGGATTAAAATGTTTTTTTTTTATTAAAGGTGGATATACCGGTACTTCATCTCTCATTTTCTTTGAGTCAGTCCCTTTTTTAATGCTTATATTAGATGGCCAAGTAATGAAAGGAAGTATTATAATGTCTTTATGTTAAAAACAGATGCTGAAGAAGTATGGGTATCATGATGTTCAAGAAATATATGGGGTTAAATTAGAGCTGAAAAAGGGATTACTTATTTAGGAATGGACGGTGATTGCTTTTTTGAGGAATGGTAAATGGACGAAACCAGTGCAAGCTCCGGTGGACTTCGATCCAATTTGGGAGGAAATACAACATTTAAAAGTAGGTGGAAGGGGTGAGGACATTCTCATTTGGTATCCTAGCAAAACTGGAAATTTGGGTCTCTCTGAGGCATGGAATGTTGTTCGATGTTGGGGGACTTTGTTTCCTTGGACCAAGTGGATTTGGCAGCCTATTCAAACTCCTAAGCACTCTTTGTGTGCTTGGCAAGTCTTTCATGATAAGCTGCCTACTCTATCCAGACTCCAATCAAAGGGACTTATCCAAAATTCAGTATGCCCTCTATGTTTCTCTGATCGAGAGGATGTTGATCATCTTCTCTTGGGATGCTCTTACTCAAGGTTCATCTGGTCCCTCCTTTTTAGAGATCTTCTCATTCAAACGGCTCTCCCTTACAATTTGGTGGCTTCCTCCACTGGCTAGATTCCCACCTGGTTGATCCCTTTCAAAAAGAAATTTCTAGCTTGGTCCTCTCTACAACATTTTGGTTCCTATGGCTTGGGCGCAATAGCAGCGTATTTTTCAGGAAATCTCAACATAAATCAGTCTTGTTAAGCAATATAAAGGCTAGCATTCGTGCGAGGACAGTAGCTAAGATCTTCTATGCTCCAGAAATTTTAGAAAATAAAAAAATTGCAGATTCTTTAGGTCTGCGGCTGAAACAGAAGGTCCCAACTATCATGAGTATTCTCTGGTCTCCTCCCCATGAGGGTCGGTTTAAGATGAACACTCATTGCTCCCTAGTAGATGATAGGGGAGGTTATGGGGCTCTTATTTGCAATGAGCATGCTGAATTTAACATTGGACTAACTGGTCGACTAGACCTCCCCTCCATTAATCTCTTGGAGCTTAAAGTGATTGAGAAGGGTGTTGATCTGGGTCTATCAATTAATCTCACAAAATTATGGATCGAATCCAACTCTACAACTGCAAGCCTGGCTGCTAGGCAAGGGTCGTATCCCATGGACTGCCTTTCGATCTCTTCGTCATCTTCATCAATCTCTGGATAATATGGACTGTTGGAAGGCTACACATATACACCGTGAAGGAAATGCTCCTGTAGATTTGCTTGCTGCATTCCAATCAGCAAGGGGTGAAACTTCTTTCTCTCCAAGATAGATTTGGCCTAAGCTATATGATATGATAAAGGAAGACAAATCAATGAAAGGGTACCAGAGAATATCTTAATTCCCCTGTAGTTTTGATGGGGGCATGTATTGACAGTGATTTTTCAAAGTATAAGGTAAAATTAAAGTTTGATATGATCATTAGGGGCTCTACTATGCTCTGAAAAAATTTGGCAGGTTACTGTAGCTCTACAGGTCTGCTATGACTGGAAATTGGAACATTTTAAAAATTGCATTAGGAAAAAGGAGCAGCCTTGGGCTTGTTAATAGTCTAGGCTTTTTGATGCTCTTCTTTAATTTCTTCACTGGTTGTAAAGGGTTGTTAACTTTGTAAAGATTATATTCTTATAGTAATACAAAATCTTGATTACCAATAAAAAAAGATATTAATGTTCTATAGCAAACATCAAATATTGCCAAGTGGGGGAAAAACACAATTAATGCACTAGTGATAATTTTTGTAAAATGTATTAAAGTGATGATGTCTAGTGAAGTGGTGGCATCTGATGTTTCTCATAACAAATCATTGTGTAAAGCTATTCGGATGGCCTATGGTCGAATGAAAGGACACCGCAAGCCTTTATGGCCTTGTGCTGGTTTTTATACATGTGGGCATTGGCATTGAGCCGATCCATGGTCCCAAGCCTGAGCCAGACCCACTCCCGCGGATTTTTCTGCCAAACTGCCATTTTCATTAAAAAAATGAATGCAATTCATCTGTATGCATTATAAAAAATGAATGCTAATTATAACTTTATGCATTCTCCACTGGAATTAATGATATTGTTTTGAAGATGGGAGCAAAATCTAGACAAATAAAACATCTTAACTTATGGGGTTCATCCCATCATCACTCCCATGCCACATAAAAATGTTGGACAATCTATTTCAACTCATATTAAACTAGCATGCAATAGACCTAAGACAAAACAAGGAAAAATGAATTTCAGAGGTTGCCTGGATGGAAACATGTGATACAATGTATTAAGAACATAATTGCCCCCTCAATCACGCATAGGGTTCTCAACGATCTACTCTCTGGATACAACCACCCAACCCCATTGATCTTCTTCTTTGGTGCAGCATGAAGAAGCTACGTGAACCCATCACTAACTTGAGTAATCACCAAAGTAATAGTGAATACAATTTTGAGAAGAGTTTATATCACAACTACAGTCCCTCAGTCTTCTTAAATAGAAGGCAAAGAGAAGAGATCTGTTGAGGATTCGTAGGAGAATATGTTTTGGAGAGGAAGCTCTCCTCTCACCTCAATCATCAATCTAAGTTGCTCATAGCTAGCCACGGCCTCTCCTTTCTAACGCTGCGTAAAGGAGCTGATGCCATATCACCTCGACAACTGGTCCTCACTAAAAAACCTCACTCGCTATACTAGCCTCACCATTGCCAAAGCCACCCTCGTCCTCACTAAAAACCTCACCCAAGATACGGGCGGTCACCTCACTAATAGTCACCCCCTCATCCCCTGTTTCTCCTCTCATACCACCCTTGGCAAACCCTCCGGCCTCCAAGCCCACATCTTCGACCACCAACGACCGATCCCCACGCTTCCTTTTACACTAGTACCCAATGAGCCCCACTCCTTCGCTCGGGACAGCCTTCAAGGATGCACCTGCGCCCTCACCTGCACCAACCATCGGCGTCTCCTCCATTTGGGCCGTCTCCTCCGTGACCCTCCTCTCCACCCTGTCATTCTCCAACGAACCCGACCCCGAGACAGCATCCCTCTGCTCTCGGGAAGACCTGAAGCGCTTCATAATCAAAGCCGTCTTCTTCCCCTTCATCATCTCCTTCAATTTCGCACGAAAAGAAGGACCCAAAGGAACCTAGGGCTTCGAAATCAAGAAGAATGGAATGATCTAGGGCAAGATTAAGGAATTGAAAGTCAAAGTCAAGGTTTTTCGGTTTCAAATGGAGAAGAAGAAGAAGAGCAACCATTTTAAAATGTGGGGGGAAGTCCCTTATTCGGCATAAGGAAGTGAGACAGAAGGCGGCTAGTCACGGCTAGCCGCCCCCCATCCGCCGGGTCTGATCCACATGCCGCCAACCCCATGCGCCGGGTAAAATCAACTAGCCATCCCCCCCGCCAGCTTCTCAAACGCACCTACTTTTAAGTTTTTTTTAAAACAAATAGCCATGTATTGGTTTAGCTCCTAATCCTACTTGACCAAACATAACTCCCTTGAGATTTTGTCACATTTTCAATACCGTTCAGTTCGAATTTCTCCAGTTCAGGCTCTTTTCCAGAATTTTTATCCTTTGGATGACTCAATTCACCGAATCAACACCTTTTACTTGCCTTATGTCGGCGATATCCCCTTGATTTGTTGAGCTACTCAAGCATGGGTACGGTAGGCACAAGGAAACTGACACTGGGATGCTCCGTGCACGATGGCTAAGAACCCCGTCCGAGGGTTGGATCACTCGCTACTTTATTTTTTTCGCCTTCTACCTGGATCATCATTTCGGTTGAAAATTCTAGTCAAGACCTAGCCTCTGACAGTCTAAATCAACTCCCTAAATAGTATTGGTCATTTTACCTATTCTTCTAGAAGGTTGAGCCGGCCAAAATAAGGGTCTCTTTACTCATCACCGATCGAAGTCTTTTTGTTTCACACAAAGACCATGTCCAATGAGGGACAATTGTAGATACCCTAATTTTGACCGTTCAAAGAAAAGAAATTTACTTCAAGTAATATTAAAAAATGATCACACTTGGAAGTAGCCGCCCCATATTGGGCGGCTAGTTTTAATTAGCCATCCCCTGACAAACCCCAAATCGCTTCCTTGAATGGGACATAAAGTAGCATTTAATGATGATGATTACAGCGGTGTACCCTTTGGCCGCCCCATCTTGGCCAGTTAAATCCTAGTAACCGACCCAAGCCACTGCTTGTCAGTGATGGGATGTTTGGTAGGTCATCATGGGGGCGGCTACTTGAGAGTAACTGCCCCTCACCTGGACATTGTCAGAAGAACAGAGGATTGATGGGGGGTCAAATCAATCATTCTATTATCCAATTCGATCTATTGTCCAGTGGACACTCCCCTACCCCATTTTTACTATAAATAGGGGGCATCCAACTCATAATCCATTCATCACCAATTCAAATCAACACATACATTTTACTCCCAAGCCCCACTCATAAGCCCATTCCTCTACTTGAAACCTTAGAGAGAGAGAAAGATAGTTCTATTTTGTGAGTAGAAAACTCATTCCCTACACAAATCCACTCTCCAAGTCCATTGTCCAATAACCCAGGTTAAACCTAGTTTAACTTTAGCCAAACCCAAACCCATTTCCTATCCAGGTTCTGTCCAAATTGAATAAAGGTCCTAGACAGCTAATCCAAACCAGCTGTCCCCCACCAGGCGGCTAATTCCCACTAGCCGACCCTCACCTACACCCCAACTTTCAAACTTCCTTTAGCAAGTTTCTGATGCAAAATAGGATTCCTGTTTTTCACCTCTGTGTACTGCATGCCCGTATCCCAGAGCGGAGACCCCAAAAACTCCCCACAAAGGCGATCAAATCTGACCAAATTTTTTTTGCTTTTTGAGAAAGCAAGTGGCTATCACAAACACCCTTGAATCCTCGTCAGAGTTGTCGGGCTCCTCAGTCGGGTACCAAACCCCACCACCCTTCCGAGAGATGATCCGACTGAGCCTGCCAAGGCATGCACCGGACCCGAATCCTTAAAGAACCCCCACACACACCCAAAAAACCGAAAGGAGAAAGGAGGCCCAACCCTCCCGAAATCCGATACCGACATTCATAGTAGGATTCACCATAGATATTTTGATCTCGAAGGGGAATGCTACACATGCATCTTCCTAAATGATGATGAGCCAGATTCATATCAAGAAGCATTATCTGATCCAAGATTGAAGGAATGGATTGTTGCAATGAATAAGGAGTTCAATTTCATGGTGAAGAACAAGGTTTGGGAGCTTGTATACCTGCCTACTGGAAGAAAACCCATTGGCTAGTTGGTGTTGAAGATTAAAATAAAAGTTGATGATCCATTGACAAGTTCAAGTAAAGGCTTGTGGATAAAGGATAAGTCAGGTGGAAGGTTTAGATTATCAAGAAACCTTTTCACTAGTTGCCATATTCACATCAATCCAATGATCCTAGCATAACTGCAAGCCTGGACTTAGAATTATATTAGATGGATGTGAAGACAAATTTTTTGAATAGAGCTCTTAATGAAGAAATTTATATGTTGTAGCCGTCCGAAATGAAATTAAGGGATAGGAACAAAGTTGTGCAAGCTCAAGAAATCTATATATGGGCTGAAACAGTCTTTGAGGTAGTGGTACTTCAAATTTCATAATGCTATTAAATCTTTTGGCTTCACTATGATTGAAGAAGACCATTGCATATATATGAAGTGGCTGACAAGAGTTTTATAATTATCTACTAGTATGTTGATGATATCCTTTCAAGCTACAAATAACATGGAGTTGCTAAATTTCAATTGGCAATTGCTTTCTCTCAACTTCAATATGACGGACAAGGGAGAATCTATTATGTACTCGGCATCAAGATTTAGAGAGATCGAGCTAGGAGAAAGATTGGCTTATCTCAGTCAGCATATATTGAGAAGATATTAGAGAGGTTTGACATGAAGGACTGTAAACCCATTGATACTCCTGTTGACACGAATAAGAAGTTGAGCCTCAGAATGTGCCAACAAACTGATGACAAAAAAGAAAGGATGAAGAGAGTTCCTTATTCCACTGTAGTTGGAAGTTGATGTATGCTAATATTTGCATACGTCCATATATTTGATTTGTTGTGGGGTTGGTCAACAAATATCAGAGTAACCCTGGTCAAAGTTATTGGCAGGTCAATATTTCGGTATTTGAAAGGCACAAAAAACCTAACTCTTTGCTATTAGGGATGTGGTGAACTTAAAGTACATGGCTATTGTAATGCTAATCATGCAGGTGATCTTGATTCTCACAAGTCCACCTCTGATTTTGTATTTTTACTAGTTGGTGGAGCTTTCTCTTGGGCAAGCAGGAAGTAAAAGTCTACAACCTACTCTAGCATGGAATTTGAGTATGTGGCCAGTAGTCATGCTACAAGAGAAGTTGTGTGGATCCAACGATTTTTGTGAGTATGCAGATCATTAAAAGTGCAGAAGAGCCAATATCAATTTTGTATTGTTATACGAAGAAAAACTTTACAAGAAGGTTCATGAATTTTACAAAAGGAAAGCTAAGAGTGGGTCATCATACAAAGGAGGTACAAGAAGGTTCATAAATTTTACAAGAAGGAAAGCTAAGAGTGGGTCATTGATACAATGGAGGGAAGAACGAATGGGTCGAACTACATCCCTTTGGATTATAAGTTCCTCTCTAAGCATCCAGTATAAGAACATGCTAAAAATGTTGGAAAATCTATATCAAATCAGATTAAATTAGCATGAAGACCTAAGACAAAACAAGAAAAAATGAGTTTCAGAGATAGCATGGATGAAGGCACGTGGTTCACTGTCTTAAGAACGTAATCGCCCCCTCAATCGCACATGATTATCGACGATCTGCTCCCCTGAGACAACCACCTAGCCTCACTGATCTTCTTCTCTTGTGCAATAGAAATAAGCTATAAGAACCGGTTGTAGACTTGAGTAATCACCAAAGTAATAGTGAAAACAATTTTGAGAAGAAATTTTTTTTCTGTAAAGATAAAAGTGAGTAGAGACAGTTATGATCATATATATATATCACAATTACAGTCCGTCAGTCTTCTTAAATAGAAGCCGAAAGGAAAGAGATCCATTGAGGATTCATACAAGAATCTGTTTTGGAGACGAAGCTCCACTTCGCGGCAGTTACGCAGTCCTCCATGACTGTTACTACGAAGGTGGAGAGGATCTCTATATCACTCTCCCTCTCTCTTATCCAAGACCAAGTCCAAGCTCGAAAAAAGTAGAGGAAACACATTTTCCCTCAAAAACATTTTACAATTTTGAATTTCATTTGAAATATTTGAAAAACACGAAATGGGGAAACCCAAAACTTTTATAAAGTTTGTAACAATAATATAAACTTAATTTTATAAAGTTTCTAACAATAAAATACCACCACTCTTATTTTAATTAGGTGTTTTCAAAACCCAATAAAATTTACTTGATCACTCTTTATTTGGGCATAAATATGTATTCAATTAGACTATAACATCAACCTTTTTTCAAAATTCATATCAATATAAGCCCAAACACCCCCCACATCACGTCACTCCCTCACCCCTTCATCCCCACTTAAATAGAATCCGCCATGGTGTCTCTAGAGGCCAACACGCACTACAACAAAACAAGGTTTTAGTGACAGACATTTTGAATAGCTGTCACCTAAAACTATTGTTAGGTGACAGTCAAGAATGCATGTCATAATAAACATAGTTTTTTTATGACTGTTACATTTATTTTTCACAATATTCTATTTTTGTGACAGTTTCTTAAAATGTGTGTCATATAAATACCGGTTATTGTGACACACATGTTAAAAAGGTCACAAATGGTATTTATTGGTGACAAACATAATTGGAATGTAACATTTGTATTTATTAGGTGACAAACACGGGACCGGGTTAGGTCCAACACTCGTTCGACAATTCGATTGTCCAACGCGTTTTGGACCATTTGATCTAAATACATAAAAATTAACACATCAAAAGTAATTATATTTGAGATATTATGTAATTAATGCCTTTAAACAAATTTAGCAATTAATTAGGTTACAATTTTTTCCATTTTAGAAATTTCTCTATTCCTCTCCCCTTCTCCTTCTCCTTCTCCTTCTCTCCTTCTCCTCCTCTTATACTTTTCACCACCTCCATCAACTCTCACAAATTTATTCAAATGAATTTCATTTATTTAAGAATTGATATTTTTTTATATTCTTGTTTGATGAAAACATATTTGTTTCAATTTATGGGTTAAATAACAAGTTTAGTTTTAATTTCTATTTGACTCCAAGTCGGTGAGAATCTGAATCAAGCCATAATGAATTACATTTTAATATTTCCACTTCCATTAACCCCTCACAAATCAGATTGATTAATAGTAAAATTAAAAAAAAAAACATTTTCACCATTCAATAGGGGGTTGAGCGGGAGGAGAGAAGGTGTGTGGCAATTGGTCTGAGTCGTAGGGTTAATGGAGGTGGTGAAAAGTCTAAGAGGAGGAAAAAGAGAATGAGAGAGGAATAGAAAAGTTTCTAAAATAGGAAAAATTGTAATCTAATTAATTGCTAAATTTAGTTTAAAGACATTAATTACATAATATCTCAAATATAATTATTTTTTATGTGCCAATTTAGATCAAACGGCCCAAAACGTGTTGGACAATCGAATTGTCCAACGAGTGTTGGATCTAGCCCGATCCCGACAAACACTAATGGAATGTCACAAAAATCTATTCACAATTAAATTTAAAAGCTATATTTAGTATCCATATAATCATATTGTAATTATAAATCTTACAAAATATATGAGAATCAAGAGAGCAAAAAATCAGTGTCTTCTCCTAATTTACAAGAATTTCCTGATCATGATTGCTCTCCCATAAAACAAGAAAAAAAAATAGGGTTGCTCTCTCTCTCTCTCTCTCTCTCTCTCTGCCGTTTTACATTACACCAAGGCATCACCACCACCAAAGATTCAAATAAATCTGAAATTAAACCCCACCATCTCCTATTCTCCTCTACGTCCCATAACCTGTCTCCGTCATCTCCTCTGCATCCTCCAATCTCGCGCGGCAAATCAACCCCCAGGTCCCTCTTCTCTTTTAATTCTTTTTTATTTGTGACTTGTTGCAAATTTGTGATATTCATGGACTATGATGGGATTCTATCTTCGATTGTTGAAGACCCAGATCGAGCTTTCATGTCTGATGCCGTCAGTCCTCTCTGTGTGTCTGTTTAATAGATGCTCTGTTTTTTTTTGTTGGGTTTATGAGAAGCTGAAAAGTTATTGTTTTTTTATTGGTGGAGCAGATGAGAGTCGTGTGGGAGGTGGGTGGGGGGTCATGTGGGGTTCTAGTTTATTGAGGGGGTAAATTGTAATATGGATGACTTTTTTTTTATAGATTCAGGCATGGTCAAATTGTCATGTATATTTATTTTTAATTAAGTGATTATTTATTTTTAATTAAGTGATTGTGTTTACATGATATTTCATGACTATGACATCTTAAAAATGCATGTTTTTTTATGATTATGATGTTTACTTGTGTATTTTGAGTTATGTTATATATATCGACTCCTTTTTAAGTCTCCGAATTTATACAAATTTTTAAATGGGGGGGGGGGAGTAATTCTATTAGTTCTCCAAATGAAATTAATTCTAACGCCACTAGCCATCATGTTGACCTTTCCCCCGAGGTTTATAATTTAACACTAATTAGTTTCTCATTTGTATCCTTTTTATATAGTATGATTTGAATCGAGCACATTATATTATATTTTTTATTATGTGCAAACTTTGTCATTATTTTTTATAATTTATTTATATATCTAGGGTGCACTAAGAATTGAAACAGTTGTATATACTTGTTTTGTAGGATGATGATGACTTTCCATTTCTTGACATCAATAATGGAGCAAATCTCAACAACACTAATCAAATAATAAATCCTATAAACAAAAAGACTAACACGGTCGATGAGGTAATATAAAATCCTATAAGATTTAGTAATTTTTATGTATACATGCAATATGTATTTACTAATTTTTTTGCATTTTTTCTATTTTCTTAATTAATTGAAATGTTTCATTAATCAATTTTTTATAACCATTATTTTGTAGGTGGAGATAAATTGGACGAAAGTGAAGAGGAACGGTGTTCTTCAAAGACATTGATATTTAATTTTTGCACATTAGAACTCTTATAATAATGTAATTGAATATAAATTGAAATAATAATGTAATGAATTGTGTTGAGATTCTCTTATATATGAAAAGTTTTTATTACTTTTACTTTTTAAATTATGATACAAAGGAGGGAAGAACGAATGGGTCGAACTACATCCCTTTGAATTATAAGTTCCTCTCTAAGCATCCAGTATAAGAACATGATAAAAATGTTGGAAAATCTGTGTCAAATCAGATTAAATTAGCATGCACCTAAGAAAAAACAAGAAAAAATGAGTTTCAGACATAGCCTAGATGAAGGCACGTGGTTCATTTTCTTAAGAACGTAATCGCCCCCTCAATCGCACATGATTATCGACGATCTGCTCCCCGGATACAACCACCTAGCATCACTGATCTTCTTCTCTAGTGCAACAGAAAGAAGCTATATGAACCGGTTGTAGACTTGAGTAATCACCAGAGTAATAGTGAAGACAATTTTGAGAAGAAATTTTTTTTCTGTAAAGATAAAAGTGAGTAGAGAGTTTCGATCATATATATATCACAACTACAGTCCATCAGTCTTCTTAAATAGAAGTCGAAGAGAAGATTCCATTGAGGATTCATAGAAGAAGCTCCACACTTCGCGGCAGTTACGCAGTCCTCCACGACTGTTACTACGAACGTGGAGAGGATCTCTATCTCTATCTCTCTTATCCAAGACCAAGTCCAAGCTCGAAAAAAGTAGAGGAAACACATTTTCTCTCAAAAATATTTTAAAATTTTGAATTTCATTTGAAACAATTGAAAAACACAAAAGGGGGGGAACCGAAAACTTTTATAAAGTGTCTAACAATAATATAAACTTAATTTTATGAAGTTTCTAACAACAAAATACCACCACTCTTAATTTAATCAGGTGTTTTCAAAACCCAATAAATTTTACATGATCACTCTTTATTTGGGCATAAATACGTATTCAATTAGGCTATAACATTAACCATTTTTCAAAATTCATATCAATATAAGCCCAAACACCCCCCACATCACGTCACTCCCTCACCCCTTCATCCCCACCTAAATGGAATCCGCCATGGTGTCTCTAGAGGCCAACACGTACTCCTCCTCCTCCTCCTCCTCCAACCATCCAATGCCTTAGCCATTTCCAAGCCCTTCTAACCACCTCCACCAACCGCCCCATGCTGTCCTTAACCTTCCGTCGCAGCCACAACAAGAACACAACCACCAACACCAAGAAGTGGTACAAGAACAGGCAAGCCATCAAGGCCAACCACGCATAGTACGCATTGTAAGCCCACGTATCAACTTCTTCATCGTACTTCGCATTTATATCAACCCCCACCACGAACGCGTACACCAAAAAAGTCACGGCCAGCCACAGCGCCGCCGTGAGTAGCCATGTAGTGATCCGGTGTTTCAGCGGGAGCCCGCTCACCAGGAACACGATCACGGATGCCGACACCATCAATGCAACCATGTGCATCCGTAGAAACAAAAAGATGTTGTCATCGTCCTGGCTGTTCGATGGGACGTTGATCCCGCCTTGGAATGCGGCGGCCGAGATAAGGGTCGCCACCACCATCAGTTCCCTTTGCGCCTCCTTCAGCCACTCGTTGTCCTTCTTGCACCACTCGTTCCAGTCGCACGGGACACAAAGGACATTCTTCATCCATGATCCGCGCGTCGCGCGTGCCTGGTGAGCTACTACTGCTGCTGGGGTCGTCGTTGTGATGATCATCATATCTTGAGTGTGCCCGCCTCCGCTTTTGCATCCCGCGTGCGAGAGCGAGCGGATGATCTCTGCGTCGTTGGGTCCGGCAGGGGACTGCTGTATCATGTCCAGCGGCGTCAGGCCGTATGCATTTTCAACGTTCTGCTGGATCTCCTCCTCCGCAAGTAGAATTTTCAGTATCTGTCGAAGATACTAATAACGTTATGTTCAAACACACACACACACACACACACAAAGGACATTTAGTATAAAAATTTATAACTGTAACACTCTAATAACTGTTAAAATTAACGTGTTATGTTACATATTTGTTTAAATGTACAGTATTTGTTCCTGTGCAGTTAAATCGGGAAGAGAGAGTAGGATGAAGACGACCGTAGGGAGGGCGCCCTTGTCACTGTGTAGTTGACTTTTGCTCCATGTTTGTTAATTAAAACCATCTATTTAACATTTGCAGCCAACCGAATGACAACAAATAATGTTTTTGGAACACATTTGGTATTGTGATATGAGTATGTGAAATACTTCTTATAATGACATTTTTAGTTGGATAAATTTTCATTATTATCTAACTTATTAGTCATATGTATTGGTTGTGAGTGTTCATAATTATACAACATAATCACCCTCTCATTTGTGGTTGCACGAAGCTTTGAAAAAAATAATAAAATAAAATAAATAATTAATTTCCATACTGAAAATGTGTGAGTGGGGGTTGATGGTTCAAGTTTTTTAAAATAAATATGAATACATGTCCATTATGAATGTAATGGGGATACTATCATTTAGAAAGTATTAAATCATTGTCCACATCTTATTTTTTTATTTATACCTATTTTATTCTTGATCAACCAAACACCAAAAACCACTTTATCACGTTATCGAACAAGAATAACTAAAAACAGAAACAGACATATAATATCTTATTTATGTGGATTGATATTTATACCATTATAGTTATCTATCCAGAATAACTCAGTTCCTCTATCCAAATGGAGGTTTGGGGTTTTTCATTTACTTACTTTGATTGCATAGGAAAGAAGTTGGCTGTGAAAATTTAAGAATTTTTTCATTGAAGGAGAACCCCACTTCCCCACGGAAATTATTAAAATTTAATTAAGGTAAAATAAATTTAGAAGTGAGAATTGAAAAGTTGAAAAAAAGGCGCTTATGAATTTTTTTTTAGATAATCTTGGTTTTAAACTTTAGTGTTCTTAATTTTTTTAATGGCATCTTCATTCATTTCCTCCCGAACTCTTTCTCGTCTACCGTATAAATACATTTTTTTTACAATTACACGGAAAAGATGTTTTACAATTTATTTTAACAAACATGCCTTGTTGCTTATTCCTTGTTATTATTTTACAACTACAACAAATATATCTACGGCATATCAAAAAAGTTAAAATATATAATTTATAAACTATAATAATCTATAATCAGTAAATCAAAGCTACGTACAACAAATATGATCCCTGAGTAAAATAAATGGCCAATTAAACCTGAACTTGCTTCCTAGCGACCGCGCAATGCAAGGCCGTGTTCCCGGACGCATCCACGACATTCAATATGTCCTTACAGTGCCCAATCAAGTGAGTCGCGGCACCAATCATGTAATTCTTCACCGCCACATGAAGCGCCGTCTCTCCCTCACCCGTCACTTCCCTCGCCAGCCCCGGCTCCTCCTTCAGCAAGGCCGCGAGGACCTCCACCTGGTTGTTCGCGGCGGCGGAATTGACGGCGGTGTATCCATTGCCGTCCCAAAGGCGGGCCAATGACTTGTTGGCCGCCAGCATCTCTCTGACGATGTCCACATGACCCCACGACGAGGCGAGGTGGATTGGGCAAAACCCGTCGCGGTTGCGTGTCCTGCTGAGCTCGGGCTTCAAGCGGAGCATCTCGAATGCGAAGGCGGTGTGGCCGCGCATTGAGGCGGCGTGAAGCGGGGTTTGGGTGATGGTGGGATGGACCATCTGATCAAAGAGTGGGTCATTGGGGAGGAGATTGGACAAGGCAGAGACATCTCCAATCAGGAAGGCTCGTGGGGGTGGGGTGGGGGGGGGGGGGATTTTTAATGGGATGCATAGTTTCTAGCATACAACATGCATCTGGTACACTCGATTTTTTTTACTTATTATAGAATCACATATATTTTGTTAGTCCTTCGGTCACTATAATGAAATAATTATATATAAGTTGATGACCCCTTAGTGGGGTAGTCGAGACACACCCTCTTCCAAGGGAAAGTCAGGAGGAGTCCCAAATTTATCAAGCAATTTTTTTTTTTGATTTTCTATAAATAAAATTATTTAATTCATTTAAGTATTTATATATTTAATTTTTATGTAAAATGACATAACTCATTAGAAGTGGTATGTGATTTTTAAGAAAATAAAAAACATGAGCGAAGTGTATATGTGTTGGACTATCAAATAGACTGACTGTAATATTTTCTATTAATCTTGAAGATAAAATTTATGGATAAATTATATTCATGTTAGCGGATAAAAAATGTATGGGTTTTGTTTTTGTTCATATTGTCAAAATAGGGACTAAAACCAAATAAAAGTGTTATTTTAGCATTTAATTGAAACAAAATTAAAAGAAAAATTAATTTTGATTTTAAAATCAGTACACTTATCCGCTTTATCATGTATTTTGAATGTGATTGGGGAATATGTCTTGCAATGGAACTTGTCTTTTTTCTTGACTATACATGTAACGCCCCGTACTCATTATTCTGTATTAGGACATGTGGTCCGGTGCGTCACGTAAATCACAATATCTCCAATAAATAGATTTAACATAATATTTTAAAACACACAAGTTTAAAACATAAACCAACCACATGATCTCAATAATTCATTCTTAAAGCGAATGATTACACACGAGTACTTTATTTACTAATAACTAAATATCATCTGGTTTTGCTGATAAAGCTAAGAACGTCCACTACATGCCAAGAAGAAGACTTACTCAACCACCTACGATGCAACGAAATAAACGAGAACTAATCTCCAACGTCCACCACGAACGATGATCGCTCACGGCTACTCAGAAAGGTTGAGAAAATGAGGGGTGAGCTACCACACGCTCAATAAATGAACCTTAGCGTCCCAATAATAACAATAATAATAATAATAAAACCATCAGAATAAATTCCAAATATCAGAATCAACAAAATACAGTTTTCAAAAATATAACGATAAAACATAATGCATCTCTTTCGAGGAAATAGCCACAATCTCATACTATTTATATGATGCGTATGATGCAACGGGCACACATGCCCGTATGGCACACAGTCAAAAAGCGCTCTATCTAGAGTTTGATCACGTAGACCAATCGTCATGCAGACGGGTGTCACGCATACACGGTCTCACTGGACCCTCGTCACGCAGACCCTCGTCACGTAGACGGGTGTCATGCAAACACGGCCCCACTGGACTAAGTCACGCAGACCCTCGTCACGCAGACGGGTGCCACGCAGACACGGCCCCACTGGACTGAGTCACATAAACGATGTCACGCAGACGAATGATATGCATGCATGATCAACTACTCACACACCAACTGCTTCCGCATGCAATACAATATAACATAATATCCATAAATCATTTACGACATATAAAATAACCACCTCATATCTATCATGATGACATGCTCATATGCTCCATACACAAAATAGTAAATCTATTCATAAAATAGGCATGATGCGGTCATGATATAAATATAAATAGTTTTGAAATCTACATAGAGACTAGAGCCACTCACCTTCGGTCCAATGATTCGCAAGCCAAATCCAAGTCTTACAGAAACTCTAATATGAAAAGAAACGATATGAATCGATCAAAATACGTTCAACCCGTACGGAACCCGATGTATCCGTACACCAAGAAACCGACGGCTTCCACAAGGACCGTCACTGACCTACCCGACGGATCCCGTATGGTCCGTCCGAAACCAACCCGACGGCTCCCACTGGGGCCATCCTTCAACAGAGCCAAAGACTCCTCTGGGAGCCGTCCCAAACATTCCCCACGGCTCCTACAGAGGCTGTCTCGGGACAGAAGCACAAAATCCTAATTATTTTTTGTAAAAATATTTTAAATCATCTACCATTAAAAAATAATAATGAGTCATTTTAAAACATTGTTAAACAGAGACGGATCGACTGTTCCTAATATCAATCTTCATCTCTAAATAATTTTTACTTTTTATTCCATTAAATGTCTCACAATTGTTAATAATTTACTTAAAGTTTAAAATATTTTTATAAATATCTAAAATAATCAAATCATTCAACATTTTCAGAATATGAAACCTTATCGAAGTCAAATTTAAAAGTATGTATTGCTTATTAGATTTATGTTTGACATTTTTTTTTATGAATTATCAACATTTTCAGAATATGAAACCTTATCGAAGTCAAATTTAAAAGTATGTATTGCTTATTAGATTTATGTTTGACATTTTTTTTTATGAATTATCAATATGAAATATGACATATCATTTTAAAATATGATAATTATTTTTATAATTATTCAGTGATATGTTTTTTCTAAATGTCTTTATTTCATTTTTTACGTATTTTTAATATATGCTATTGAAATAAAAAAAAACATAATGATATAATTTTAAAAATATTTATATAAGTCAAATTAGGCCCCCATTTGTAAAAATCCTGACTCCGCCATTGATCATTACCTCACGTGTTCGAATATAATGTTCCCTTTTATCACCCTCCAAACCCGTTTTGGTCTGTTCGAATAAAATATATAGAAATGATCATTTTTATATATTTTACTTATAATCAAGATATAACATTTCACATATAATTAATAATGTGTGCATGTCTATAAAGACACAAATTAAGTATAGATCTAGAACGGAAGATAAACCAAACTCTACCCCCCCTATAGCATGGAACATAAGGGAAGAATAATGAAGAATACATAAGAATAGCTCAAAAAAGGTGTTTGTTTTGATAGAATAAACCCATATAATTATGTCTGGATAAGTTATGATAAAACCTGATAACTATTTTAAAGAAATATTAGATTTGTTTATCAAGGTTTATCTATGTCAATGGATAAAAATATCATTATCGGTCATTTTAAAATATTTATCTCACCTAACAGTTTCACACATATTGCAAAAACTGTCACATCTATCAAATCAATCATACATCGCTCACACTATTTTTAAGAGGTATGTTTGTCATTTAAAAAATCATAAAATCTTATTCATCCCTTATCAATCATTTATCATCACTTTATCCAAGGTGAATCAAACAACAAAAAATTCATTTTTACGTTTCCCAATGAGAATAACAAAAAAGACAACTAAACAAAAAGTTATTTATTCAATTTGTATTGTTATCTATCCCAATATAGCTATCAGGTGCGAATAATCTAATGTCACATCCCATAGGGGGTACAAGTTAACGAACCTAGTTAATTTCTACCACCATCAACTACCGGAAACTCTTAGGGGCTATTTGGGTGGAGTAATAAGAAGGGAATAGGTAAGAATAAGCATGCATTAGGGGAAAAAAAGGTGTTTGGGTGAGGGGAATAAAGTAGTATTTGGATGCCGGAATAACAGAGAATAAAGGGATATAGTAATCTCCATTTTCCATTGAATTATCTATTCCAACAACAATCATAAGTGGGTCTCACTGTTTTTTTTTTTTCATTTCAAATCATCTGTCATCACCTCCTATACATCAATGTGGTCCACATTTCAAATTAACTTTTTACACTTTATTCATATTTTATTCTTTATCAGTCAAACACTCTAACATTTATTATAACGTTTCTCAATGAGAATAACTTAAAACACAACTAAACAAAAAATTATTTATTTTTTTGATAAAGTTAACATTCTTAAAATAGGTATAAATCCCATAATAATTTATATTTATATCCAAACGGACCGTTGAAACGGATAGTATTCCATTACCGCTGCATCATACTTTATCTGGAATGAAATTTCTCATGATTAAATAAATATACTTGTAATTCCTGCGTTCCATAGTTTTTTTAAAATAATATATATATATTCCAGTTCCTTGCGCACATAATTGCACTTATTCGTCTCAAATATATCCTCCACTAATGTATTCTATTCCTTCTCACTTTATTTTCAAAGAATGAAAATATGCTTGACGATGTCCACATGACCCCATGTCTAGGCGAGGTGGATGGGGGCAATAACCGTCGCGGTTGCGGGTTCTGTTGAGCTCCGGCTTCAAGTTGAGCATCTTGGATGCGAAGGTGGTGTGGCCGTGCAAGGAGGCGACCTGATTTTTTTGGGTTTATGACTATCCTATTATAAATAAGGATAAAAAGATATTTTGTTTGTTTATTTTTTAAATTATTGTCGTTGATTATTATTGTCGTTGATAAACGTATTAATAAAGTTTTTTTTGTTTGAATAATAAGAAAAGAAAGTGTGAATAAAGATTTATAAAAAGTAAAAAAATGATAACAGTGAATTTATAAGAAGTGATAGCAATTGATTTAATAGTGGGCTCACATATTCTTTTGGATTAAACAACCTCAAATAACTTATTTCATGAGTTACCTGTAATCCATATACCACTTTATACTAGTTAATTCTGATATATATATTATCATTTATTCCAGACTTTCAAACATCCATTTTGATATCATTCTGATTTATTCTCACTTATTTCATACCCTTTTAAACCAAACTGGTGCTTAATTCTTCAACCAAACATGAACCATGTGTTTGAGTGTTCCCGTTTATCTGGGCTTGAATTCATCTTTCTATATGTTTGCTTAAAGGAAATTAGGTGATAATAACTATTTTTATACATTTTACTTATAATCAATATAATTTTATTTTAGCATTTCACAAGTAATTAATATGTGCATGTCTATTAAGACATAAATTTAGTATGGATCCGGAACAAATTATAAACTAAAGCCAATAGTTAAAACAAATCTAGTAAAATTTTTACCTAGATCAGCTGGTCTCGAAAGAGGACCCCTGAGACGGACTGTGTCCTTCACATATCTCGTTAGGATGAGATTTCTCATGATTAATAAAATCTATTCTAATTCCTAGATTCCATGTTTTTTTTAAAAAAAAGATATATTCTAGTTCCTTATAACTCCCATATTCTAGTTCCATGATTAATGGAAAAAATTATTCTGATTCCTTGAGCGTGCATATATCCTCCACTAATGTATTTTATTCCTTCTCGCTTTATTTTCAAAGGGTCCGTTTGGGGTGTGATACAAGTTTATTCATAATTGATAACTATACTGGGATAGATAGCAATCCATGTTAAATAGGTAAATTTTTGTTTGGTTGTCTTTTTTGTTATTCTCATTGGGAAATGTAAAATTAATCTTTTTGTTGTTTGGTTCACATTGAATAAAGTAAGGATAAATAGTAGATAAGAGATGGATAAGAATTTATGACTTTTTAAATAACAATTATACCCCTGCATAAATTATTTGTGTTTGAGAATAAGTATGAGAGATGTGTGTGTGATATGATAGATGTGATAATTTTTGGAATGTGTGCAGAGAGTGTTAGCTAAGATAAATTTTTAAAAATGACAGATAAAAGTATTTTCATCCATTGGTATAGATAAGCTCTGATAAGCAATTCTAACATTTTCTGAAAATAATTATCAGGTTTTATCCTAACTTATCCAAACATAACTATCAATGTTTATTCTTGTCAAACAAATAACTGTTTGGAGGCTATTTTACTGTATTCTTCCATATCTAGTATTTATTCTCCACCCCAAACGGAGGGAAAGAATTTTTTTACTTGAAGCTTTTCGACACATGGGAGCCCTACCATGGATGTTACACTTTGATCTTCCCGGCCGATTAAACTCTATAAGTGCCCGACCTAATTATTAACATATCAACCAAAAAACAAACGGGCGCCGATATTCGCACCCCCAATTATAAGAAACCCACCCCTTTTTTTAAAAAAAAAAAAATTTATGTATTGTAGCAGTAAATGGAAACCCACGCCGAGGTCGCCACTCCCTCTGACAACGGTGGTGAATGATGGTCGTCAGAAGTTCCGGCGAGTGTATCAACCCTGGTCGCCATTCCCATTCGTGACGGTGTTGAAGCGTGGTCGTCCGAAGGCCCGGCGAGCCAAAATAAGAGAGAATAAATTCACATTTTTACAAGTTTCAAACCAAATAGATAAATTTCACATTTAAACACATATAACAGACAGTCATAGCGGCATTTAAAATACATTAAAATATGATGTTAGCATTTGTAACACCAAAATACGATGTTGGCATTCCATAACGAATTATTCATATTACTACACTACAAAATCATATTAATTATTTCATAAAATCAGATCTAAAATCAAAACAATCATCTCAATATTAATCGGATTTTGATTTTTTATTCTCTCTTCACCAAATCTTTATTTAGAATAATTTAGGATCTTCTAAAATTCTCTTTTATATTTTTAAATACTTTATTATATTTTGCATTGACAATCAACATTCATCTCAATTTCCCACAATAACATATAAATTCTGAATATTAGTCATTATTAAACATAAAATCAGGAAATAAAAAATTAAATTTATTTGCTTAAATGTGCAAATAACATGTTTATCAATGCGCTTTCGTTGGATCCGGCTGGCTTGACACGTGCAGCTAGTGGTTCAAGCTGTAGAGGAACTTGATCACCTGAATATTACCGCCGTTTTGTTGAGTCTGGTTATCTTACAAGACAGCTAGAATTTGTTGCACTGTCTCCTCCTACCATGCTGCCATGCCTAATTCCCTTGAGAGGTGGCTACGAGCTACCAGAGGTCATGGACAGGCAGGCCAAAGCTGCAGGTACTCGTTTGGATTGGCTACAGGGAGGCCTCCCCCACCATCCTGTGGGATCAGAAGGCAATCCTTGATTCCTTGATTGCTGGTGTTGCTGATAGACATGGATCATGACTTTTCTTTCGTATGTCCCATAGATGACGCCGAAGAGATAAATTTCTTCTTCAATTAACTGAGAGGTTATTTTGACGTGCAAAAAAAAAAAAAAAAATGGTTGAAGTTATAGTCTAATTGAATATGTATTTTTGCCCAAATGAAGGATAACAAATAAGTATAAGAGGGTGGTATAAGTTGCGGACCAATTTAAACTGCCCAATTTATATTCTATCTTTATTTATTTAGTTTTATCATTATCTTTAATTTATTAATTAGTAGATTGTGATAGAGTCTTTGACTAAATAATATTTGTTAATTAAGACAGTGTGATCTTCAATTTGTTTCAATTATGACATTTTAAATTTATTTTAGCTTGAATAATCATTAATGAATTTAAACACAAATATACCACAATAACTTCTTATAAGCAAAAACTATTAAGTTACAACTCAGAGATTTTATCAGGCATGTATTCATAAATGCCCCGTTTGGGAAGCGGAATAGGTGGGTATAAGGGTAGTATAAGGATGGTATAAGAATGGATAAGGAAAATTGTTGTTTGTTTGCAAAGTATAACTTAGCATTACTAAGCCAGTTTAAACGAGTATAAGAGAGTATAACAACTCTAAATAACCCCTATGATAAGCTATACTCACTTTTTCTATTCTCATGGGCCCACATGTCAAATCAACGTTTTACATCTTATCATTTTAAATCACCTATCAACACCTCTTATACATCAAATGACCCAAATGTCAAATCAATTTTTTTACACTTTATTTATATTTTATTCTTCATCAACCAAACAACTCAACTTTTATTCTTACGTTTTCTAATGAGAATAAAAAAAAAATACAACCAAACAGAAAATCTCTTATTCATATAAATTTGTTATCTATACTGATATAGTTATCTATCTAGAATAACTTAATTCCGCTATCCGAACGGAGACAAAGGGTACAGTAGAGGAGGCAGACAAAGATGTATACATAAATTAATTGAACTGAATTGGACCTCCTCAAATTGGGCCTGCCAAAGCGTCCTGAGAAGTCAACGCCTTTCCTGATCCTGTGCGAAGCCTTAACCATTTCCATGCCCCTCTAACGAACTTTACCAGCCATGCCATTTTTCCCTTGCTTTTTCGTCGTAGACATGATAGGAGAATAATAACCAACGCAAAGAAGTGGTACAAGAACAGGCATGCCATCAATCCCAACCATGTGACAAGCGAATAAACAGCCCAGGTAATGTCGTAAGTGTCTCCTCCAGTCAGATTGACCCCCACCGCAAATGCGAACACCAAAAGAGATATGGCCGCCCACAGCGCGATCGTGAGGAGCCATGTAGTGAACCTATGCTTCAATGGGAGCCCACTCATCAGAAATATGATCACGGATGCTGATATCATCAATGCGAGCATGTCTAATTGCAGAAACGGTGTGATATCATAGTCTTTCGGTACATCTGGTGGATTGACTCCGGCTTGAAATGCGGCCGAGGAGATGACAGTAGCTACGATCATCAAAGTCTGGTGCACCTCCTTCATCCTGTGGGAGTCCATCTTGTACCAGTCGTTCCAGTCGCGGGGGACTAACCTTTTTATCCATCGACGCGCAGTTGAAGTTTTCTTGATATCTGATGAGACTGGTTGGGTGAATATTCGTCGACCGTTTCTGCATCCTACGTGCAACATGGACTGGATAATCTCTCCCTCATTGTTGGGTCCAGTCGTCGGGCACGAGTGTATCATGTCGAGTGGCGTATAACCATATGCGTTTTCGTCGTTCATTCTTATGTCTCTCTCTGACAGTAGAATGTTCAGCATCTGTTGATGGAACAAACAAGGGTCTTCACTGATACATGCTAGAATAAAAAATTGAATTCTTCTTATTTTTATGGAGGAGCTGCATAATATATTCATAGATATACAAAGGAAATATAAAATACTTTAATTGGAAAATAAGAAAACTAAAAAATTAATAACGTTATAATAATGACTCTAGGAAAACTTGAAAATCAATAATCTCGTAATAATGAATTTTTAATTGTCCCTTCCAAACTCTAAAAGGTGGAACTCTTTGAGTTTACACAAAAATGATAGGAGGCTCGTGCAGACACAGGCAGAGAGCGCATGGAGGGTGTGGAGACTCACGGAGGGCGCACAAATGGCTCTTGCGAAGGGTGCGCGGAGGTGACGGAGGCTTGCGGAGGGCGCGTGGATGGCTCTCGCGGAGGGCATGGAGAGTAGCCGCGGAGGCATGCGGAGGGCGTGGATGTATGCATTATCTCTTATAATTTTTAAAATCTCTCTCAACATTTTTAAATTTTTTTACATTATCATCTATTTGAAAAATAATATCCATATAAAAATAATTTTTATTTGAGAGTGAATTTACATATATTTAAATTTTTTAATGTGGAGATAAAAATCTGCGCTAGAACACATGTCAAGAAAAGACTAACATGGGCCTTCTGACTTAGGGTCCACAAGACCCGATCCAGGTCGGGCACGCCATGATGACGTCCTCAGTTGTGCCGACATGATTAGACTGAGGATCTAGTCGGACAGTCGAACACCTCGTGAGCAAATGTCATGATGTCTGATCGGTCAACCTTACTTCTTGGGAACGATCAGTCTAAGACACGATCAGGCATGAGATATGGTTGGTCGACCTTACTCCTCGTAGACATATTCAAGAAAGTAGCGTACAGGTGACTACACCAAGAGACCCCGAGCAGAATGAGGAAACGGTCAAAAGACTACTAACGCCTATAACCGCTAAGTTGACACTTAAGACCCACTACCAACAGAACATGGGTAATCAAGGGTCGATGTAGAGCATAATTACAAGGGACGTTTCCCTGGAAAAAATTCCCACCAAACACTTAGTGGCAAGACGGTTACAAAGGCATTTCGGGAACTACGTGTGACTTAATACATAAGAGGTACATAGACAACCTATAAAGAGGTCGCACGCAAGCACTTTAAAGGCACAGCCAGACATAGTCATTGTGACAACCAAGCATAGCCCAAGTTTAATCTTTACCACCCAAAAAAAAATCTTTACCCAAATAATCTTTGGAGTTTGTTTTTCCCAAAAACATTAACAAATTTAATTGAATGGGGAAAATATCCACCTCATCTAAGTATACTATAAAAATGTTAATATTATCAAAATTGCCATTTTTAAATTTAGAAGATTTGTTTTTGGATATTTTCTAACTTTTTGAATTTTTTAGGTATAGTATAATATTAAACACATGTAAGTGTCCCAAAAGATTTTATAAAAATTAAAAATATCTAACAAAATATTTGATAACGAAAATTTTTAATTTTTTACAATTTAACTTTTAATGGATATGCAAAAAATAAGAATAAATTTCATGCATAAATAATTTTTTTAATTATTTATTAATATTTTTTAATTGGGCTGTTAAACAATTAAGTATTTATAAAAATGTTTAAAGGTTTTGTTGATGAGTGCCTTTAGCGTACTTGTTAACTCATATTTATTGCTAACTTTTTAGGCAGCCTAACAAATCTTATTATGATATGAATCAATAAATTGAAATATTTCTTAAAATACTAGCAATACCCCTAATTAATTCACCACTTTTTTCTTCCCTCCCGTACCCAAATTTGTTCCCCCCACTCTCCCTCCTCTTTCACAAAAGTTTCATTCGAAAATGTAAAAATGTACATCTCTTTTCATATTTGGTTATCGCATATGGTTGTGATACTTATTTGAGTGTTGCCCATGTGAAGATATTTTTGTGTGGTATATAACATATTTTATTTTCATTCTTTGTTTAATTTAATATTTTATTTTAAATATTTTATTTGCAACCCCATTCTTTTTTGATATTTTGTAATTTGAATTCATTTCAATATATAATAAATAAATGGTCCTACATGTTTTCAGCCGATGCTTCACATCAAATATGTATAGGCGGATTCGTGATAAATAAAAAAAATGATGTGATGTATAATTTTGTTTATAGAGCATAAGCTAAAATTTAACTTTTATATCTTCTATTATAGTTGGTTGGGATGGTAGATTATGCATTGAAAAACATATTAATAAAAAATAAATTATAGGAAACAGTGTAAAAAAAATGTTCATTAAGAAATTGTGAAAAAAACTTTTTCAAATAGAATGCTTAAAAATAATTCATTTGGGTATTTTTAAAACTTAGAAGATTTTTTTTACAGAAGTGATAATATGTGGTATGTGCAGTCCATGCAAATCGCTTATGGGCCATCCAATCTCTCAAATCTGGTGATCGAATGATTCCTATTTCGAGAAACTCTTACGGGTTACGTTAGAATTAAGTGGAAATAGGACAGTCCGATCACGCATACGTGATCCTGCAGGATGTTCCCCTGTCCACACGGCGCACCCTAATTCATATAGAAAGGGGGGGGGGGGTGTTCAAATGGCTGACCTGAACTTGCTTCCTCGCGGCCGCGTAATGCAAGGCAGTGTTCCTGGACCCATCCGCAACATTCAATATGTCTTTACAGTGCGCAATCAAGTGAGTCGCGGCACCAATCATGAAATTCTTCAACGCCACATGAAGCGCCGTCTCTCCCTGACCCGTCACTTCCCTCGCGAGTCCTGGCTCTTCCTTAAGCAATGCTTCAAGGACCTCCACCTGGTTGTTGGCGGCGGCGCAATGAAGGGCGGTGTGCCCGTTGACATCGCAGAGGTGGGCCAGTGATTTCTCGGCCGCCACCATCTCTCTGACGATGTCCACGCGACCCCACATCGAGGCGAGGTGGATTGGATAATACCCATCATGGTTGCGGGTCCTGCTGAGCTCCGGCTTCACGCGGAGCATCTCGGATGCGAAGGCGGTGTGGCCGCGCAAGGAGGCGACATGGAGCGGGGTTTGGGTGACCGGGGTCCGGACCATCTGATCGAAGAGTGTGTCGTCGGGAAGGACACCTAATAAGGCAGTGACATCTCCGACGAGGGAGGCTTGCATGAGCTTCTCCATCTCTAATCTAACTATGTATACCACCACACAAACACACTCTACTACGTGTGTTGAATTTGTGCATGACAATGGGAGGGACATGTTTAATTTATAGTGGTGATGACATAGATGCATTGCTGGATGGCGAAGACAAAGTCCCGGGAGGAATTAATTCTTAGTTCTTTTCATTTTCCATGGAATTGAAGGTGACTTTGAGATGTCCGATCTGAATCTCTGACAATTCAACTCAAAATATCGGGTTCTAATGAGAATATTCGAATCTGCATGTTATTTATTTGAGCATTGTTCTGGAAAATTCAAACTTGGACTAGTCTTCTGTTATCAAAAGCAGGGTGGCTTGAATTAATCAAAATTGTCTTGAAAAGCTTTAGTCACTACTAGATGGCTGGGTCTTCCCTCCTGAAGAAGATCATAAAAGTCATTGAACAATTTCTCCAAAAGTTTCATTTGGCAGGGGATGGCATTTCATAAGCAACATGCGGTCAAGTGGGCTAGCGTTTGTACTCCAAAGGTGGAAGGAGGTCTTGGCCTCAAAAGACTTCTAGACTGGAACGCAGCAGCAATGGGGGTCAGATTCTGGGAGCTGGCCTCAAATCACTCTGCATTATGGACTAAATGGATGAAGAAAAAGTAGCTTCAAAAGAAAAACATTTGGATGGTCACGCCAAGTTCAACCTCATCAAGCTCTTGGAAGTCCATTATGAAGGCTAGAGATTGGATTCGTCAATTCATCATTTTCACTGGACGATCAATTAATCTATGGTTTGACCCATGATTGAATGGTTATGGTCTCCATCATCACTTCAATGGTGAATACCTCCTCAGTTGGGCCCCCCAAAGAAGTAAAGCTCAATTGTCTCATATCCGAGGGCAAGTGGTGTAAGCCCTCTAGATGGCCCTCTGAATATGATCCATTATGAGACGAAATAACTAAAATTGAAATTGGTGGAGCTGGACCAGATGTGCTGATCTGGACATATTCAAGTGCTGCGGCACTTTCCTATCAAATTGGTTGGGACTTTATCCGCAAGAAAGGAGTTCCTATCCCTTGGACTAAGTCTCTTTGGAACCCAATCCATCCACCAAGATAAAGCTTCTTATGCTGGCATGCTGCTCTCAATAGGCTCCCTACACTTCAATGTCTCTTCAGCCATCAGTTAGTAAGTTCTGAAAATTGTGTTTTTTGTTCTTTGGGGCCAGAAAGTGTAGATCATCTCTTCATTCATTGCCCTTACTCAGCCTATGTATGGAAAGCAATTACAAAATCACTAAGGGTCTTCTGTGTAAGACATCATTCCCTCTCTGAACACTATATGTGGTTCTCCTCTCTTGATTCCACTCAGACTGAACAAAAAATGTTTCACTTCCTTCTATCTCAATCCATGTGGTCTCTCTGGTTGGAAAGTATTATTTATCAAACGCATTTTCAATCCATGATAGTGTGGTATACGATATTGTATTATTGTAAATTAATTTTTTATAATTTATAGTGGTGATGACATAGATGCATCAATTCAAAGAGAAAGAGTCCTTAATTAGTTACTTCTTTTAATTGATTCTAGGAGGAATTGATTCTTAATTAGTTCTTTTAATTTTCCATGGACTTGGATGTGACTTTGAGATGTTCTGAATCTCTCTGAGAATTCAGATCAAAATAGAGGGTCCCAATGAGAATATTCAAAGCCGCGTCTTTTTTATTTGATCATTTTTAAAATTGAGCGTATACTTCTTATTTTCTAAAGCATATATTTTGTCAAATGTTAATAAATTACACCGCAGATCGAATTATAGAAAAACAAAAAGAAACATACAAACCACAAAAAGGAGATTTAAGACAAATATTGTTGCCTACATTCATGGAGAGAATTTTTTATATTAATCTTTTGGATTCCAAATGCATGGAAATACAAATCTATCTGAATCTCCGATCCATTTTTGTGTGATATTTTAATTGTATAAAGAAAACCTAGCTCGATCAGTGTTTCTAGTCATGAGGACAAAACCATGTGTAAACTCTGCTGCTCTAATTCTTCATTGATACATAAATAGAAATGTAAAACAAATTCTACAGTTAAATAAGATATTATATTTTGAAAAAAAATAAAAATAGACCACAAACATGATTCAAAAGAGGTCTATTTCTAACATTATTCTAAGTCATTCCAGATAGCTACTAATCGTCATGTGAAGCAGAGTTTCATACTTGTCACCAATC
Source organism: Acorus calamus (assembly GCA_030737845.1). NCBI lineage: Eukaryota > Viridiplantae > Streptophyta > Magnoliopsida > Acorales > Acoraceae > Acorus > Acorus calamus. The sequence continues at coordinate 9,713,770 of CM060863.1, read as the reverse complement.
TAACTACGCGTGGTTGGTTTTGTCACGAACACACGGTCCACATGTTTGGTTGACGAGAAACTTTCCTCTACTTTGGGTCATCCTCCTAGGGTGATAAATGAGTCGAACGAGTCGAGTTTTGACATATTCAAGCTCGACTCGTTTATAAACGAGTCGAGCTCACGAGATTCAACGAGTCTTACGTTCTTCTTTATTTTAAGGTTTTTAGCGGTAGAAAATAAAATTTTAACCTAAATAGCCAAGTTCATGAGCCTAAACGAGCATAATTTTGTATTGATTTAATTATCTAATTTTACAAATGAGTTTAGTTAAGCTTTAATTAAGTTTTTTTATAACACAAAAGAGTCGAATTTGAACACAAAATGAAGTTCGATCCATTTCCCGAGCCTAACCGAGTTTTAAAAATTGTTCAAGCTTGTTCATTTGTCTAATTGAACGAACCTGAACAAACTTAAACCGAGCCGAGCCCGAGACGAGTCCGAGCGGCTTGGTTCGTTTACCAACCCTAATCCTCCCTAGATGGACTATAGGATTAAATAATAGCTTTTTATTTAGTTTAAATGCATTTAGTCGTATCTAAAATTTCTAATATTGTTCATTGGGCACTTTTCGTATATTTTATTTTGTTATAAACAATTTATTTATTTTTAATATATAATGTAGTTAATTATATAATTTTTTTATAAGTGAACTGTATTGCTACAGAATAACCGTACAAAAAGTGTGAGAATGTACAAAAGTATTATTGCGTGCGCTCGTACATGGATATATTCATGGGAGGGAAATTAGTCAAAGCAGTGAGCAATCACACTTCTATTTTTTTGGAGTAAAAGACAGGCATGTATTTCTTAGAAAATCAAAAGATACCTTATGTATATACTAGGACAAACTACCTGGACCATTGCAGTGTTAGAAAATTGAATCCAGCCTTCCCTGGTATTATTGTTTATTCTAGGGGTATATTTGGTATTTACCATAATGGATAAGCAGAACCTTCACCGCCTCATGCATGCTTGAATAGGAAGTATAGGCTGCATAGCCACTAGCCAGTCACTATTAAAGTCAATTAAATCTTCTAACCTGATATATCATTTGTTTAATTGAAATCAAACCGTCATTGTGTACTGTATATATGCATGCACGGCCCTTGTAATGAATAATGTTTTCCCTTGTAATGAATAATCTTTTTGCCCTAAACAGAAGTGTGTGCATGTGAGTAACAGAGGAATTTCCACTCCTTAAAACCCATCTCCAATTTAAGTAGTATGTGAAAGAGTTTTTCATCTTTAGCCTAAGATCCTGAGGGATGGATGTAGTTATTAGTCTCTTGTTTAGTGGAAACTAATTAAGTGGAATATGTTGTAAATACATGCATAAGAATGCGCATGTAATTGTAGATGCATGTAATTATGGATGACCTATTGGCGCATGTATACATTAATGTATCAAATTAATTGTAAATTCATGTATTAAGAAAATACATGAATGAATCATTATGGTTATTTCCCCTATAAATAGAGGGCTTGAAAAATGGATGATTACCAATTCAATTGTCAAAACTAAAAAAAATAAAAAAGCGAATGAAACTCCATTACACCCACGGTTCCACATGAGAAAACTGTAACCGCCCATTAATTGTGGAGAGTGGTTATTGAATGCACCTATTAATTACGTTGAAGAGTTACCTAAATTTGTTTAAAGAGTATTTTCGATAATACAAGCTATGCCACGTCATGGGGCTTACATGGGGCTTATATAATGGGGCCCGTAAATCATTTTCATTTTAAAATGAATATAAATACATGTCCATTATGAATGTAACGGGGATATTATCATTTAGAAAGTATTAAATCATCATCCACATCTTATTTTTTTTTATTGATACCCATTTTATTCTTGATCAACCAAACACCAAAAACCACTTTATCACGTTATCCAACAAGAATAACTAAAAACACAAACAGACATTTAATATCTTATTTATGTGGACTGATATTTATACCATCATAGTTATTTATCCAGAATAACTAAGTTCCTCTATCCAATTAGAGGTTCCAAAGAGATGGGTTCCAAAGAGACTTAGTCCAAGGGATAGGAACTGCTTTCTTGCGGATAAAGCTTCTTATGTTGGCAGGCTGCTCTCAATAGGCTCCCTACACTTCAACGTCTCTTCAGCCATCAGCTAGTAAGTTCTGAAAATTGTGTTTTTTGTTCTTTGGGGCCAGAAAGTGTAGATCATCTCTTCATTCATTGCCCTTACTCAGCCTATGTATGGAAAGCAATTACAAAATCACTAATACCCCGTTTGGAACGAGTATCACCCCCCGGATAACCCGGATAAGTATTTGGGGGTGTTTGTTTAATCCGGATAACCCTAGATAAATTATGTCAGAATAAATCTTGATAAAGTGGTATAAGGATTCCAATCAATCCCTAGAATAAAAATTATCCTAGGTTATTCCACCTAAAGAATATGTGGGCCCACTGTCAAATCAAATGTCATCACCTCTTATAAATCATCTGTCAAATCAACTATCATTACTTTTTTATCTTTTATAAATCTTTATCCATACTTTATTCACATTTTATCCAAATTACAAAACATTTATTCTTACGTTTACCAATGAGAATAATTCAAAATACAATCAAACACAAAATTATTTTATCCTTATTTATACTCATTTATGCTTGGATAAATCTATACCCTAGAATAAAAACCATCCCCGTTCTAAACGGGGGCTAAGGGTCTTCTGTGTAAGACATCATTCCATCTCTGAACACTATCTGTGGTTCTCCTCTCTTGATTCCACTCAGACTGAACAAAAGGTGTTTCGCTTCCTCCTATCTCAATCCATGTGGTCTCTCTGGTTGGAAAGTATTATTTATCAAACGCATTTTCAATCCATGATAGTGTGGTATACGATATTGTATTATTGTAAATTAATTTTTATAATTTATAGTGGTGATGACATAGATGCATCAATTCAAAGAGAAAGAGTCCTTAATTAGTTACTTCTTTTAATTGATTCTAGGAGGAATTGATTCTTAATGAGTTCTTTTAATTTTCCATGGACTTGGATGTGACTTTGAGATGTTCTGAATCTCTCTGAGAATTCAGATCAAAATAGAGGGTCCCAATGAGAATATTCAAAACCGCGTCTTTTTTATTTGATCGTTTTTAAAATTGAGCGTATACTTCTTATTTTCTAAAGCATATATTTTGTCAAATGTTAATAAATTACACCGCAGATCGAATTATAGAAAAACAAAAAGAAACACAAACCACAAAAAGGAGATTTAAGACAAATGTTGCCTACATTCATGGAGAGAATTTTTTATATTAATTTTTTGGATTTCAAATGCAGTGGAAATACAAATCTATCTGAATCTCCGATCCATTTTTGTGTGATATTTTAATTGTATAAAGAAAACCTAGCTCGATCAGTGTTTTTAGTCATGAGGACAAACTCGACCATGTGTAAACTTTGCTTCTCTAATTCTTCATTGATACATAAATAGAAATGTAAAACAAATTCTACAGTTAAATAAGATATTATATTTTGAAAAAAAAATAAAATAGACCACAAACATGATTCAAAAGAGGTCTATTTCTAACATTATTCTAAGTCATTCCAGATAGCTACTAATTGTCATGTGAAGCAGAGTTTCATACTTATCAACAATCTAACTACGCGTGGTTGGTTTTGTCACGAACTCACGGTCCACATGTTATTTGGAAATTTAAAGATAGTTGATGCACATTGTTTGGTTACTTGGGGTACAAACTTTTTTTTTTTTTTTTGTTATGTCGCATGTGGAAAATTAAAACATTAATGTTGATGCTGAAGTTTGGTTGACGAGAAACTTTCCTCTACTTTGGGTCATCCTCTCTTGGGGTGGTAAATGAGCCGAACGAGTCGAGTTTTGACATATTCAAGCTCGACTCGTTTATGAATGAGTCGAGCCGAGTCAAGCCACGAGATTCAACGAGCCTGACGTTCTTCTTTATTTTAAGGTTTTTAGCGGTAGAAAATAAAATTTTAACCTAAACAGCCAAGTTCATGAGCCTAAACGAGTATAACTTTGTATTGATTTAATTATTTGATTTTACAATGAGTTTAGTTAAGCTTTAATTAGGTTTTTTATAACACAAACGAGTCAAGTTTGAACACAAAATGAAGTTCGATCCAGGTTCCGAGCCTAACCGAGCTTTAAAAATTTTTCAAGCTCGTTTATTTGTCTAATTGAACGAGCCTCAACAAGCTTAAACCGAGCCGAGCCCGAGACGAGTCCGAGCGGCTTGGTTCGTTTCCCAGCCCTAATCCTCCCTAGATGGACTATAGGATTAAATAATAGTTTTTTATTTAGTTTAAATGCATTTAGTCGTATCTAAAATTTCTAATATTGTTCATTGGGCACTTTCCGTATATTTTATTTTGTTATAAACAATTTATTTATTTTTAATATATAATGTAGTTAATTATATAATTTTTTTATAAGTGAACTGTATTGCTACAGAATAACCGTACAAAAAGTGTGAGAATGTACAAAAGTATTATTGCGTGCGCTCGTACATGGATATATTCATGGGAGGGAAATTAGTCAAAGCAGTGAGCAATCACACTTCTATTTTTTTGGAGTAAAAGACAGGCATGTATTTCTTAGAAAATCAAAAGATACCTTATGTATATACTAGGACAAACTACCTGGACCATTGCAGTGTTAGAAAATTGAATCCAGCCTTCCCTGGTATTATTGTTTATTCTAGGGGTATATTTGGTATTTACCATAATGGATAAGCAGAACCTTCACCGCCTCATGCATGCTTGAATAGGAAGTATAGGCTGCAAGCCACTAGCCAGTCACTATTAAAGTCAATTAAATCTTCTAACCTGATATATCATTTGTTTAATTGAAATCAAACCGTCATTGTGTACTGTATATATGCATGCACGGCCCTTGTAATGAATAATCTTTTCCCTTGTAATGAATAATCTTTTTGCCCTAAACAGAAGTGTGTGCATGTGAGTAACAGAGGAATTTCCACTCCTTAAAATCCATCTCCATTTTAAGTACTATGTGAAAGAGCTTTTCATCTTTAGTCTAAGATCCTGAGGGGTGGATGTAGTTATTAGTCTCTTGTTTAGTAGAAATTAATTAAGTGGAATATGTTGTAAATACATGCATATTATTGTAAATACATGTATAGGGGTGTGTTGTAAATACATGCATAAGAATGCGCATGTAATTGTAGATGCATGTAATTATGGATGACCTATTGGTGCATGTATACATTAATGTATCAAATTAATTGTAAATTCATGTATTGTGGAAATACATGAATGAATCATTATGGTTATTTCCTTTATAAATAGAGGGCTTGAAAAACGGATGATTACCGATTCAATTGTCAAAACTAAAAAAAAACTAAAAAAGCGAATGAAACTCCATTACACCCACGGTTCCACATGAGAAAACTGTAACCGTCCATTAATTGTGGAGAGTGGTTATTGAATGCACCTATTAATTACGTTGAAGAGTTACCTAAATTTGTTTAAAGAGTATTTTCGATAATACAAGCTATGCCACGTCATGGGGCTTATATGGGGCTTATATAATGGGGCCTGTAAATCATTTTCCTTTTAAAATAAATATAAATACATGTCCATTATGAATGTAACGGGGATATTATCATTTAGAAAGTATTAAATCATCATCCACATCTTATTTTTTTTTATTTATACCCATTTTATTCTTGATCAACCAAACACCAAAAACCACTTTATCACGTTATCCAACAAGAATAACTAAAAACACAAACAGACATTTAATATCTTATTTCTGTGGATTGATATTTATACCATCATAGTTATTTATCCAGAATAACTAAGTTCCTCTATCCAATTAGAGGTTCCAAAGAGAGTGGGTTCCAAAGAGACTTAGTCCAAGGGATAGGAACTGCTTTCTTGCGGATAAAGCATCTTATGCTGGCAGGCTGCTCTCAATAGGCTCCCTACACTTCAACGTCTCTTCAGCCATCAGCTAGTAAGTTCTGAAAATTGTGTTTTTTGTTCTTTGGGGCCAGAAAGTGTAGATCATCTCTTCATTCATTGCCCTTACTCAGCCTATGTATGGAAAGCAATTACAAAATCACTAATACCCCATTTGGAACGAGTATCACCCCCCGGATAACCCCGGATAAGTATTTGGGGGTGTTTGTTTACCCCGGATAACCCTAGATAAATTATGCCAGAATAAACCTTGATAAAGTGGTATAAGGATTCTAATTAATCCCTAGAATAAAAATTATCCTATGTTATTCCACCTAAAGAATATGTGGGCCCACTGTCAAATCAAATGATATCACCTCTTATAAATCATCTGTCAAATCAACTATCATTACTTTTTTATCTTTTATAAATCCTTATCCATACTTTATTCACATTTTACCCAAATAACAAAACATTTATTTTTACGTTTAACAATGAGAATAATTCAAAATACAACCAAACACAAAATTATTTTATCCTTATTTATACTCATTTATGCTTGGATAAATCTATACCCTAGAATAAAAATTATCCCCGTTCCAAACGGGGGCTAAGGGTCTTCTGTGTAAGACATCATTCCATCTCTGAACACTATCTGTGGTTCTCCTCTCTTGATTCCACTCAGACTGAACAAAAGGTGTTTCACTTCCTTCTATCTCAATCCATGTGGTCTCTCTGGTTGGAAAGTATTATTTATCAAACACATTTTCAATCCATGATAGTGTGGTATACGATATTGTATTATTGTAAATTAATTTTTATAATTTATAGTGGTGATGACATAGATGCATCAATTCAAAGAGAAAGAGTCCTTAATTAGTTACTTCTTTTAATTGATTCTAGGAAGAATTGATTCTTAATGAGTTCTTTTAATTTTCCATGGACTTGGATGTGACTTTGAGATGTTCTGAATCTATCTGAGAATTCAGATCAAAATAGAGGGTCCCAATGAGAATATTCAAAGCCGCGTCTTTTTTATTTGATCGTTTTTAAAATTGAGCGTATACTTCTTATTTTCTAAAGCATATATTTTGTCAAATGTTAATAAATTACACCGCAGATCGAATTATAGAAAAACAAAAAGAAACATACAAACCACAAAAAGGAGATTTAAGACAAATGTTGCCTACATTCATGGAGAGAATTTTTTATATTAATTTTTTGGATTACAAATGCAGTGGAAATACAAATCTATCTGAATCTCCGATCCATTTTTGTGTGATATTGTAATTGTATAAAGAAAACCTAGCTCGATCAGTGTTTCTAGTCATGAGGACAAACTCGACCATGTGTAAACTTTGCTTCTCTAATTCTTCATTGATACATAAATAGAAATGTAAAACAAATTCTACAGTTAAATAAGATATTATATTTTGAAAAAAAAATAAAATAGACCACAAACATGATTCAAAAGAGGTCTATTTCTAACATTATTCTAAGTCATTCCAGATAGCTACTAATTGTCATGTGAAGCAGAGTTTCATACTTATCACCAATCTAACTACGCGTGGTTGGTTTTGTCACGAACTCACGGTCCACATGTTATTTGGAAATTTAAAGATAGTTGATGCACATTGTTTGGTTACTTGGGGTACAAACTTTTTTTTTTTTTTTTGTTATGTCGCATGTGGAAAATTAAAACATTAATGTTGATGCTGAAGTTTGGTTGACGAGAAACTTTCCTCTACTTTGGGTCATCCTCTCTTGGGGTGGTAAATGAGCCGAACGAGTCGAGTTTTGACATATTCAAGCTCGACTCGTTTATAAATGAGTCGAGCCGAGTCAAGCCACGAGATTCAACGAGCCTGACGTTCTTCTTTATTTAAAGGTTTTTAGCGGTAGAAAATAAAATTTTAACCTAAACAGCCAAGTTCATGAGCCTAAACGAGCATAACTTTGTATTGATTTAATTATTTGATTTTACAATGAGTTTAGTTAAGCTTTAATTAGGTTTTTTATAACACAAACGAGTCAAGTTTGAACACAAAATGAAGTTCGATCCAGGTTCCGAGCCTAACCGAGCTTTAAAAATTTTTCAAGCTCGTTTATTTGTCTAATTGAACGAGCCTCAACAAGCTTAAACCGAGCCGAGCCCGAGACGAGTCCGAGCGGCTTGGTTCGTTTCCCAGCCCTAATCCTCCCTAGATGGACTATAGGATTAAATAATAGTTTTTTATTTAGTTTAAATGCATTTAGTCGTATCTAAAATTTCTAATATTGTTCATTGGGCACTTTCGTATATTTTATTTTGTTATAAACAATTTATTTATTTTTAATATATAATGTAGTTAATTATATAATTTTTTTATAAGTGAACTGTATTGCTACAGAATAACCGTACAAAAAGTGTGAGAATGTACAAAAGTATTATTGCGTGCGCTCGTACATGGATATATTCATGGGAGGGAAATTAGTCAAAGCAGTGAGCAATCACACTTCTATTTTTTTGGAGTAAAAGACAGGCATGTATTTCTTAGAAAATCAAAAGATACCTTATGTATATACTAGGACAAACTACCTGGACCATTGCAGTGTTAGAAAATTGAATCCAGCCTTCCCTGGTATTATTGTTTATTCTAGGGGTATATTTGGTATTTACCATAATGGATAAGCAGAACCTTCACCGCCTCATGCATGCTTGAATAGGAAGTATAGGCTGCAAGCCACTAGCCAGTCACTATTAAAGTCAATTAAATCTTCTAACCTGATATATCATTTGTTTAATTGAAATCAAACCGTCATTGTGTACTGTATATATGCATGCACGGCCCTTAATGAATAATCTTTTCCCTTGTAATGAATCATCTTTTTGCCCTAAACAGAAGTGTGTGCATGTGAGTAAGAGAGGAATTTTCACTCCATTAAAACCCATCTCCATTTTAAGTAGTATGTGAAAGAGCTTTTCTTCTTTAGCCTAAGATCCGGAGGGGTGGATGTAATTATTAGTCTCTTATTTAGTAGAAACTAATTAAGTGGAATATGTTGTAAATACATGCATATTATTGTAAATACATGCATAGGGGTGTGTTGTAAATACAGGCATAAGAATGCGCATGTAATTGTAGATGCATGTAATTATGGATGACCTATTGGTGCATGTATACATTAATGTATCAAATTAATTGTAAATTCATGTATGGTGGAAATACATGAATGAATCATTATGTTTATTTCCCTTATAAATGGAGGGCTTGAAAAACGGATGATTACCAATTCAATTGTCAAAACTAAAAAAAATAAAAAAGCGAATGAAACTCCATTACACCCACGGTTCCACATGAGGAAACTGTAACCGTCCATTAATTGTGGAGAGTGGTTATTGAATGCACCTATTAATTATGTTGAAGAGTTACCTAAATTTGTTTAAAGAGTATTTTCGATAATACAAGCTATGCCACGTCATGGGTGTAGATACCCCAATTTTGACCGTCCAGAGAGACAGAAAATACTTCAAGTAACACACGGAAATGACCCACATTAGGATATCTAATAGGGAACCAAAGATTCAGGGAACCAGAAACCCTAAACCCTAGCCTTGACCTAGACCTAAACCCTAACCCTAGCCCCAGACCTAAACCCAAACCCTAAACCTAACCCTAGCCCTGACCTAAACCTAAACCCTAACCCTAGCCCCAGATCTAAACCCAAACCCTAAACCTAAACCTAAAACTGGAAACCCCAAACCCTGGCCCCAAACCAGAACCCCACCTAAGAAAAACCCAAAAAAACCCTGAGTCCCTGGAAAGGGGCGGCTAGCCAGCTAGCCGCCCCTTACTGGGGGGATAGTTTACACTAGCCGCCCCCTAACCGCCCCCTGGCCGACTTTGGACCAGTCCCCTGGATGGGACATAAAGCAATATTAAATGCTGATCATTGCGGCGGGTCATGACCTTTAGCCGCCCTCTCTTGGCCGGATCAAACCAAGTAGCCGACCCAAGCCACCGCTTGTCAGAGATGGGACGTTTGGCAGGTCATGATAGGGGCGGCTACCAGGAAGTAGCCACCCCATCCCGTGCGGCTAGTTAGCACTAGCCGCCCTTCACCTGGTCTCTGACAGAAGAACCAGAGAATTACACCCACTCCATTACTCTCGGGATATTTCCCTGCCTCTCTTTTACTATAAATAGAGGGGTCCCAAGCCCAAATACAACATCACCAATTCATCTTCAATCACCAAGAAACCCACAAATCACCAATCCACCACTAGAAATCCCGAGAGAGAGAGAGAGAGAGAGAGAGAGAGAGAGAGAGAGCCCCTTTTGTGAGAGAAACACCCATTCCCTACATAAAATACCCTCTCATCCCACCCTCGAGAAACCCGGGCAAAACCTAGCTTAGCCTCTGTCCAGAACCAAACTCATTTCCTACCGAAGTTCTACCCAAACCAACCCAGATCCTGGACGGCTAACCCTAGCTAGCCGCCCCCTGGCCGACAGCTAAAAACAACTAGCCGCCCCTCTATCCACACCCCATATCCACACCCCTTTGTCCCAAGACTCCTTTAGTCAAGCCCTAGAAGCAGATAGGATATCTGTTTTCACCTCTGTGTACAGTATATCCGTATCTCAGAGCGGAGACCCCACAAACTCCCCACGTAGGCGACCAAAACCAAACCCAACCTTTTTCTGCTTTTAGAAAAAGCAGGTGGCGATCACACAAACCCTGAATCCTCTTGAGACGCTATCGGGCGCCTCAACCAGGACCGACACACCCCTCACCCTTCCGAGAAGACGATCCGACCGAGCCGCCAGGGCACGCATCCGATTCGAATCACCGAAGAACCCCCACACACACACACGCGCGCTCACCGCGCACCCCGCCGGGATCCGCTCCGACACACATTCCGACACATTCGGAGGCCTCCCTGACGGTACCGACAATGGGGCTTACATGGGGCCTATATAATGGGGCCTGTAAATCATTTTCCTTTTAAAATAAATATAAATACATGTCCATTATGAATGTAACGGGGATATTATCATTTTGAAAGTATTAAATCATCATCCACATCTTATTTTTTTTATTTATACCCATTTTATTCTTGATCAACCAAACACCAAAAACCACTTTATCACGTTATCCAACAAGAATAACTAAAAACACAAACAGACATTTAATATCTTATTTATGTGGATTGATATTTATACCATCATAGTTATTTATCCAGAATAACTCAGTTCCTCTATCCAATTAGAGATTCCAATCAGATTGGGTTCCAAAGAGACTTAGTCCAAGGGATAGGAACTGCTTTCTTGCGGATAAAGCTTCTTATGCTGGCAGGCTGCTCTCAATAGGCTCCCTACACTTCAACGTCTCTTCAGCCATCAGTTAGTAAGTTCTGAAAATTGTGTTTTTTGTTCTTTGGGACCAGAAAGTGTAGATCATCTCTTCATTCATTGCCCTTACTCAGCCTATGTATGGAAAGCAATTACAAAATCACTAAGGGTCTTCTGTGTAAGACATCATTCCCTCTCTGAACACTATCTGTGGTTCTCCTCTCTTGATTCCACTCAGACTGAACAAAAAATGTTTCACTTCCTTCTATCTCAATCCATGTGGTCTCTCTGGTTGGAAAGTATTATTTATCAAACGCATTTTCAATCCATGATAGTGTGGTATACGATATTGTATTATTGTAAATTAATTTTTATAATTTATAGTGGTGATGACATAGATGCATCAATTCAAACAGAAAGAGTCCTTAATTAGTTACTTCTTTTAATTGATTCTAGGAGGAATTGATTCTTAATTAGTTCTTTTAATTTTTTGGATTACAAATGCAGTGGAAATACAAATCTATCTGAATCTCCGATCCATTTTTGTGTGATATTTTAATTGTATAAAGAAAACCTAGCTCGATCAGTGTTTCTAGTCATGAGGACAAACTCGACCATGTATAAACTCTGCTGCTCTAATTCTTCATTGATACATAAATAGAAATGTAAAACAAATTCTACAGTTAAATAAGATATTATATTTTGAAAAAAAAATAAAAATAGACCACAAACATGATTCAAAAGAGGTCTATTTCTAACATTATTCTGAGTCGTTCCAGATAGCTACTAATCGTCATGTGAAGCAGAGTTTAATACTTATCACCAATCTAACTACGCGTGGTTGGTTTTGTCACGAACTCACGGTCCACATGTTATTTGGAAATTTAAAGATAGTTGATGCAGATAGTTTGGTTACTTTGGGTACAAACTTTTTTTTTTTTTTTTTGTCATGTCGGGTGTGGAAAATTATAGCATTAATGTTGATGCTGATGTTTGCTTGACGAGAAACTTTCCTCTACTTTGGGTCATCCTCCCTAGATAAATAATATACTAGGACTGTATATTATTTTTTTTTTTTTTTTATGGTTAAATCAATTTTTTGTATTTCTATATGAAAAAAAGGAAATTTACAGAGGAGTGAAAAGGACTACACAATCTTAGGTTCCCATAGAAACCAAGTACCAAAAAAAAAAAGAACAAAGAACAAAACAGAGAGAGCTACATTAGAGTTTTTTTTTCTAGTATAAGGGAGACCTGTCTTGTCTGCTTGAATCGCTGTCCTTAATTCACGCCAAACATCGTTGTTCAATATGATCAATAATATACTAGGATTGTATATTATTTAATCCTCTAGATATGCTTGTAACCTTTACTTTCTATAATGATAAACTAATAAAAAATAAAGCCGGATGGTTTAGAAACTAATCTTTTTTCAATACCAAAAGAAACCTCGTATATCTCTTCCCTATATAAACGCATACACAAAAAATAAAACAAAAAAACATCAGTCAAAACTCAAAAGTCTCACTCTTTTTATTCTTTTATTTTAAATTATTAAATTTTAATATATTCATATAATATGAAATCTTTTTTGAAATCTTAAAATACATTTAAATATTTAAATGAATATGATTTGAAATCTTAAATTTAAAAAATAATTGTTAAATTTATAGGGCGACTAAAAAACTAAAATAAAAAACTGGTCACTTTCCTTTTAAGTAATAAATATGCTTGTAACATTTACTTTCTATAATGATAAACTGATAAAAAAAATACTTCAATTTCAATGCCAAAAGAAACCTCATTTGAGTATTTTTAATTCTTTGAAGACTTTTTTAGTCATTTTTTTTAATATATTCATATAATATGAAATCTGATTTTGAAATCTTAAAATACATTTAAAGATTTACCTAAATCTGATTTAAAATCTTAAATTTGAAAATAATTATTAAATTTATGCGACGATAAAAAAAAACTAAAATTAAAAACTGGTCACTTTCCTTTTAAGTGATAGATATGCTTGTAACATTTACTTCCTATAATGATAAACTGGTAAAAAAACATGACACTAAAAGAAACCTCATTTATCTCATCTCCCTATATAAACACATACACAACCAACGAAACAAAAAAACATCAATCAATCGAAACTCAAAAGTCTCTCTCTTTTTTTTTTCTTGTGATTTTTCTTCCTGGCCGGGTTTCAATCATGGCTCGCCAGAGAACAAGTTTGTCCTACATAGCGAACGCCACTCTCCGTCGGCGCACCTTCTTGAAGCGCGAGATGAGCCTCCTCAAGAAGGCGAGCGAGCTGAGCATCCTCTGCGGCGTCCCCGCGTGCGTGCTCATCGCCGCCCCCTGCGACCCCAACCGGGTCATCACCTGGCCCTCCGCCGTGCACGCGCGCAGTCTGATCTCCCTAACCAGAGACCTCCCCACCACCTCGTCTTCGGCCCGGAGAAAGCGCGCGCTCGACCAGGACGCTATTTTGGCGAGGGAGGTCGCCAGGCTGAAGGATGAGCACGCACGCGGGGACGCCGCAGAGGATGCTCAGCTCGCTCGCCTTCTTGAGGAGGCTCATCTCGCGCTTCAAGAAGGTGCGCCGACGGAGAGTGGTGTTCGCTATGTAGGACAAACTTGTTCTCTGACGAGCCATGATTGAAACCCGGCCAGGAAGAAAAATCACAAGAAAAAAAGAAAAGAGAGACTCTTGAATGATGTTTTTTTGTTTTGTTGGTTGTGTATGTGTTTATATAGGGAGATGAGAAAAATGAGGTTTCTTTTAGTATCTTGTTTTTTTACCAGTTTATCATTATAGGAAGTATATGTTACAAGCATATCTATCACTTAAAGGAAAGTGACCAGTTTTTAATTTTAGTTTTTTTTTTGTCGTCGCATAAATTTAATAATTATTTTCAAATTTAAGATTTTAAATCAGATTTAGATAAATTTTTAAATGTATTTTAAGATTTCAAAATCAGATTTCATATTATATTAATATATTAAAAGGAAAATGACTAAAAAAGCCTTCAAAAAATTAAAAATACTCAAATGAGGTTTCTTTTGGCATTGAAAAGGAAGTTTTTTTTTTATCAGTTTATCATTATAGAAAGTAAATGTTACAAGCATATTTATTACTTAAAAGGAAAGTGACCAGTTTTTTATTTTAATTTTTTTGTCGTCCTATAAATTTAACAATTATTTTTAAATTTAAGATTTCAAATCATATTCATTTAAATATTTAAATGTATTTTAAGATTTCAAAAAGATTTCATATTATATGAATATATTAAAATTTCAATAATTTAAAATAAAAGAATAAAAAGAGAGAGACTTTTGAGTTTTGATTGATGTTTTTTTGTTTTATTTTCTGTGTGTGCGTTTATATAGGGAAGAGATATACGAGGATTCTTTTGGTATTGAAAAAGGATTAGTTTTTAAACCATCCGGCTTTTCTTATTAGTTTATTTAGAAATTAAAGGTTACAAGCATATCAAGAGGATTAAATAATAGTTTTTTTTATTGAAAATGGACTGTAGGATTAAATAATAGTTTTTTATTTAGTTTAAATGCATTTAGTCGTATCTAAAATTTCTAATATTATTCATTGGCGCCCTTTCGTATATTTTATTTTGTTATAAACAATTTATTTATTTTTAATATATAATGTAGTTAATTATATAATTTTTTTATAAGTGAACTGTATTGCTACAGAATAACCGTACAAAATGTGAGAGAATGTACAAAATTATTATTGCGTGCGCTCGTACATGGATATATTCATGGGAGGGAAATTAGTCAAAGCAGTGAGCAATCACACTTTTTTTTTTGGGTTTTTTTTTTTGTTTCTAACTCCCTGCAAACTGTCGTATTTAGCGATCGCCCCCTTCATTCTTCGTATTTGAGTTTTACTCCCCACATTCAAAGGATAATTCCTTTTTACTCCCTGCGAAGGACCTATCTGTAAATTATTTAATTTTTTTTAGTCCCTAATCGGGAGTAAAAAGGAATTATCCTTTGAATGTGGGGAGTAAAACCCAAATACGAAGAATGGAGGGGGCGATCGCTAAATACAACAGTTTGCAGGGAGGTAAAAATAAAAATCCCTTTTTTTTTTTTCTTGGAGTAAAAGACAGGCATGTATTTCTTAAAAATCAAAAGATACCTTATGTAAATACTAGGACAAACTACCTGGACCATTGCAGTGTTAGAAAATTGAATCCAGCGTTCCCTGGTATTATTGTTTATTCTAGGGGTATATTTGGTATTTACCATAATGGATAAGCGCAACCTTCACCGTCTCATGCATGCTTGAATAGGAAGTATAGGCTGCATAGCCACTAGCCAGTCACTATTGAAGTCAATTAAATCTTCTAACCGACCTGATATATCGTTTGTTTAATTGAAATCAAACTGTCATTGTGTACTATATATATCATGGACGGCCCTTGTAATGAATAATCTTTTCCCTTGTAATGAATAATCTTTTTGCCCTAAACAAAAGTGTGTGCATGTGAGTAGGTGAGGATTTTCCACTCCATTAAAACCCATCTCCATTTTAAGTAGTATGTGAAAGAGGTTTTCATCTTTAGCTTAAGATCCTGAGGGGTGGATGTAGTTATTAGTCTTTTGTTTAGTGGAGACTAATCAAGTGGGATATTCATTTTTATCCACTTTACTGAGTGGTCAGTTTGGATGTGAATCAAACTCCGATTCATGATCGACGCTTCTGTTACGGTACATGTTTCTACTGCTTATTCCCAATAGTGGTATAAGAGCTATTGTGAGTTGAATTCCTTCCTTTGTGGAGTAAGCGAAAGAATCACAGTGCTTTCCTCGCAATAGGTAATTATTATTTTACCACTCTCAAACGAAATGTGTAATAATTGTGAAATTAAGCTTATGTGATTTTAAGAAAATGAATTAATGTTATTATCATGATGATTGCATTTGATTTCTGCACATAATGTTGGTGCAGTTGTCTTGATGATAAACTTTAATTCAATTTCCTATAAGTCACGTGGGTCATGTTTTGTGAAAATGATAATCACTTTGACATAGTGTAATGTGCATATTCAGTTATTTGTAGTAAAACATAGTATTTAAAACTATTATCTCATACTTAATCAAGGGAGATAAATTAGATAGGACCAATTATGATCAATGGCAGAGAAAGATGACATATTTATTGCATGAACAAAATGTTGAATATACACTGCGAGAAGTTAATACTAAACCTAGTAGTGTCTCTTCTAATACACTTGTAGAAGTTTATAATAGTTGGGTGCATGATAACACAACTGCTAGATATACTTTATTGAGCAGTATGATGTATGATCTGATTGGCAAATATGAGTAATATGAAACTGCAAAAGAAATGTAGGATGCATTGAAAAAGGTCTATTTAGGCTATAGTGCTGCAAGACTCAGAGTAATCAGTGTGCAGTTTGAGAACTATAGAATGCTTCATAGTTAGTCCATGCTAGATCATTTGAGGAAAATGTCCCAAATGATTCGTAACTTAACTGCAGTTGGGAATAAACTGACTGAAGATCATAAAATTCTAGTTGTACTAAGGTCACTTCCTCCATCCTGGGAGCAGACGAAGTTCTTGATGACCTATGATAAGTTTGTTAAGACTTTTGAGGATCTCACTTGTGCTTCGAAGATTGAAGTTGAATTGTTAAGTATTATTCATTCTGATATATGTTTGTGGGCCTATGAATGTGAGAGCGAGAAATGGTTCATATTATTTTGTCACATTTATTTATGACTATTCAAGGTTTGGATGTGTATATCTCATCTCCTATAAGTCTAATGTGTTAGCTTGCTTCATCAAATATAAAAATGAAGTTGAGAATTAGTTGGGGAGAGCAACTAAAGTTCTCAGGTCAGATAGAGGAGGTGAATACATGTCTAACATGCATGTTCAAAGAATTCTGTGAGAAGCATGGAATAGTTAGACAGTTCATGATGTTGTACAGTCCTGAGCTAAGCTTGTCAATCAGATGGATACGGATCGGATAGGCCCGTATTCGTATCCGTATCTGAACGAGATATCCGAAAAAATATTTGTATCAGATATCTAACGGATATCAAAAGTAAATATACATATTCGATCCAAAAATCCGGATTCGAATACGGATAATTATCCGAAATTTCCAAAAATTCAAAATAAATATGGAATGACTAAAATATCCAAAGATCCAATATCCAAAAATAAAAATCATATATCTAATATTTGAAATAGGTAAAAATATATAATAATTACCTAGTATAAAACATAAAATTATAGGCATATACATTAAACATTACATACTTTAAAGTAAAAATAAAAATAAAAAACTCATACTAATTTGAAAATTATAAATACATAATTAAATAGATAATAATATAATAATATTTTTCGATTGGATATTTTTCAGATCGGATACTAGCATATCTGTATCTGATCCAAAAAATTTTGGATTCGGATAATTTTTTCAGATACGGATACAGATTTTTCAGATATCAGATAATTTCAGGATTTTCGGATATGAATTCGAATCAAATACAGATATTTTTTTGGATAATTGACAGGCTTATCCTAAGCAGAACAGTGTAGAAGAGAGAATGAATCGTACACTCCTTGATATGGTGAGAAACATGCTGGTCCATGCAAATTTGCCTATGGAATTTTGGGGTGATGCGCTCTTAAGAACGACATATATTTTAAATAGAGTGCCTTAAAAATCAGTCCCTAAAACTCCATATGAATTGTGGACAAGCTACATAATGAAGTTTGATCACTTGTGCCCATGGGGATCTGCCTATTATGAATTAATTCCTTCAATTCATAGAACCAAGCTGGAGCCAAAGGCTATGGAATGCATATTCATTAGATACCCTTCTCAGCCCAATGGATATGTTGTAATTCATGAGACTGATAAAAGGAGAACAGTTGAAAGAGAAGTCCCTCATGCTGATTTCATTGAAGAAAAATTTCCTCAAAGGAAAATGGTCAAATTTTTAGTAGAACTGCATGAAGTTCTTGACTCTTCCACTCCTAACACAAGCCAGTCTCCAAGTATTGGCACTCGAGATAGCTTGTCTATGGATGTTGATGAAAGTGGGAGTGTTCCAGAGAATGTTGAAAATAGTAAGAGCACTTTTGAGAATCAGAATATTCAGATTAGTCTTCATGGTACGATTCGCCATAGATATTTTGATCTCGAAGGGGAATGCTATACATGCATCTTCCTAGATGATGATGAGCCATATTCATATCAAGAATCATTATCCGGACCAAGATCGAAGAATGGATTATTGCAATGAATAAGGAGATCAATTTCATGGTGAAGAACAAGGTTTGGGAGCTTGTAGACTTGCCTGGTGGAAGAAAACCCATTGGCTAGTGGGTTTTGAAGATTAAAATAAAAGCTGATGGATTCATTGACAAGTTCAAGGCAAGGCTCGTGGATAAAAGATACAATCAGGTGGAAGGTTTAGATTATGGAGATGGTTATTTAAACCCTTGTTTAGTGGAAAACCACCCCAATTGGAAAGCCACAACCAATTTTTTAGATCCTATAAAACCACCCCGACTAAATACTATTGTGGAAAACCTACCAACCACACCCCATTTTGAACCAAGCCCACCCCCTACACTGTTCGACAAACGTAGTGTCATGCTACATAAGTCGACACTTCTAGTGTCGAACTGAAGGGTTACACAAACTTTTTTTTTTGTTATAAGATTGACACATGTATTGTCGATATGTGTTAAATATGTTGCCAAGCAGAATGTTGATATTAGCAGATTATTGAATAATAAAAAGAGTTATGCTTTTCAAACTAACATTTTGTTCTTGTTTTTTTTTGTGTTATATTTTATCCTTTGAAATGCTCGTTGATTAATGATTTT
The DNA here is from genome assembly GCA_030737845.1 of Acorus calamus. NCBI lineage: Eukaryota > Viridiplantae > Streptophyta > Magnoliopsida > Acorales > Acoraceae > Acorus > Acorus calamus. The sequence continues at coordinate 9,694,541 of CM060863.1, read as the reverse complement.
GATTCATTTCCTAATTATTAGTTTGATATAATTTATTTTTTTCTATATTCAAACCAGGCTGGCAATATAAACTAACAATGACTCATTTTATTCAAATATGTGATTAATGTTAGTTTGAAAAGCGTAACTCTTTTATTTTGTGTGTATAAAACTCTTAATTTCTTGTATATGATTGAGTATTTATTTAATTTTTTACAATTTAGTATTACTCCAAAGGAACGTATTCGACCTACAGCTTTCAATCGAAAAAATTATTCTAAGGACATGGCATCGAGTTCTCGAGATGATGAAGTTCAAACATATCTATAAGAAGTAGCTTGCAATTATCTGTTCGTATCGACACTATTATTATTGGCCATTAGCATTTTTTCGACATCTTATATGTTGATCTATACTTATTTTTTTATTTTTCCATAATCTGCTACTATCGACATTCCGCTTGGTGACATATTTAACACATATCGACAATACATGTGTTGACATTATAACAAAAAAAATGTTTTTGTAACCCTTTAGTTCGACACTAGAAGTGTCGACGTATGTTGCATCAGTCAACACTATGTTTGTCGAACAGTACAGTGGGTGAGCTTGGTTCAAAATAGGGTGTGGTTGGCAGGTGTGGTTTTCCTTTGGTTTCGGGTGCATAAAAACGATTAATCACATGGTGGTTTTCTAATTGTATGGGGTGGGTATATAACTCCCCTTAGATTATCAAGAAACTTTTTCACTACTTGCCATATTCACAACAATCCAATGATCCTAGCCATAATTGCAAACCTGGACTAGGAATTATATCAGATGGATGTGAAGACAGATCTGAATAGAGCTCTTTATGAAGAAATTTATATGTTGTAGCCGTCCAAATATGACATTAAGGGACATGAACTGAAGTTGTGAAAGCTCAAGAAATCTATATATGGGCTGAAATAGTCTCTAAGGTAGTCCGTAGTGGTACTTCAAATTTCGTAATGCTATTAAATCTTTTGGCTTCACCATGATTGAAGAAGGCCATTGCATATATATGAAGTGGATGGCAAGAGTTTTATAATTATCTATGTTGATGATATACTTCTAGCTACAAATAAACAACATGGAGTTGCTAAATTTCAATCGACAGTTGCTTTTTCTCAACTTCAATATGACGGACAAGGGAGAAGCTAGTTATGTACTCGGCATCAAGATTTAGACAGATCGAGCTAGGAGAAAGATTAGCTTATCTCAGTCAACATATACTGAGAAGATATTAGAGAGGTTTGGCATGAAGGATTGTAAACCCATTGATACTCCAGTTGATAAGAATCAGAAGTTGAGCCTCAGAATGTGCCCAGAAACTATGATGAAAAAGAAAAGATGAAGAGAGTTCCTTATTCCACTACAGTTGGAAGTCTGATATATGCTAATATTTGCATACGTCCAAATATTTGATTTGTTATCGGGTTGGTCAACAAATATCTGAGCAACCTTGGTCAAAGTTATTGGCAGGCCGTGAAACGAGTATTTCGGTATTTGAAAGGCTCAAAAGACCTAAATCTTTGCTATTAGGGATGTGGTGAATTTAAAGTTCAAGGCTATTGTAATGCTGATCATGCAGGTGATCTTGATTCTCACAAGTCCACCTCTGATTTTCTGTTTTTATTAGCTGGTGGAGTTTTCTCTTGGGCTAGCAAGAAGCAAAAGTCTACAACCTACTCTAGCATGGAATTTGAGTATGTAGCCAGTAGTCATGCTAAAAGAGAAGCTGTGTGGGTCCAACAATTTTTGTGAGATACGCGGATCATGAAAAGTGCAGAAGAGCCAGTATCGATACATTGTGTTAATAACTCTGCCATTGCACTCACTAAATACCCTAATTTCATGAGACATCTAAGCATATTGAGTCCATGTATCATATTGTGAAACATGAAGTTGTTGAGTACAAGATTGTTGTGTCCTATCTTATCTCGAGAGACATGGTTGCAAACCCACTAACTAAAGCAGTGCCTCAAGATGTTTTTGTGAGCCATGTGAGAGGTATGGGACTACAATTCTGGTAGTTGTAGTCTTTGTATTCAGTGGGATGGTCTTTTTTGTGAACCTGTAATTGCTGCTTATGTATGAAGGAATGAGATATTTTGCACATTTTCATATATCTATTGTTGACATGCATGGATCATGAGAATGTGACTGATTTTACTATAAATTTGTGAAATTTAAGTGATTATCATTAACTGTCGGCATGCCATGTCCGTCTAGTCGGATGGGCAGGACAACCTCCTGTACTGGAATGTAGGGGATGAGACATACACGAGTAGGTATTGATATGTTATGTAAATAATCAAGATGAGATATCTCCGATATCATAAATAATAAGGTCTGAAAATTAAGCTATGTCAGGTCACTAGGAAGACCACATTAGTCAACTGAGATGATTAAGGGATCTATGTGATATAGGATCCTACAATATTTTATTTATCCCATATCAAGGTGTGCAAGAGAAGTTGTATGTGCCATAGACCACCTATTGCATGCGATAGAGTCCTATGTCTATCGTTGTGCGAGCAGAGCCAGTCTTGTAGGTGACTTGAGTACCCTAATGTACCTTTCACAATGTTAAAAAGCTAAGGTCTATGACACTACTTTGGTGTGCAATGTTAAAGCCATAAGATAACACGGCTGGGTCACATGCACTACTAGAAAAGCGGTCGGGTCGAAGCTGATGAGCATATGTGCGAGGAGAAAACCCCTTTATGACTACACCTTGACGTTGAGGTCAATTTTTTATGCACTTTGATCACTTATCCTCCCCGGGTATCCCATTTTCATTGAGACTTTAACGACTATAATATATATTATTATTTTCTTATTAAAACATGGTTGATAATGGATAAATTTGTGAAATGTTTATTTGATAAGTGAAGAAGTGCATACATGAGTTGAGTGAGATTGTAGTGTTCTAATTGGATTAGAGCAGTCTTATTCTAGTGTGCGTCATGCGGGTCTAGGGCATGCTAATTGAGGATGGAACGTACCATTTCGCACTAGTCAGATGGACTTGGAGACTTGATGGGTTACCTATCTTTAGGATACATGTGAATTCTCATTGGTCTCATCCCTCATGTATGTTACATGTGTGTATTTATTACTTAAGATGGAGATGGAAAAGACTAATCCCATATACCAGTGAAGTCTGAGTGGGAGATTGTTAGATAATTGAATCCAGCCTTCCATGGTATTATTGTTTTCACAGGGGTATCTTTGGCATTTACCCATAATGGTATCAAATCATCATTCTGTACAATATATGTGCATGCACGGCCCTTGTAATGAATAATCTTTTTTGCCTCAAAAGAAAGTGTGTGCATGTGAGTAAGAGAGGATTTCCCACTCCATTTGAAACCATCTCCATTTTAAATAGTATGTGAAAGGACTTTCCATCTTTAGCCTAAGATCTTGAGGGGCGAAGATAATTGTTAGTCTCTTATTTAGTGGAAACTAATTAAGTGGGATATTCATTTTTATCCACCTTACTGAGTGGTCAGTTTGGACGTTATTCCAACTCCAGTTCGTGATCGACGCTTCCACCGCAATATGTGTTTCTACTGCTTATTTCCAACAGAACCACCCATTGAACTACCATGGAACATCCAAGTCCACACGGGCTGTTTTTCAAACCCTTGTACTCGGCAAGGTTTGAACCCTATCCTTTTCGGAAGAAAGTGGTGTCCACTACCGCTAGGCCTATTAACGGATCGGGTTCGGACTGGATCAGGGTCGACCCGAACCCGACCCACTGGCTGGTCCGCCAGATCGAGGTCCTATCCTGTACCCGACGGGTTCTATAAAAAGTTGTCCCAGATCCGATGGACCCGGGTTTTCCTGGGTCCCTTGAACATATCATAAAAACTGTAAATTAACAACCTCTTTTTTTACAAGTACTAGTCATGCTTGTTTTGTTCATATCAGCATCTATCGTATCCTCGTGAGTGGTCTACCACTGAAGCATAGGTTCTCGGCATGGGTCCTGAAGATCGCGTTGTGGGGGCCCTGACTTGTTTGGTGTATGCGTTTGTGTTGAGGGTGGACATGAATCACGTTGACAGTGGTTGGGCTAAGAACGCTTTCTTGGCGTGGATGGGATTGATGTGTGTCATGTTCGTTTACCATTTTGTGGCATTGGTGGTTGTTCTCTTGTTGTGGATAGACTCCATTTAGGAGGGGATGAGATCATTGTGTTAGTTTGTTGTAATGATATTAATGTTCCATAGCAAACATTACAGGCTACCAAGTGGGGGCAAAACACAATTAATACACTGGTGATAATTTTGTAAAATGTAATTAAAGTGATGATGTCTATGTTGAAGTGGTGGCATCTGATGTTTGTTATAACAAATCCTTGTGTAAAGCTGTTCGGATGGCCTATGGTTGAGTGGAAGGACACCGCATGCTCTTATGGCCCTGTGCTAGTTTTTATGGAAAAAGATATACATAGCCCCCATTACAGTCCAGTCCATTTTTTATTTTCTGTAAAATCATATACTCATCCTTTGAAGTGAATACTATTATATGAAATAATGTATATACTGAGATACAATAATTTATTTTTTTCATAGTAAAAAAATGAAAAAAAATTTAGTCATATACTATGTTAGAACCCTATACGCTACGGGCTGCAAAACGGGCTGCAACAACGGGCTGCGTGTATCAGCGCTCGATTTTTATACATGTAGGCATTGACAAGAAACCGGCCCATGGCCAGACCCAGTCCTGCGGGTTTTTCTGGCAAAATGCCATCCTCATTCAAAAATTAATGCAACTCATCCCTATGCATTCTGAAAAATGAATGCTAATTATAACTTTATGCATTCTCCTATGGAATTAATGATATTGTTTAAAAGAGGGGAGCAAAACCTACCCAAATAAAACATTTTAATTTATGAAGTTCATCCCATCCTCACTCCCATGCCCACATCAAAATGTTTTTTTTTATTTATTGGTAATCAAATTTGTATTGTTATATGAAGAAAAACTTTACAAGGTTCATGAATTTTACAAAAGGAAAGCTAAGAGTATATTCATACAAAGGAGGTACAAGGTTCATAAATTTTACAAAAAGGAAAGCTAAGAGTGGGTCATTGATACAAAGGAGGGAAGAACGAATGGGTCGAACTACATCCCTTTGGATTATAAGTTCCTCTCTAAGCATCCAATATAAGAACATGATAAAATGTTGGAAAATATGTATCAAATCAGATTAAATTAGCATGCAGACCTAAGACAAAACAAGAAAAAATGAGTTTCAGACATAGCCTAGATGAAGGAACGTGGTTCATTGTCTTAAGAATGTAATCGCCCCCTCAATCACACATGATTATCGACGATCTGCTCCACGGATACAACCACCTAGCATCACTGATCTTCTTCTCCAGTGCAACAGAAAGAAGCTATATGAACCGGTTGTAGACTTGAGTAATCACCAAAGTAATAGTGAAGACAATTTTGAGAAGAAATTTTTTTTCTGTAAAGATAAAAGTGAGTAGAGAGTTGCGATCATATATATATCACAACTACAGTCCATCAGTCTTCTTAAATAGAAGCCCAAGAGAAGATTCCATTGAGGATTCATAGAAGAATCTGTTTTGGATACGAAGCTCCACAATTCGCGGCAGTTACGCAGTCCTCCATGACTGTTACTACGAACGTGGAGAGGATCTCTATCTCTATCTCTCATATCCAAGACCAAGTCAAAGCTCGAAAAAAGTAGAGGAAACACATTTTCTCTAAAAAATATTTTAAAATTTTGAATTTCATTTTAAACATTTGAAAAACACAAAATGGGGGAAACCGAAAACTTTTATAAAGTGTGTAACAATAATATAAACTTAATTTTATAAAGTTTCTAACAATAAAATACAACCACTCTTATTTTAATCAGGTGTTTTCAAAACCCAATAAAAGTTACTTGATCACTCTTTATTTGGGCATAAATACGTGTTCAATTAGGCTATAACATTAGTCCTTTTTCAAAATTCATATCAATATAAGCCCAAAGACCCCCCCCCCCCCACATGATTATCGACGATCTGCTCCACGGATACAACCACCTAGCATCACTGATCTTCTTCTCTAGTGCAACAGAAAGAAGCTATATGAACCGGTTGTAGACTTGAGTAATCACCAAAGTAATAGTGAAGACAATTTTGAGAAGAAATTTGTTTTCTGTAAAGATAAAAGTGAGTAGAGAGTTGCGATCATATATATATCACAACTACAGTCCATCAGTCTTCTTAAATAGAAGCCCAAGAGAAGATTCCATTGAGGATTCATAGAAGAATCTGTTTTGGATACGAAGCTCCATAATTCGCGGCAGTTACGCAGTCCTCCATGACTGTTACTACGAACGTGGAGAGGATCTCTATCTCTATCTCTCTTATCCAAGACCAAGTCAAAGCTCGAAAAAAGTAGAGGAAACACATTTTCTCTAAAAAATATTTTAAAATTTTGAATTTCATTTTAAACATTTGAAAAACACAAAATGGGGGAAACCGAAAACTTTTATAAAGTGTGTAACAATAATATAAACTTAATTTTATAAAGTTTCTAACAATAAAATACAACCACTCTTATTTTAATCAGGTGTTTTCAAAACCCAATAAAATTTACATGATCACTCTTTATTTGGGCATAAATACGTGTTCAATTAGGCTATAACATTAGTCCTTTTTCAAAATTCATATCAATATAAGCCCAAAGACCCCCCCCCCCACATGATTATCGACGATCTGCTCCCCGGATACAACCACCTAGCATCACTGATCTTCTTCTCTAGTGCAACAGAAAGAAGCTATATGAACCGGTTGTAGACTTGAGTAACCACCAAAGTAATAGTGAAGACAATTTTGAGAAGAAATTTTTTTTCTGTAAAGATAAAAGTGAGTAGAGAGTTGCGATCATATATATATCACAACTACAGTCCATCAGTCTTCTTAAATAGAAGCCCAAGAGAAGATTCCATTGAGGATTCATAGAAGAATCTGTTTTGGATATGAAGCTCCACAATTCGCGGCAGTTACGCGGTCCTCCACGACTGTTACTACGAACGTGGAGAGGATCTCTATCTCTATCTCTCTTATCCAAGACCAAGTCAAAGCTCGAAAAAAGTAGAGGAAACACATTTTCTCTCAAAAATATTTTAAAATTTTGAATTTCATTTTAAACATTTGAAAAACACAAAATGGGGGAAACCGAAAACTTTTATAAAGTGAGTAACAATAATATAAACTTAATTTTATAAAGTTTCTAACAATAAAATACAACCACTCTTATTTTAATTAGGTGTTTTCAAAACCCAATAAAATTTACATGATCACTCTTTATTTGGGCATAAATACGTGTTCAATTAGGCTATAACATTAGTCCTTTTTCAAAATTCATATCAATATAAGCCCAAAGACCCCCCCCCCCCACATGATTATCGACGATCTCCTCCCCGGATACAACCACCTAGCATCACTGATCTTCTTCTCTAGTGCAACAGAAAGAAGCTATATGAACCGGTTGTAGACTTGAGTAATCACCAAAGTAATAGTGAAGACAATTTTGAGAAGAAATTTTTTTTCTGTAAAGATAAAAGTGAGTAGAGAGTTGCGATCATATATATATCACAACTACAGTCCATCAGTCTTCTTAAATAGAAGCCCAAGAGAAGATTCCATTGAGGATTCATAGAAGAATCTGTTTTGGATACGAAGCTCCACAATTCGCGGCAGTTACGCAGTCCTCCACGACTGTTACTACGAACGTGGAGAGGATCTCTATCTCTATCTCTCTTATCCAAGACCAAGTCAAAGCTCGAAAAAAAGTAGAGGAAACACATTTTCTCTCAAAAATATTTTAAAATTTTGAATTTCATTTTAAACATTTGAAAAACACAAAATGGGGGAAACCGAAAACCAGTGTTCTGAAAGGCAGGATGCGATTTGCGTGCGGCTGGGTTACCGCACAGAGTATATGCGGTGTGCGGGAGTATATGCGGAATATATGCAGTTATGTAATTTTTTATTAATAAAATATTATTTTACAATAATGATTCTTAAACATGAGATAATATGTTCATACACTATTATAAGCCTATTGGGATTAAACTCCTATGTGATTTAATTATATATAAATCAATTAGCTAAATTTTTACATTAAACGGAATGTAATTCGGTACACTGAGTCTTCTTAAAAGCCAATAAATGATGGTACATAAATGTCTTGAAAAATTTAAAGATAAACTCTTCCCTTTGTTTGTTTGTGCTGGTCAATACACATGACTCTACAAGTACCCCAAATAAATTAAACATACAAAAATAATTAACAAATCACCCTCTCAAGTGCCTGTCATTGTGTCAATGTCAACTTCACCCATGTGTCTCCCTCAACACAAAACCACATGCAATAAATAAAAATAAAACAATAAAACCCAGCTGGCAGACTAAACAAAACCAGTGAATTAAAATAAAAAACTGAACAAAACAAATGAATACAAATAAGAAAGAAAACAAAGATGAGAGCAACAGAGGGGATGTCGTGAGAAAAGGAAAGAGCAGAGAGAGACCGAGAGTGATTGTTGATACAGAGAGAGATCATCGATCACATCAGTCGATGAAGATGAAGAAGCAGCCGTTCACAAAGATAAAATGAAGAACTGAGAAAGACATTGAAGAAGATATGAGAAAGAAAGAAGCAACCATTTTTTTTGAAGAAGGAGAAAACCTGATCCATTGAGGAAGATGAAGCACAACCATTCATGAAGTTGGAGGAAGGACAAAAGAAGCCATCATTTTCTCCTTTTTTTTCAAAAAAAATACCAAGTTCATGCGCCCGCATATGTCTGTTCGGCCCGCTTATGCGGGCTCTATCCGCATATAACGCCTTTTTGTCTGATGCGGTTTGGTCCACTGACCGAACCGCACAAGCGGCCGCATGAAACGCATTTCAAAACAGTGCCGAAAACTTTTATAAAGTGTGTAACAATAATATAAACTTAATTTTATAAAGTTTCTAACAATAAAATACAACCACTCTTATTTTAATCAGGTGTTTTCAAAACCCAATAAAATTTACATGATCACTCTTTATTTGGGCATAAATTCGTGTTCAATTAGGCTATAACATTAGTCCTTTTTCAAAATTCATATACACCCCCCCCCCCCCCCACCCCACATCACGTCACTCCCTCACCCGTTCATCCCCACCTAAATGGAATCCGCCACGGTGTCTCTAGAGGCCAACACGTCCTCCTCCTCCTCCTCCAACCATCCAATGCCTTTGCCATTTCCAAGCCCTTCTAACCACCTCCACCAACCGCCCCATGCTGTCCTTAACCTCCCGTCGCAGCCACAACAAGAACACAACCACCAACACCAAGAAGTGGTACAAGAACAGGCAATCCATCAAGGCCAACCACGCATAGTACGCATTGTAAGCCCACGTATCAACTTCTTCATCATACTTCGCATTTATGTCAACCCCCACCACGAACGCGTACACCAAAAAAGTCACGGCCAGCCACAGCGCCGCCGTGAGTAGCCATGTAGTGATCCGGTGTTTCAGCGGGAGCCCGCGCACCAGGAACACGATCACGGATGCCGACACCATAATGCAACCATGTCCATCCGTAGAAACAAAAAGATGTTGTCATCGTCCTGGCTGTTCGATGGGACGTTGATCCCGCCTTGGAATGCGGCGGCCGAGATAAGGGTCGCCACCACCATCAGTTCCCGTTGCGCCTCTTTCAGCCACTCGTTGTCCTTCTTGCACCACTCGTTCCAGTCGCACGGTACCAGCTTCTTCATCCATGATCCGCGCGTCGCGCGTGCCTGGTGAGCTACTACTGCTGCTGGGGTCGTCGTTGTGATGATCATCATATCTTGAGTGTGCCCGCCTCCGCTTTTGCATCCCGCGTGCGAGAGCGAGCGGATGATCTCTGCGTCGTTGGGTCCGGCCGGGGACTGCTGCATCATGTCCAGTGGCGTCAGGCCGTATGCATTTTCAAAGTTCTTCTGGATCTCCTCCTCCGCAAGTAGAATTTTCAGTATCTGTCGATGATACTAATAACGTTATGTTCATATACATATATATATATATATAAAGGGCATTGTTAAAATTTATAAACTGTAAATTATAATTTTTTAGCTTAAAATTAATGGTTGTTACGTATTTGTTTAAATGAAGTAGTTAAACGGGAAGAGAAAGTAGGATGAAGAGAAAGTAGGGAGGGCCCTTGTCACTGTGTAGTTAGACTTTTGCTCCATGTTTGGATGGAGATATAAGGTGAGACTAACTTGTAAAGGACATCTAGTCACAAGTCCATTGTTCTTCAGGCGATAAGGATACAAATCAAGGCAAGGTTCCACTCAATACACTTATCTTCCATCTTATCTCCTGAAGTCCTTTCTATTGCACAGTTTTATGATATCAAGGTCTCCGAAAAGCCCACTTCCTCTGTTCAAGTACTATGGTCTCCTCCGCGCAACGGATGGTTGAAGCTTAACGCTGATGGCTCCCTATTCGACGATAGGGGAGGTTATGGAGCTCTATTGTGTGATGAGAATGCTAATTTTATTCGAGGTCTTGCAGGACGTATGGATCTCCCCTCTATCAACATCTTGGAACTAAAGGCTATCGAATTGGGAATTTGGTTGGCCATTAACTCTGGATGCTCCAAGTTATGGATCGAGTCGGACTCTAAGACAACAATTTCCTGGATCATAGGAAAAGGCAACAGACCATGGAGTTCTATTCGGATTCTCCAAAGTATTCTATGAGGATTGGACTATCTACTTGATTGGAAGGTATCACATATTCTTCGTGAAGGCAATGCACTAGCGGATATCCTAGCCTCGTTCCGTTCAGCCCGAGGAGAATCCATCATTTTATAATCTGCTCTATGGCCTGAATTAGGTAGTGCTCTAGCCCTAGATCAATCTGGAGTGCCTTATACCCGCACTAGAAACTGATATTATGAAATCTGTTATGGTTTGATTTGGGTTCAATGGGAGTGTCCTTAGTGCATAGGGATGCAGTCTGACCTGGATCGGGCTTCCCTCCTATGAACTAAGACCTTCTAATTGAATTCCATTTTGTAAAAGCCCATAGTATTTTTGTAAAGTTCCTTTACATATAGCAATACAAATATTGCAATCAAAAAAAAAAAAACACTTGTAACAGGGCTGGACACCAGAAAAAAAAACATGTTTGTTTAATAGGAACAAACAAGTATATCAATACCAGATTAAGCTGGTATAACAAGATATAACAATTCCAATGTACCCCTAGAATAGTCTATAATCGGTTATCCATTCAAATGTGTTATGTGAGTCGTCCCACAGTCACATCGCCTTTTTTGTTCCTGCTGTCTTTTCCATCCACATTGTGTTCGTCTTCCTCACCAAGAAACCAAGAAATAAAAAATGGTGTGTTTGTTTTTCTGTTTTTTGTTTTTTATTTATTATTTTTATTTTAAGAGACAAGCAGGGGTTTGTTAATTAAAACCATCATATCTATTTAACATTTGCAGCCAACCGAATGACAACAAATAATGTTTTTGGAACACTTTTGGTATAGTGGTACGAATATGTAAATTACTTCTTATAATGACATTTTTAGTTGGATAAATTTTCATTATTATCTAACTTATTAGTCATATGTATTGGTTGTGAGTGTTCATAATTATACAACATAATCACCCTCTCATTTGTGGTGGTTGCACGAAGCTTGGAAAAAAATAATAAAATAAAATAAATAAAAAATTTCCACACTGAAATGTGTGAGTGGGGGTTGATGGTTCAAATTTTTTAAAATAAATATAAATACGTCCATTATGAATGTAATGGTGCTATTATCATTTAGAAAGTATTAAATCAGCATCCACATCTTATTTTTTTTAATTTATTCTTGATCAACCAAACATCAAAAATCACTTTATCACGTTATCCAACAAGAATAACTGAAAACACAAACAAACATATAATATCTTATCTTTGTGGATTGATATTTATACTGTTATAATTATCTATTCAGAATAACTCAGTTCCTCTATCCAAATAGAAGCTTGGGGTTTTTTATTTACTTACTTTGATCGCCTAGGAAAGGAAGTTGGCCGTGAAATTTTAAGAATATTTTTCATTGAAGTTGAGAACCCCACTTCCCCACCGAAATTATTAAAATTTAATTAAGCTAAAAAAAAAAATTAAAGTCAGAATTGAAAAGTTGAATAAAAGACGTTCATGAAATTTTTTTTAGATAATCTTTATTTTAAACTTTATTGTTCTATCATAATTTTTTTTACTAATGGCATCTACATTCATTTCCTCCCGAATTCTTTCTCTTCTACAGTATAAGTACATATTTTTTACAATTACACGAAAAAGATGTTTTATAATTTATTCTAACAAAAATGTATTATTGTTTATTCCTTGTTATGATTTTTTTTTTTTTTGATTGGTAATCAAAATTGTATTGCTATAAGAGTTTAAACTTTACAAGAAGTGTGCCATGCTATACGAGGCAAAGAACAACATGAGAGATAGACAAAACCTTGATTCCAGAGGATGTCAGGGAGCAAAACAGCCCTGCATAACTGTGGAACAAGTTTACATTAAGAAGTAGGATAAAGAGAAGAGATCTATTCAACGTTTGGTTCGGGGGAATAGAGTGCCTGCCTTGTCAAGGTCAAGGGCTGTTCGCAAATCTTGCCAGAGATGAGAGGGAAATATGGTGGTTTGCCCCCTTGCGGATTGGAAAGATGCTAGGATGTCGGCGGGTGAATTCCCTTCCCTGTGAATATGAGAAATTTTCCAGTTTTGAAGACAAAGCAAACCTTGGTGGATATGGCGCAGAGATCTAATAGAGGACCAGGGACGATTTCCTTTGCCATTGACCCATGCAATTGCTGTGACTGAATCAGATTCAATCCACAAGTGAAGGAGCTTTTGACTGATAGCTAACCAGAGACCCTCCTCTATGGCTTTGAGCTCAAGAAGGTTGATGGAGGGCAGGTCTTGACGTCCAGCAATACCCCTAATGAAGTCTGCATTCGCATTTCGCAGAAGAGCTCCGTAGCCACCCCTATTGTCAGTAAATGAACCATCTGAGTTAAGCTTTATCCATCCTAGTTGGGGGGGAGACCAGCGGACAGCAATGGGAGTCTCAATTAATTCAGAAATTGAGACAGAGAAAAAGGCAGCAATACTTAGCATCTCTGGGGAAAGCACCGCTTTAAGATTGATGGAGCTGCATCTGTTTGAAATAGCTGCTTTGATTCTTCGAAGGAGAAGGAGTTTGTGGCAAGATTTCCTGGAGAAAACCCGGGCATTTCGTTCTAACCATATATGCCAGCAATAGATCGGAATAATGATTTGCAGCAGGACTTTTTGGACAGGGCAGACATTTTCAATCCCTTACAACTACAACAAATATATCTACGACTTATCAAAAAAGTTAAAATATATAATTTATAAACTATAATAATCTATAATGAGTTAATCAAAGCTACTTACAACAAATATGATCACGAGTAAAATAAATGGCCAATTAAACCTGAACTTGCTTCCTAGTGACCGCGCAATGCAAGGCCGTGTTCCCGGACCCATCCGCGATATTCAATATGTCCTTACAGTGCCCAATCAAGTGAGTCGCGGCACCAATCATGTAATTCTTCACCGCCACGTGAAGCGCCGTCTCTCCCTCACCCGTCACTTCCCTCGCCAGCCCCGGCTCCTCCAGCAGCAAGGCCGCGAGGACCTCCACCTGGTTGCTCGCGGCGGCGGAATGGACGGCAGTGTATCCATTGCCGTCACAAAGGCGGGCCAATGACTTGTTGGCCGCCAGCATCTCTCTGACGATGTCCACATGACCCCACGACGAGGCGAGGTGGATTGGACAAAACCCGTCACGGTTGCGTGTCCTGCTGAGCTCGGGCTTCAAGCGGAGCATCTCGAATGCGAAGGCGGTGTGGCCGCGCATGGAGGCGGCGTGAAGCGGGGTTTGGGTGTCGGTGGGATGGACCATCTGATCAAAGAGAGGGTCACTGGGGAGGAGATTGGACAAGGCAGAGACATCTCCAATGAGGGAGGCTCGCATGAGCTTCTCCATCTCTAACGCTATGTCACCACAATACTAGTAGAATCATATTTATACTAACGTCAATCGCCACCCTTTTTTTTCTTTTTTCTTTTTTTGTGTGTGTATGAAGTTTTTTAATAGGATGCATAGTTTTTTCTAAATTGCAGTGAGCATTGTTACACTCAATTTTTTTTTACAGTATTAAATACTATACAATCACATATATTTCATTAGTCCTTGAGTTATTGTAACAAGGTTATATCTTATTAAAAAAAATTCTGATTTTTTATAAATAAAATTATAAAATTCATTTAAGTACTTATATGTTGGACTATCAAATGGGCTGAGTGTAATATTTTTCTATTAATATTGAAAATAAAATTTATGGATAAATTAAATTATATTCATTTTAGCAGATAAAAAATGTATCGATTTTGTTTTTATTCATATTGTCAAAATGGGGATTAAAAACAGATAAAAGTGTTATTCTAGTTTTTAGTTGAAACAAAATTTAGAAAAAAAATTTATTTTGATTTTAAAATCAGTATTTATCATGAATTTTCAGTGTGATTGGGGAATATGTCTTGCAATGGAACTTGCCTTTTTTTTCCTTACTATATATCATTACCTCACATGTTCAAATATAATGTTCCCTTTTGTCACGCTTGAATCCATTTTGGCCTACTTGAAGGAAATCACTATTAAAATGATAATTTTTATATATTTTACTCATAATCAAGGTATAGTATTTCACATACAATTAATAATATGAGCATGTCTATTAAGACACAAATTAAGTATAGATATAGAACAGACGATAAATCAAACTCCACAAATTAAAACGAACCTAGTTAATTTCTACAAGCATGCTATAGCAGAGACTCTTAAAACGGATAGTGTTCCATTTAGCACTATATCATACTTTATCTGGAATGAAATTTCTCATGATTAAATAAATATACTTGTAATTCCTGCGTTCCATAGTTTTTTAAAAATAATATATATATATATATATATTCCAGTTCCTTGCGCACATAATTGCACTTATTCGTCTCAAATATATCCTCCACTAATGTATTCTATTCCTTCTCACTTTATTTTCAAAGAATTAAAATATGGTTGACGATGTCCACATGAACCCACGTCTAGGCGTGGTGGATGGAGGCAATAACCGTCGCGGTTGCGGGTTCTGTTGAGCTCCGGCTTCAAGCTGAGCATCTTAATTGGATGCGAAGGCAGTGTAGCCGCACAAGGACGCGGCTTAATTTTTTGGGGTTTATATGACCATTACACTGTAAATAAAGATAAAATGATATTTTATTTGACTATTTTTTGAATTATTGTCGTTGAAAAACGTAATAATAAAGATTTTATTGTTTCAATAAAACGTGAATAAAGTGTGAATAAGGAATTATAAAAAATGAAAAAAATGATGATAGTGGCTATATAAGAAGTAATGACAGTTGATTTGATAGTAGGCTCACATATTCTTTGGATTAAATAACCTGAAATAACTTATTTCACGAGTTAACTGAAATCTATATATCACTTTATATCAATTAATTTTGGCATACATATTCTCATTTATTCTAAGCTTCCAAACACTCATTTTGATGTCATTCTGACTTATTCTTACTTATTTCAGACTCTATTCTCGAATCAAACTGGTGTTTAATTCTTCAACCAAACATGGGCCATGAGTGTTCGGTTTATCAAGGCTTGAATTCATTTTTCCATATGTTTGCTTGAAGGAAATCACTGTGATAATTACTATTTTTATATATTTTACTTATAATCAACATAATTTTATTTTTCCATATGTTTGCTTGAAGGAAATCACTGTGATAATTACTATTTTTATATATTTTACTTATAATCAACATAATTTTATTTTTCCATATGTTTGCTTGAAGGAAATCACTGTGATAATTACTATTTTTATATATTTTACTTATAATCAACATAATTTTATTTTAATATTTCACATGCAATTAATATGTGCATGTCTAGACTCAAATTTAGTATGGAACCAGAACAAATTATAAAGTAAAGCCCATACTAGTTAAAACAAATCTAGTAAATTTTTGGGTGAATTGTTTAAGCCTACCTATGGACTTTTTTTATTTTTTATTTACCCCTGAAATGTGGTCTTATTTTTTTTCCCTTAACTTTATATAATACCCGAATTATCCCTTACAGGCAGAGTTGCAGAAATACAGAAATATAATGTGATACATACATAAATTATATAAATAATTACATATATTTAATAGTTATCTACAAAAAATATTAAAGAACGCAAAGATATTTAAATACAAAATGGTCATATATATACATTTTCAATGTCATTACACTATCATTTGTAAGTGCAAACAACGTACACAAATTTTTTATAGATACAATCTCAAAGTTTTGTTAAAATAGATACATCAATTGTTTGAATTATGATGTTTTCTTTATATTTTAATGCTCAATTGTTGTCTCCCCCTGAATTATTTTCATGTCCTCTTGTGTGAAATAAAACCCACTGAAAGATCATTGAACTAGACATTCAATGTATTTCATAACAAAGAACGGACTTTCCAAGCTACATCAAAAAGACAATAAATAGTCAAACACCTAAATAAATTTTCATTTAGCAATAGAACAAAATTAGTAATTGCATGAATCTGAATTGAAAATTTATGAACGATTGTAATATTTTAGTAGATTATTTCTTGATCCATGTACTAAACAATTATAGTAACTAACATTTATATAACAATTACAACAAAAACTACAAATATAATGCCCAATTCAATTACATAAAATATCATCTATCATTTTTATAACAATTACAATAGAAATTATAAAAACTACGATTTACAAAACAGATATGTAATGTCATATATAGAACTAAACTAAAAACATAAATAATAGAAATGTAATAACCAATTATAGAAATTTAACGATCAATTACAGAAATCTAATATTAATTTATAGATGAGAGTAGTTTAGATATAAAAAATGAGGTGGCACTGGTCAGGGGTAAAAAAAATAAGATCATATTTCAAGGGTAAATAAAAATAAAAAAAAGTTCGGGTGTTAAAAAAAATAGACCCTTGATCTAGGAGCATTCGAACAATTCACCGTAAATTTTTTACCCACATTAGTTGGTCTCAAATGAGGACCCCTGAGATTAGAGGTGTCAAACGGGACGGGACGAGCCGGCCCGTGCCAGCACGGCACGACATGGGCCGTGCCATGGGCCAGCCCATTTGGGTGGCGATGCGAGCTAGGCCTGCCCCCCGACCCGCAGGCCGTTTTCGGCACGGCCCGCTAGGCCCGCCATGCCGGCATGGTACGGCCCGTTAGGCCCACAGCACGGTTTGTGTCAGAATAGGTGTCAATTTAGTTGGGATGTATTAAATCTTCTCATTATTGTATTTTTTTTAATTTTTTGGAAGGAGTTACAAGTGATTGATAGTTTTAATAGGTGCCAACGTAGTTAGGATGTATTAAAAACTATAATAATACAATTATCACTCATTTTTTATGTTATATTAATTTTTTGTATTTGTCAATGTATTTTTTAAGAATTGTATAATTTATTTTTATTCATCAATGTACTATTTGTGTATTTTTTATTCATTTTACCATTAATTTAATTAATATTCAATTGTTCATGTACTCAATAAATTCAATATTCAATAAAATAAATATTTGTATTCTTAATTCTTTTAGTTTTCAATTATTACGAATGATTTATGTGTATTTTTTTATTTTTCAACTTAAAGAAACTAGTAAATTAAACATGGAATTAAATATTAAACTTTAAAAAAAAATTAAAAAATGAGCATTTAAACGGGCCGGCCCGTTGGCCACTTAATGGGCCCGGCCCGTTTGGCCCGCCGGGCTAGCACGGTACAGCACGGCGGTCCGCCGGGCTAGCACGGAGGACCGTGCTGGGCTGACCCTGCGGCCCGTGCCGTGCCAGCACGACACGGTTACATGAAACGAGTCATGCCATGCTGGCCCGTTAGCCCGGTTGATTAGCGGGCCGGGCCGACACTGCACGGCCTGTTTTAGACCTCTACCTGAGATGGACTGTGTCCTTTTACCATATATTGTGAGAATGAGATTTCTCATGATTAACAAAATATATTCTAATTCCTAGATTCCATGTTTTTTTTATATAAATATATATATATATATATATATATATATATATATATATATATATATAGTAAACCGATAATATGTGGTCGTAAGTCGTGCGGTCGCGATCGCGGGTCGTCCGATCGCGGGTCCATCGCATCCAACGGTCGACGTGATTCGCACCCGACCGTCCGATGCGATGGACCCGTGATCGACGGCCCGTGATCGACGACCGCACGACCGCAGCATATCGGAAGTCTATATATATATATATATATATATATATATATATATATATTCTAGTTCCTTAAACTCACATATTCTAGTTCCATGGTTAATGGAAAAAATTATTCTGATTCCTTAAGCGTCCATATATCCTCCACTATTGTATTCTATTCCTTCTCACTTTATTTTCATAGAATTTTTTTATTTTAAGCTTTACGACATGGCAGCCCTACCATGGGTGGTTACACTTTGATCTTCCCGGCCCGATTAAACTATTTAAGTACCCGACCCGATTATTACCAGATCAACAAAAAAACACACAATCTGATAAGGAGAAACGCTGTGGCCACACAAACAAAAACCAAAGTTCCAACACTGAAAAACATTACAGAATTCAAATCATTTGAGCACCCAAAAAACACAAAGCATTCAGACAAGAAAACTAAAAACACAGTCTCCACATTTGTACTTCCCTTAAATGGGTGTTCTCCAATTCAACACCTCTCTATCACTGACCTTCAACACCAATACAAGACCAACCAGGTCCCTCCCTAACCGGCTCAACCTAACCAAGACCCGAGTCCTCCGGTCCGCCGAGCCGGTCCAAGAGACCGGTGTTTTGGAGGAGGCAGTCATGCCCGAAGAGCCACCTTCGATCGATTTCGCATTTGTCAGTGTAAGTCATGAATCCAAGCAAATGACAAACATGTTGTCACTAATCACATTTAGTACATTTACTAACATTATATATGTATGTTTGTTTGTTTTTGTTAGTCTAAATTACTGCCCGACGGGACACCGGACGTGCACATCCGGTCGGCGTGTGGGGGGAAGAAACTTAGAGATATAATGCTTGATTCACACATTGATTTGTATGGACCATATGTGAGGATTTCTTCTCTTTGTTATCTTATAAAGGGTTGTATTATGTTCTTTAATGGGATTTGTAATGACTAATTAAGTTGTCTATGTGGGGGTGGACTTGATTTTTGTAGGCTAGGCCTCTATTGAACTGTGGGGGAGGTGGCACGTGCGGGACATGTCTTGTAGAGGTGAGTTCAACTTGGGTTGTACTGGAAATATTTCTCTTTTACTTCTAATTCACATTTTAGTTTTCAGATCATATATTTTTATTTAAAAGTGAGTCTGGATTCAGTTAGGATTGGCTTCAGACAATTCCATCAGCATCGAAGTGCACAGTGTTATTAATCAAAGTATACAGCCTAGGAATTGAACTACACAGTCTATAAATCGAATTGCACAGTCAATTGTTGAGTATAAGTCTCACTCTCATTTTAGATACTAATTATGATATTGACCAAACACAAGCCTAACTGTATACAATAAGAGAGAGACATGTATAAAATAATTAACTATGCAATTCGATTCATATGATGTGTAGTTCAATTCATATAGGACTGTGTAGTTCAATACTGATGGGACTGACTGTAGCCAGTCTTGACTGGATCCAGACTCAATAAAAAATAAACTTCTATATAAATTATACATTCTCAAATAAAGATGTAGGATTTAAAATTCTAGGTGTATCAAAACTCTCTAATTTTTAGTTAAAGTCGTAATGACTGATTTGTTGAAATATTGATTGGATTCCCACTGTCCCATCCCATAGATAGTATGTATTTTTCACCAGTGAATATATATATTTGTTGTCGGGCCTGTGGTTTTGTGATGCCCACTGTGAGTTTTTGCCCATATATTAGTGGATCATGGGAAAGTCACTTAAGCATAATATAAATTGGGATGTCTAAAAGTGTGACATTGGTTTGGTAGGTTGTGGAGGGAAAGGAACTCCTAAGCCTCCGTACTGATAAAGAGAAGGAGGCCCTTAAAAAGGTAAGTAATTAGTTATCTTAATTTTGATAGAATCGGGTAAAAATCTTTTCTATCAGGTTTCAGACCTGTGAGAGAAGTTATCCATGTTCTTTGTTTTTGCCTTTTGGTTTACTTATGGCTTGACCGGTTGACCGGTTCTATATTCTACATCCTCAATTTGGACATTGTCTGTTTTGATTTTTTTTATTAAAATAGATATACTCATAATTTCTTCATAAAAAAAAAATTATCATGACTATCAAATTTCTTTATGGATGCATCATGCATGATCGAATTTGAGTCCTCATTAACAAACATTACTGCTTTTAAGAGGGTATGTGCATTTCATGTACCTTTTTTTGTTTATAGTATATGTACCACTTATTTGTTAATGTGTGTGTATGTATATACATGAATTCAGAGGCCAAAGACGTGGAGACTGGCATGTCAAACAATGGTTGGCAGAGATGATTCAAGAGGCCAGGTGAGTTCATTAAACCAGTCTCAATTGAATGTTCAAGATTGGTCAAATTTTACTTGCTCATGTCAATTTCAGTGGCCAATGCATGTTCATCTTCGCATGTAACTTTATTTGTTTGATCTCATGCAGGTTGTCATACAAACACTCCCTGATTGGAAAGTACATGAATGGGAGAACTGAGAAGCGGAAGATTATGTTCTGGGAGGCTGTCACATAATAATTGTATACAATATTCTCATCATTGAATGATATTAATTAAATTAGAAATGGAAGGGAAAGACTCCCAAACCATTACTAGAGAGGCCTTGATTTTATTTATTTATTTATTTTATTTGTTGGGGGAAGGGGAGAGGGGGGGTGTTGGTTGATAAGATGCATGGCAAACCACACTATATTTTGGTCTTCTTATACGATCATGTGATGGCATCAGCTGAATCCACTCTAAATGGATGCAATGACTTGATCAGTTACCCATGTGAACAATCTGATCTTCTATTCAAGTGTGCATGTTTAACAAGAGCATCCACCGCCTCAATCTGATGTATAGAAAGAAAGGCCTTGATTTTGTAAAACTTAATAAATCATAGAGCAAGCTTTCCTCTTTTGATTGGAGATAATAGATGAGCTTAATATGCCACACAAAAATATTGCCAGATAGGAAGACCTGCTATATTTTATATTTTTGTCCTTGGAAGAGTATCAAATCAAATTGTGTGATGGATCTTGCAAGCTTTAAATCCAAAAGTTGAATGTGAGTATACATTAATCATGTGACATTGGCCAGTGTACTACAAATTTCTGGTCCCCAAGTTTAATTTGCAGTAGTTGTACTCCAATATATACAGGGTGTAACCATCATTGGTCAAGTGGATTAGACTATATAATACACACATGCAGCACAATTGAATTTTTTAATTAATTCAATTAAGTAATTAAAATTTATTTCAACATGATCCATTTTTTAATGCCATAGGAGTAGATCTTGACTTTGGGAATAAATTTATATATATTGATATCTGAATTTTGTATAATTCAAAGATAGATCAGTCTCATCTAAAGCTGATCTTGCTATTATTAGTCTTTATTCCCTTATTGAGCCAGCGCAATTTGGACTTTGGAACCTTTTTCTGAGTTTAAAAAAAAAGTGATCTATAAAACAATTAAGTAAGAAGACGTGATATTTTAATAAAATGTGATTATAAAATAAATAACAAACTCCAATGTATTATATACCTCAAACTTACACAACAAAATATTGTCACCATGGCGTTGCTTCACATCCCCTCACCTCATATAGGTCATTTGGATATTATTGGATTTTTGGCCGAATCAACACCTTTCACGGGGTCACACATCTTTGCATACAATCAATATGCTATAATCAAATGTAATGTTCTAGACTTAGTAGCATTTAGAAACATATTTGAAAATAGGATTTTAAATAAAGTGGTTTAAATAAACTCGATTTCTAGAAAACATATTTTTTTAGTTTTTTAAAAAGTAAATTTTTGTACTAAAATTTGTGAGTAACTTTTTAATTAAGTCTTTTATTTTTAAGCGTTCGTAATAATACATTTACACTTTTCACTTTATTAAAAAATAGAAATGTGTCTAAACACGTTATCAAATGTTCATTTAAAACCAGACATTGTGAAAGTTATATATTGAAATAATCGATTTCATACTTTCTTTTATGATCTAGGCTCATCAACACAAAAGGGTTCTAAAATCAGTTTCAAGAGACCCTTATTCAACTTGAAAGACACTGTCTGAATAGTGTGAGTTCCATTGTGTAATCTTTGCTTGTTTTGAGGATATGATCATCCTTGTTTTTTTTTCCCTTTTTTTTGCACCAATAGAAACTTTTATTATTTTATTTTCTAGAAGTTTCTACATGCAGTACTCTTAACATATACACTCATTTCACTATCTCTATACATTAATTTTTAAACAAAACATATATGTTTTCTTTTTCATAAGTATATATATAATTCACTGAATATAGAATTGTTCTTAACATTATCTTTAATATTATATACCAACGGCCGGGAGTTCCCCTTGGCCCTTCTGACAAAATTAGTATCTGTTTCAACTGAGAAGGACCTGACATGGCATGGCCATGTGACTCATTCTTGTCTCACACAATGACAAAAATTAAAAAATGGCATCCAACTATGCATACAGCTATACAATCACATGCATTCAATAAGTGGTCTCCCCAGCATATATCACAAGCACACACACATAAAGCACTAAACACCAAAGTTTGAGATCAAATCACAACAATAGGCCTTCAAAAAAGCAGTAGTCACAACTTACACTCCCCTTCCATACAATGAACAAAACAACACAAATATCACCAAGAAATGAAGGAAGAACCACAAAACACATTACACAAAATTATTCCATGCATAGCAAGAACAACCAAACAGTACAACAATCCAGGTTCTCTTAAAAGAATTAGTACTCAGTGGGCACGGGCTCATGTGTGGTGCACATGAAAGCATAGGTGTAGACCAGCCCGGCCAGCCCGCCACCGATGAGCGGGCCGACCCAGTAAACCCAGTTGTCGGTGAAGTCTCCGCTGGCCACAGCCGGGCCGAAGGAGCGGGCCGGGTTCATGGAGCCTCCGGAGAATGGGCCGGCAGCCAGGATGTTAGCGCCGACGATGAAACCGATGGCGATTGGGGCAATGGTCCCGAGCGATCCCTTCTTCGGGTCAGCCGCGGTGGCGTAGACGGTGTAGACCAAGGCAAAGGTGATGATTATCTCCATCACCACCCCCTCGAAGCCTCCCACTCCGGCCGCCAAGGTGTGGGTTGGGATTGCCTTCATTGATGCATCAACAAAATTTTAGTCTCATATTGTGTCAGCTATAACATCCACAAATTATGTGCATCAGATGATCCCAGAGACTCGAATCTGAGACTTATGCATCAACCATATATGTCTAATTTTTTGTTTCATTGAATAAAAATTAAGTAATTAATTTCCTACATGACAAACACTTTATGTAATACTTGATCAAATTTATTACTTTTTTAACTGTATGTCAATGACAGAATCCAAATCTTATTGGATAACGTCCTTCTATAATGTAACTTTGCCTATTAATGGGTGATTAAATTAGTAGGGATGATAATAATCTTCTTA
Source organism: Acorus calamus (assembly GCA_030737845.1). NCBI lineage: Eukaryota > Viridiplantae > Streptophyta > Magnoliopsida > Acorales > Acoraceae > Acorus > Acorus calamus. The sequence continues at coordinate 9,670,624 of CM060863.1, read as the reverse complement.
CAAGTCCTCCGGTGACGAATTTGAGGAGGAAGGAGGCGGCGATGGCCCCGACGAGCTGGGCGAGCCAGTAGTGGATTCCGGTGAGGATCGTGATCTGCCCACCGAGGGCCAAACCGAACGTGACGGCCGGGTTGACATGCCCGCCGGAGATGTTGGCAGCGATGGCGACCGTCACGAAGAGTGCTAGCCCATGTGCCACTGCCACCGCGACGAGCCCCGCCGGGTCGAGGGCGGCGTTCGACGTGAGCTTGTCTAAACAAAGAAACATACATACATAAGCACATACAACTATTGTTGAATATACATGTGTGTCTCATACCATCAGTAGTGTTGGATCTCATCAGTTGAAAACTGACACGTAACACCTCATATATTTAACATACGAGTTAGATTGGTATAGACTGATGGATCCAGCACTGATTAAATCATATACAAAAGGAGAGATGTTAGGATGTATAACTGTAAGCAATGGCGGATCCGACGCCGGCGAAGACGAAGAGGAAGGTGGAGATGAACTCGGCCAAGTAGGCCTTGAAGGAGCTCAGGCTGAAGGAGTCATCAAAACGACCGAAGGCAATGCTAGGCATTTTGAGACCCTTAAAAGAGAGAGAGAGAGAGAGAGGGATAGATGGAGAGATGGAGTGAGAGTACTATCTAGTGTTATTGAGAGAGACACTTATTTATACTTGAATAAGAATGGACTGTTTTGGATGAGGGAATGAAGTGTGTAGAGACTATCCAATGCCGACCATGTCAGCCTGTACATAACATGCATCTATAATGGAGTTGTCTGGATGTGTATAATGAGTTGATTTTTTTTTATCACACATGTGAGTGGTTGGATTGCCATTTTTTAGGGAGAATTGTCCTTTTGCCCCTTGATCAGGGGTTTAATTTTTTTTATTTCTGAATTTTTTTTTATTTTTTATTTACCCCTGAAATCTTGTCCTTTTTTTTTGTTCTGACCAGTGTCACGATTCTTATCCATATATTAATATTACATTTCTGTAATTGATTGTTAAATATATGTAATTGGTTATTACATTTCTGTAATTTGTAATTATCTGTAAATGGTAGATTATGTCGTTGGGTATTATATTTGTAGTTTTTGTTGTAGTTGTTATATAAATGTTAGTTTTTATAATTGTTTAGTACATGGATTAAGAAGTAATTCTACTAAAATATTATAATTGTTCAGAAATTTATTTAGGTGTATGACTGTTTGTTGTATTTTTTATGTTGTTTGGAAAGCCCGTTTTTCGATATGAAATACATTGAATTTCTAGTTCAATGATATTTCAATGGGTTTCATTTCATCCAAAAGGAAATGAAGAGGATTAAGAGGGATACTACAACTGATCATTAAAATATGAAGAAAACATCATAATTCAAACAATTGATGTATCTATTTTAATGAAACTTTATGATTGTATCTATAAATATTTTGCGTACATTGAATGCACTTACAGATGATATTGTAATGACATTGAAATGTATATATGAACCATTTT